>JBBBDQ010001811.1:1385000-1410000 GCA_037127315.1 Ascarosepion bandense
ACATTTCTAGAATGAACCCTATCTAGATTCTACATTTTGTACATCTTACAGAATTCATAATAATTAATGTGATTTAAACCTCCACAACAAACAATATCCGTGGACTATTAACGTTATTCAGACCGTTGTGCTCATCTCTGTTGTCATATTCATGACGTTTCAGCCGTTGTACGCTCTGGTCTTCTACGTTGGAATTTCGAACTAAACTCTTTATTTCATCCGCCGGGGCAGATTGTTCTTGTTTCGCGAATCATGCCTCTCCTGGATATCTCAATTTCAATTATTTCCCTCTAATAACTCTACTTTTCAAGTTTTTGCTCACCTCTGCTGTGGTTAGTTATTGAACTCGCAACTCTTTGTATCAAGTCACATTTTGGATTACTTAAACCAACGCTTTTGTCGACTGTGTTCTTGTAAGTAATTTTATAAACCTAATGTTTTAGTATGATTTCTTTTTACCAGATCTCATATTACAATTTTTTATTGTTGTTTTTCTCTAGATTTCTGTATTACTGGTTCGCATGTTGTATTCATGTCTATGCTTTGTCGGTTTATGAGAATTTCGTAGCATAGCATATGCACTGATTCTCTAAAATTTCGTAATTTTTCAGTGTTGTTCTCTATTTATTTAAACCTCACGCCACACAAGATGGTAATCTCCTTTTTCTCTTCGTCAGCTATGACTCAATTTTATACTTCTCATTGTGTTACGGTTTTACGGTGTCCCTGCAGTCTTATTTAAGGTCTGTTTCTCCTTTATATTTCAAAATTCCACTGAATATCACATGAAGAAGACCGGAGCATACAACGGTCGAAATGTCGGGAATATTTTAATAAATATGTCGACAACAATCCGAATACTACAAACTGTTACAACATCTCATCTCAGTAATACAGACAAACTATATCATACGTTTATATGATATACTTCACTTATTTGTTTATCATTTTGTTGTGTCGTGTCTCGTACCATGTGACATCCAGTCGCCCGGATGTATAAAAGACAATGTGCGCTAGCACGGAGGATGATGTCATTATCACGGACTTCGGGAAGTTACACCTATTACTGCGAGAGACTGTAAATATTGCATATACATTTTGGTTCTACCACTCTGTTAATAAAGTAGTTTAGCTACATTTCTCTGTGTATCACTTCATTCCACGAGACAACAGTTGGCGACGAGGAGTGTTGTCATTATCACGATCTTCGGGAAGTAACACCTACTACTGCGAGAGCCTGGAAATATTGTATATACATCTTGGTTATACCACTCTGTTAATAAAGTAGTCTATCTACATTTCTCTGTGTATCTCTTCATTCCACAATACAACAGTTGATTGTTGTCATTATCATGGACTTCGGGAAGTAACACCTACTACTGCGAGAGACAGTAAATATTGTATATACATCTTGGTTGTACCAGTTAGTTAATGAAGTAATTTATCTGAAGCGCATGGAGCTAGTAGAGGTTTCTTTGATTTGGCCTTGTGTCAGACTTAAGCGAACTCTCTACAGCTTACAAGTTTTATGCAGAGTTATAATCAGAAGGCTTTTCATCATCAGAAGGTTGGTTGGCGGCAGGTTGGAATGTGTAAAATTGTGGAATAATAAAAGATACATTTTTCATGTTAAAATAGAAATTACTTAAAAGAAGGAATAACAAGAATTCGTAGAAATTAATGTTCACTGGGAAAGTTAAGGGCATCAAGAGTTCGTACAAAATGTTCGTAGTAGTAATTGTTGAAAGAGAAAGAGGACAATGCCCGAGTCGCTTGAAGTTTGAAGTTACATTTTAGATGTTTGTCTCGCGGCTCCCAATGACTCTCTGACTGACTGACTGACGTTAACGAAGTCCTTTTATTGTAATCTAGATATTTTCGCACTTACACACAAAGTCCTTTTAGTCTTGCAAGTCGCTTCCATTCATCAAAAATCATTTTAACACCTACTTGCGAAATCTGGTTTCGACTTTTTCTTAAAGCAGATGGTCAATCCTTTTTCTATTTGGGAAAACCAGGATTTCACACGCCATTGTGGATTTTTGTAAAAGTGAAGAAGGTTGATTTTAATTAATTTATTATCCGCTACATATCTACATTTTCGGTGTATCTCTTCATTCCACGGTCCAACACATTTCATTGTACCTTCCAGTGTCGAATAATATAACACTCACGAAATTAAAATATTTATCATTTTACTGACACCTAAAATACATTGGTGTATGACTTCTAAATGTCACACACCTGGTGACGAAAACGCACTTAAAAGAATTTGACTGTATCTTACCTGGCTGCATCTTACCAAAATAGTAGGTTGAAAATAATAATAAAAATGAATGATCTAAACTTATTTATAAATGGAACTTTGTCTCTGTGTGTCTCTCTCTCTCTCTCTCTCTCTCTCTCTCTCTCTCTCTCCCTCTTTCTGTGTATGTGTGTGTGTCCGTTACCTATAGACTCCGAAACGGCTAAACCGATTTTCTTGAAAATTTATACAGTTGTACTATAAGCGTCTGCGACAGTTCTTAGCTAGGTTTTGTGTCGAGGTACTCCCGATAAATATCGAAAATCGATAATCAAAAAATTGGGTTATTGAAGGAGTGGTCCGATTTTAATCAAATTGGATACACTCATAGACAAAGACATCAGAATCGATATTCAGAAGTTTGCAGACAATAGTGCAGAAAATTTGATATCGATACCAGGAAATCAAAATTTGACTTACATCCATTCATTTTTCTTTCAGTCTACGGTTTCGCTTTAACTGGAAACAACTATTGCTTTTTAGTATTTTCGGGCTATACTGCTAGTGTATATATATATATATATATATATATATATATATATATATATATATATATATACTAGGTGCGATTGGTAAATTGTCGCAATTATTATTTTATTATTTCAAATATTCTTTAGGCTGAGTCTGAGCTCCAGGACCATGGATTAGTTTTAAACTCTCATTACACCCGAGCAACGCCGCTCTATACTGCTAGTAAGTTATAAACGTTGACAAATTCCTAAACACCGTCTAGTTCTCTACATGATATTAACGACAGAAGGTTTATACGTGACTATGGAGTCGACTCCCTCTCGTTTTTTTGTATTTCAATTGTAAGCTAGAATTTCCACACAGTGAGATTTTTTCAAGAGAACTGCTACTTTGTTGAACAGATTTCAATGTGGATTTTTTTCTGAAAAAAACAGAACCTCTTCAAGACAAGGAGCAAAGATCCTAAGATTCATGTCTTACACAACATTCGTACACAACATTCAGTAATACTCTATCATGAGTGATTCTCGAGCCTTCTATTGAAATACATTGAAAAATGTATGTTTCAATGTTTTCTTTCTATTAAATTACATTGAAAATTTAGTATAAAAATTAATTCAATTATTTTATATTTCTTTCTTTCTTTCTTTCTTTTTTTACAAATTCTATCTTTGTTACTTATTTCGTCTTTTTTCTTTCTTTTTTCCTGTACTCTTTCTTTCTTTCTTTCTTTCTTTCTTTCTTTTACCAGATTTCTTTCTATTTTCATCTTTCTTTCTTTCTTTCTTTCTTTCTTTCTTTATCCATTCTGTTTTGGTACTTATTCTATTTTCTTTACTTTCTTCTTTTTTCGGTACTATTTCGTTTTTTTCTTTCTTTCTTTCTTTCTTTCTTTCTTTCTTTACAAAGTTTATTTCTCTTTTCTTTCATTCTTAGATATTTCTTCTGTTTTCCTCCCTTTTTCATATTTCTTCTTTGCTTTTTTTTCTTCATTCATTCTATCTTTGATGCTTATTCCATCTTTCTTTCATCTTTTTCCGGTAATCATTCTTTCTTTCTTTCTTCTACCAACTTTTTCTCTTTTCGTTTATTCTTTGACATTGCTTATGTTTTTATTTTTTATTTTTTATCTTTCTTTCTTTTTGTCTTTCTTTCTGTTTTCCATCTACGATAATTATTCTGTCTTTCTTTTCTTCATCTTTTTTCTGTACTCTTTCTTTCTTTTTTATTTATTTCTTTTGCCAACTTTCTCTCTCGTTTGATTCATTCTTTTTTTTGCTAATTCTTTCGATTTTCCTTTCTTTTCGTTTTTTCTTTACTCTTTCTTTCTGTTTTCTTTATTCTTACAGTCTTCTTTCGCTTCACGTCTTTTCTTTCATGATTTTGGTTTTTCATTTTTTTATATTTTCTTTATTTTATCCTGTAACTTTTTTTTCTTTCTTTTTACATACAAATTTCTTGCTCTTTTCTTTCATTTTTTTTTTTTGCTATTTCTCTCCTTTTTCATCATTTCCTGGACCGCTTCTCTCTCTCTTTTCTTTCTTTCTTTCTTTCTTTCTTTCTTTTTTAGTCTTTCAATTACGCATGCTCCAACTTTCAACTAAAACCAAGTTTGATCACATTACGAGAATATAATGCTTCATTGTTGGTTAATAAACTTACACGAGTATCTTCACCTTTTTATCGATTCATTTTCATTTTATTTTATTTATTTTATTTTATTTTATGTTTTTGCTACACCCAAATATGTTTAACCCATAACTATCTGCCCTTGTCTTAATTGTATAGCGCAGACTAAGGAGGGAACATTTCCATAAAATGAATCATTCTACAAAAATATTTTTCAGTTCGTTTCATGCGATCGACATTTGCCTGTTGAGCAACCCATCTTTTCTTTTTCTGCTTTTCTCAGTTTGATGTTTACTCGAGGTTGGTATAAGGACACATTCAGCAGTTGGGGTTATCCATAGAACATTATGGTGAGCGGTTTGTGAAACCGGAATTATTCCGAGAGAATAATCCAGTTTGACATAGCAAAACCCAATCAGTAAAAAGTATGTAATTTTGCTCTATAGCACCTATCTTTATATAGAATATGATAAAAAAAAAAAGCTCAAAAAGCTTGCATCAAACTTTGGGATATCCATAAGAATCATTTCAAATCAATTGTGAATAATTAAAAAAAAAAGAAAGAAAATGGTCAAAAAGGTCAAGTTTTAAAATCTGTGTTGAAAAATCATTAAAATTTGCATCAAACCTCAGGCTACCCCCATGGGAACCATTATATATGAGTTAATAATGACTGAAAAAAAAATGAAGCCTAATAATCAGATTAAGTTGAGTGCCATACGTGATACACGCTTGGGCGATCATGTCTCAAAAGAGACTATGTGGCAGAAGATTATCCCGCAGTAGATTACCATTTCTTTCTGCGGTAGACTGGTTGCCAGCCAAGGCTACAGAACCCAATCTGTCCTATTATTCAACCCATAACTGGAGGAAAGAGATGGATTAGTATCTTTCCCAAGAGTATTTATGCATAAGTGAATGCAAGGAGTTCAACTGGAATTCGAACTCGGCTCACCGATTTGTCGTTCCGAATCGATATCCACTGCACCACAACAGATTAAGCTGAAGGTGTAGAGATTCCTGCAGTGAATCATCTTCATTAATTAGTAACTCATACTAACAAGAAATATAAACATGAACTCTAAGCAGAAATATCAAAAAATTATTTTAAAATTGAGGGTGGAATACACAGGTGTCTAGACCAGTTTGAAAGAAAAAATTCAAAATTCAAGCAACCCGCAATTTGCTGAATAGAAACTATGTCATTTAGCGATAGGAGGACACTGATTCCCATTTGACAAACTTAAAGTCACCAAAGTCGAATAAGATAGAAACTTTATTGCACCCTTTCTATTCACTTCAACTCACTTATGATAAATCTTTGAGGATCAAAGTTGATTAGAAAGCCAAAAGTCAGAAGAGAGAAGAAACTGTTAACATAAAACTATCGGTTATATCTAGCCATTTCAACTGTAAAACATGACCTAACTTGGCTGTCAATCACTTTCTCACCGGCGCAATGTGGCTTCTCTGTGTCACTTCTCCAAATTCTTTCACGGCTTCTGCTCCGATGATCTTAGCTCACTGGTGCCTCCTATATATGAATTTACTTGTGCCACAAGATTAGGACTCGCCCTTTTACTGTGAAACCAATAAAATGTAAACGCAAATTCTACTCCAATAGCTTCTTTTCTCGCACTTCCCATCTGTGGAATTCCCTTCCATTTACTTGCTTCTCCGACAGCTACAATCTCCAAGAATTTACATGTAAAGTCAATAGTCATCTCCTACCTCACTAACCTGCATCCTCTCTCTCTCTCTCTCTCTCTCTCATGCCCCTTTCTCTGTCCAGTCCACTCTCACTAGTATTCTCATCCTTCTCTTACCCACTTTCTGACACCCCCTGTAACCTGTTACTCTTTCTCATAACTTTCCTCCTATGTGACCCCCTGCAAAATAGTGACACTAAAATGCCTTGCTTGGGGCGATATGATTATAAATAATGTAATCTCCTATCTCACTGTTGTAATGGAAGAACCTGTCTCCCCCTAGCAATGGACTGACACCCATTATAAATACACCACGCAGTAGATTCCGAGCAGAGCTGATGACCGGAAGACGACCAGGAACGGACGGAAGTACTCTCCGCTCCACTTTTTACATAGTGGTTATTGTGTGGATTCTTAATATTTGTACCTCTAGTACAATAAACCTTATTGTCGATTTAATCGTGTGTTCCTTCGTATTTACCACTCGGACTAACCACTCATTTGTTTGCATCGTATTTTCACGTCACAACACTCACTAACCTGCATCCTTTCTCTCATGCTCCCTTCTCCGTCCACTCCACTCTCCTCAGTAGTCGCATCATTTGCTTACCCACTTCCTGACACCCTCGATAACCTGCCACTCTTTTTCATAACTTTCTTATCGCCCGGTTCACACTCCACCCACGTCTATTGAACAGGTTAAGAGGCTCATCTCTTGTTTCCTGTTTAGGATGTGGTTTCCGGTTTTCTCTTTTCCAATCTTTTTACTCTTACGTAGCCCCCTGTGCATCAGTGGTGTTATCGCCTTGCTTGGGGTGATATGATTATAAAAAAAAAAAAAATGTAACTCCCTGCAAAAGAGTGACAGTAAAATGCCTCGCTTGGGGTGATATGATTATAAAAAAGTCATCGCCTATCTCACTAACCTGCATCCTCTCTCCTCTTTCATGCTCCTTTCTCCGTCCACTTCACTCTCATCAATATTCTCATCTTTCTCTTACCCACTTCCTGACACCCCCTATAACTAGTACTGAGCTTAAATAAGTAAAGTTGCGATACAAAATAGGAAATCCCACCAGAAAAATTACGGAAATATTTATTGGAAGAGGTACAGGAAAGATACGTTACGGCGGAGGGGGAGTGACTTAAGCCGAGATGCCAAGTCAGGACTGATAACATTGCAGATTTGTCTTTGAATTTTATCAAAAATATCTTAATACATAGCAGAAGCACCGTACTAAATGTGACAACGATATTCAAGGCATTAACGAATGGTCGACTTATAAATGCGTAAAACAGATTTTCTCCATACTTCTGAGATGAGGTATTATTTACACTATTTACATTATTCAGACTAATGTCCTCATCTTTACTGCCAGTTGTCAACATGAGTGCATCTGAAGAGTCAGTGCTGAACAAGGGACTCAACTTCGCAACGACCATCAGGCGGATACCATAGTTGGGCACCATTGCCCGCATCGAGAAAATAGCCTTGAACATTCCTCAGGCCTAGGCAAATGAGCTAAGATGGAAAATGAGACAGACATTGGAGAAAGCCAAGACACGCAATCCAAGTATAACAAAAGAGGAGGGGCTGGCAATCGGGACCCTACATAGGAATAAAAACATCACCATGCGACCAACTTACAAAGGCAATGCAACTAATGATGGACAAAACTGGAGGTCCTAATTAGAAGTGGTAGCTATAGCAAGGCAAAGAAAGACCCCACGTTGAGAACAAAACGACAGCTGTCGTAGTTCCTAATCAGAGACAAGGATCACTTCAAGCTTAAGGCATCGAGTCAGTTCTCTCAACGCTACAGCAAACTACCTCACATGTATGGTCTTCCCAAGATTCACAAAGACGGTATTCTACTCAGGCTGACTGTTAGCAGCCAAGGCTCGGTTTTCCAACCCCTGAGCCGCTTCATTCTAGATATAATTGACCCACTGATGGGAAAGTCACCATCATATCCGCCCATTTCGTGGAACTTCGTGCTCCCATCCAATACAACCTGAGCCTGGTGAGCCTGGATATGGTGAGTTTGCTCATCAAGGTACCTACGGTGGAGGCACTATCGGTAATCAGGGACAGACAGGCCTTGGACTTATCTCTAGGAGAACGTACCAGTAATTCACTAGATATTTTGATGATGATGCACACTTTCTGCGCACAAACAACACGCTTCGGAATGGGTTCAGACATATATCGACACAATAAAGGCTTAGCAAAGGGCTCGTCATTATCATCATCACTGGCTAACATATACATGGAATACTTTGAAGAGATGGCATTAGAATACATGGTCCTAAAGCCAGAACTATGGCTTAGATACGTTGATGAGACCTTCATATTCTGGTCACATCAAGAAGAGGTCCGGACGGTACTGGACCATGTGAACTCAATAAGATCATCGATACAGTTCACTATGGAAAAAGGAGTGACAAAAACTAGCATTCCTAGATGTACCCATATCTTGAGCCGAGAGGGTGTTGAAGACATCCGTATACTGCAAGCCAATATTCCCCGAATAATGCCTTAACTTCAACACCCACTACACATACTCTGTAAAAAAATGGATCGTCCGCTATCTGCAACATCGAAAAAAGTCTTAAGCAGTGACGCAGAGACATACAAACTGGAAATGGTCAGTATAAACAGTGCCTTACAACGTTACAACTATCCAGGGTACATAACAAAAGCTCCAACATACATGTAAGGGAGGGTACATGAGGATAACAACTCTCGGAAAACAGCCTCGGTCTATGTACCCTATGTGAAGGGGTTATCGGAAAAATACAAAGGATCTGTGGTCCATATAACATCAGAACGATCTTCAGAAGTAGTTCTACATTTTGCAGGTACCTCTTCCGAGTAAGACCCCCCCCACACACAACAGAGGAGGACATGACTAATAACTGTATGTACACCATTCCATGTAGGTATTGAAAGAAATATTGACAGAGGCCGCCCCCTTAAGGTAAGGCTACAAGAACATTGCAAGCCTGTAACACGAGGGGTGATATAAAATCAGGCGTAGCTGACCACATATGGAAGGAGAAAGGGGACCACCGCCTCCTATGGGATGAAGATGAAATAATTGATAGAGAACACCACTGGAAACTACGTAAGCTTAAGGAATCAGCACATATGCTAGGGTTAAAAAAATCTCCTAAGCCGGCCAAGCATAGAGATGAACACAATATGGGAACCAATAATACGGAGTGCCAGAGAAAATCATTAGTGTCAAAAATCGCAATATGAACTCTGGTAAAATAGGGTTACTGGACATTAGGTTTATAAGTCCCCAAAATTCAGTTGTTTTTGTCCTTAAGTGGATATAGATGTTGGTTACTTCCTGTGGCTTGACCCAAAGAGTTGTGAGTTCAATACCAGGCTGCAGCAGTAGTGAACAACTAACTTGAGACAATCGTGGCATTACGCAATGAATGATAATGATTTACTCTATTAATTATAATAAAGGGTTTAGTTCGAAATTCCTAGCGTACAACGGCAACAAAAGTGAGGACAATAGTCGGAATAATGTAAATACTGTAAATACTACCTCATCTTCATATTGATAAAAAGATCACACTCATTAATGACTCATCATGGCTCAATGGATATAGATTTGGATAGTTTCAGCAACTTAATCCAAAGAGTTGTGAGTTCAATACCAGGTTACAGCAGTGGTAAACGAATAACATAACGTTAAAGAGATAACTACCGGAAGTAGCATTGCACAAGGAATGAGAATGATGTACGAATAATTACGAGATTTCGGTCAGTTAGATTGAATCTTTCCACGGAGAACTCTTGATGAGAGTTTTATTTTGAAACGTTAAAATTAACAAACAATTTTTTATTTGTCTATGTTTCTGAGATGAGATATTGTGATTATTTACAGACTGTTGTTCTTATCGTTGTTGCCATATTCACCAGGTTTCAACCGTTGTACGATACAAAATTCAGGATCTTTCTATATTTCTGAAATAAGGTATTGTAATTATTTAGAGAACATTGTTCTTATCTTTGTTCCATATTCAGGAAACTTCAACCGTTCTACGATACAGACTTCCGGATCTGTTCCATATTCACGTGGCTTCAACCGTTGTATGGTGAGGCCTTCAGGATTTACCTATATTTCTGATATCAATATTTAAGGACAGGAGAATGTTAATAATTTTTGTTTATATCTGGTTAAACTTTTTCTCTATTTAGTCGATAAAAAATCTACATTTAATTTGTACCATTTTAAAGGCATTGTGTGCATCCCACATTAAACTTGAGTCTTGATTTCCCTAGGTTATTTTGCAGAAAATATCATACAACATTATATTCTTATATCTATTGTATCATGGAATGAAGTGATATACAGTGAAATGTAGATAAACTACTTTATTGCCAGAGTAGTACAACCAAGAGGTATATACAATATTTACAGCCTCTCATGGTAGTAGGTGTTACTTCACGAAGTCCGTGATAACGACAACACCTCCGTGCTAAACGCACATTGTCTTTTATGCATCTGGGGGACCGAATGTCACATGGTACGCGCCATGACACAACAACAGAATTTTAAATTAACAGGTTCATATGGGGATCATCAGCTAGGTTTGACTTATTTGCACATAAATAATTTCGTATTTTTTTATCGTATATTTTATCAAAAATCTCGAAATGCTTGGCTTGGTACCAGACCAGATGTGACAGAAATATTCCATGCATGGACGCAGGGTCGACTTAAAAATAGATGCTGGCGAGAAAAACTGTCTAATACGGCACAATGAACGAAACCTCCTCACAGCAGACATAGCAATTGATTCGATACAACCTTTTTCCTTCACGTCAACGGAAAATATTATACTGAGTAGGCAGGTAACTATTCTGGTGGTTAACAACAGTCATGCTGTTTGAATGTAAAAAGGTTCTTCTAAACAATTAGAGAGAGCAGTCTTTTTTTCTTTTCTTTTTTTCTTTGTTTTGAGGCTATAAAATTTTTGGGGAGGCTATGAATTCTTTTTTGAGTCTATATATATATTTTTTTCTGGGGCTATAAAATTTTTTAGAGGCTATATAGCTTTTTGTTGAGGCTATAAAAGTTTTTTGAGGCTATAACATTTCTTGGAGGCTATAACATTTTTTTGGAGGCTATAACATTTTTTTTGAGGCTATACAATTTTTTTGAAGCTATAACATTTTTTTGGAGGCTATACAATTTTTTGCAGGCTATAACCTTTTTTTTTTTTGAGGCTATACAATTTTTTGGAGGCTATACAATTTTTTTTGAGGCTAAAACATTTTTTGGGAGGCTATACAATTTTTTTGAAGCTATAACATTTTTTTAGAGGCTATACAATTTTTTGGAGGCTTTAACCTTTTTTTTTTTTTTGAGGCTATACAATTTTTTGGAGGCTATAACCTTTTTCTTGAGGCTAAAACATTTTTTGGAGGCTATACAATTTTTTGGAGGCTATAACCTTTTTTTTTTTAGGTTATACAATTTTTTGGAGGCTATACAATTTTTTGGAGGCTATAACCTTTTTTTTTTGAGGCTATAACCTTTTTTATTGAGGCTATACAATTTTTTGGGGAGGCTATAAAATTCTTTGTTGAGGCATTAAAATTTTTTTAAGGCTATAAAATATTTTTGAGGTTACAAAATTTTTTAAGGGTATAAAATATTTTTTGACGCTATAAAATGTTTTTAAGCTATAAAACGTTTATGAGGCTATAAAATTGTTTGAGGATATGATTTTTTAAGCTATAAAATATTTTTGAGGCTATAAAAATCTTTTTTGAGGCTATAAAATTAACAAGCAATTTCTTGTCCCTGTTAACAACAGACTTTAGGCCATTTTTATTCTATTTATAATGTCATATCGCCTATTATATTCAAGGAAAGATTCTATAATCATGACTAAATGGAAGGAGATTTCAAGAAATTCGTAAGTTCTTTGATTAGAAAATTCTTTAGAAAATAAATTGAGAATTTGCTATTAATTTGGAATAAACATGTAAAAATAAGAAGGCAAATATTAGGATGGAATATGTTTGTCTAATATGTTTAACAAATTCAGTTTTTACACTATTGACATTGCTCGGGTTGATATACTCATCCTTACTGTCATATTCGCGACGTTTCAAAACTAGTTCAGAAACTTCTTTCGAATAAGACATCTCATAGAGAAGAACATTATTATGGACAGTGGTAAACCATCCTATAAAGTTGTGACATGAAACAGGCCGCCTACTCAAGATAAGACTGTAGGAATATCGTAAAGCCGCGGCACGAGGGGGAGTAGTAGCTGAACATCGATTGAGGGGAAAAGATTACCATCTCATGTAGGATGAGTTTGAAATAACAGAGAACATCATTGGAAACTACAAAAAATAAGGAATCAGTGCATAAGACAAACAACAGAAATCCCTAAAGCAGGCCAAGTGTACTGAACAGGCATGTTTTCAGATCCTATCATACAAACGAGGGTGTCTCTCAAGGTTCTAACTTAGGTCTTACGCTTTTTTTCTGATCTTCATCAACGATCACGTAATTAGGCATCTATGCTGACGACACCACCATTTACTCCCGCCTCAATAAGAAATCTGCCGAGGCTGACAAAGCAAGTCTTACTGCTAATCTTGAAAAAGGCCTTCAATCTGTAGTGAACAGGGGGTCAGAAATGACTCGTAAATTTAAATAATTTCAAAATTAATCTGCTATCCTTCCACCACCATAGACAATCTCCCCTACCGACCTCAGCATGGATTAATCTAGTATCTCTAAATGCAATACACTGCACCTCCGGCTTACGGCCATATTACGTTGAATACACCGGTTCTCGCTCGATCACCGAAGTTAAGCAAGTTTGAGCCTGATCAGTACTTAGATGGGTGACAGCTTGAGAATACCAGGTGCTATAAGCGTTTAGTGACGGATGTGCGTTGTGGTGCAGTGGATATCGGCTCGGAAAGAGAAATCGCTGAGCCGAGTTCGAATTCCAGTTGAATACCCTGCATTCACTTAAGCGTCCCTTCCCTCTAGTTATGGGTTAAATAACAGGGCAGGACTTGGGGACCCTGTCCTTAAAAACAAATTTCAATGAATCTTGATACTCGAAAAAGAAAAAGTATTACTAGACACAAAACTTATCTAAAAAAACAACAATAAATTGTTGAAAGAAAAAGGTATAATCAGCAATAAATGAATAAAAATTTAGTTGGCAATAAATAACCCGCCGAGGTTGATTTTCCATAAAAACAAACCAACCACCCAACCAACCAACAACACTGCGCTTCCTCAGACAAGCCCAGATGAAACGACTACATTGAATCAATAGCTACTGTGTCAGACCAGAAAGTTTTTCTTCTCTAATTCGATTTTGCACATATACAAATATACCATCCACCTGTGCATTGAATACTGTTGTCATATCTGAGTTCTCGACAAAATCCAGAAAAGGATCTGCTTTGTAATCGATCCCGAACTGGGAGTTCCAGAGCGTGTCAGAGAAAGGCCAAGAGAAGAAAGGGAATACCAGTGTGGAGACAGTTGCTAGGGTAGAGTGAGAAGGGAAAAGAATAAGATACACGGGGTGATGGGGTAAAAACGAGAGAAGGACTGGAGTCAAGGGGATAAGAGATGAGAATTGACATTTCATGTAAATTCTTGGGGATTGTAGTCATCAGGGAAGCAAGTATACGGAAGGGAGTTCCACAAGCGGGAATTGCGAGAAAAAAAAGCTGATAGGTACACTTGGTTGATTTAACTGTAAAAAGGTGGTACCTTGTTTCCAGTCTGGTTGCACGAGTAAATTCGTGTGTAAGGAAAATCAGTGTGCTAAGCTCGTCGGAGAAGAAGCCATGAAAATATTTGGAGAAGAGACAGAGGGAAGCCACATCCCCCACGGTGAGAAAGTGGATGGAGTCGAGCTGACAGGTCGAGATTGATTACGTGACAGATTCTCCTTTGGAGCCTGTCGAGAACCCTGAGATTAACAGCATGGGCGCCTGACCAGATATGACAATATGACAATGAACGGTCTAATAGTTGATTTGTATATGTGCAAGATGGACTCAGGCGGGAAAAACTTCCTGACCCGACACAGTGACACAGCCTTCCTAGCAGTGGATTTAGCTATTGATTCAGCGTAATGGTTCCACTTGAGGTCGGAAGAGAAGGGGAGGTTGATGAATTTTCACGACTCTTATTCCGACGAGCTTAGTTCTCTGGTGACCCCTATACACGAATTTACTCGAGCTACTAAACTGGCAACTAGGTCCCACCCTTTTACAGTCAAAATAATCAAATGTAGCCACTACTTCTACTCTAACAGCTTCTTTTCTCGCACTTCCTTCCGTATGCTTGCTTCTCTTATTGGTACAATCTCCAAGAGTTTAAATGCAACGTCAACGTCTCTCATCCGCTTAAGTCCCATCCTTACCCCCAACACCCGCTGTATCTTGTTCTCCTCCCTTTTCACTTTACTCTCCCCAAACTCTCTGCACACCAGTATTCCCATCCTTTTCTAACCCATTCACCGACACCCCATGTAACCTGTTCCTCTTTCTCTCTGCTCCCCTTTCATGTGCGTCCATACACATCAGTGGTAGTGCTACCTAGCTTAGGGTGAAACGATTAAAAAAAGTATTCTACAGAAGGATGCTGCGGATATCGTGGACTGAGCATGCAAGTAACGATGAGGTGTTGAAAAGAATAGCAACAAAAAGGAAATTAATACTGAGCATCAGGAAAAGACAACTGAAGTTCCTGGGACACGAAATGAGGAAGGAGAGCCTGGAGAACCTGATACTGACTGGCCAGATAGAAGGAAAGAGAGACAGAGGAAGGCAGCGGATAACATATTTGCAGGTCCTGGTCAGGTGGATGACGGAACGGGGGTTGCCAGGAGTAACAGGAGCAAACATACTAAGAGTCACAATAGATAGGGAAATGTGGAGAACCATGATCGCCTACGTCCTGAAGGGACAGGGCACATAGAAGAAGTATTGGAATCAGTAATACAGAGTGCCAGAGAAAAACAACAATAACAAAAAATTTTAATATGAACTCTGGTTACTGAGATATTAGGTTTATAATTCCGAAAAATTCATACACTGCTGTCCCCAAGGGCATGTTGCACAGTGCAAAAATCTTAACTGAAATTATCAAGGGACTTGGAGTAAAGAGTTGTGAGCGAACAAAAAATTAAAGAGTTGAGTTACTAAAGGAAGATAACTGAAATTGATTTATCCAGAATAGGCATGACATGTGGAACTAGAACAATCTACCTTAGTGGGGGAAATAAAGGGTTCTGTTCAAAATTCCAGCGTATGAATAAGAAAATAAAGGTGAGAATAACAGTCCAAACAATGTCAGTTAAGTGCCATACGTGATACACGTTTTGTGTGATCATGTCTCAAAAGACGCATGACTGACTGGGCAGAAGATGGCAGTATGTTGCCATTGCTTTCTGCGGTAGACTGGCTGCCAGCCAAGGGTATAGAACCCAATCTGTCCTATTATTTAACCCATAACTGGCGGGAAGAGGCGGATTAATATCTTTATTAAGGGTATTTGCGCATAAGTGAATGCAATGAATTCAAATGGAATTCGAACTCGGCTCCCCGATTTCTCGTTCCGAGCTGATATCCACTGCACCACAAAGCACATTCGAACAATGTAAATAGCGTAAATAGTTACAATACCTCCTCTCAGAAATATAGACTGATCCTGAAGAAGGCCGCAGCGTACAATGGCCGAAACGTCGTGAATATGAGATTAAATATGAAGGCAACAGTCTGAATAATGTAAATGGAGTAAATAGTTACAGTAACTCATCTCAGAAATATAGACTGATCCTGAAGAAGGCCGCAGCGTACAATGGCCGAAACGTCGTGAATATGAGATTAAATATGAAGGCAGCAGTCTGAATAATGTAAATGAAGTAAATAGTTCCAGTAACAAATCTCAGAAATATAGACTGATCCTGAAGAAGGCCGCAGCGTACAATGGCCGAAACGTCGTGAATATGAGATTAAATATGAAGGCAACAGTCTGAATAATGTAAATTAAGTAAATAGTTACAGTAACTCATCTCAGAAATATAGACAAAAATTCAGTGTTGTCTGGAATATTTGAGCCCTTACAACATATCATAGATTTTGTTAGAATCAGCATTATAAATTACCTTGTAAGAACGCCTATGTTTTATTTAAATAAATAAAATTAAATTTCTTAGCAAATTCATTTATACATTCCTTGAATGTTTGAACCCTTACATAATGTCATCGGTGTGTTGCCTAGCGTTTCAAATTTCGACGTAACGTAACTAGGGCATTAATTGTTTTCTCTTTCGTCTGTGATATATTTGTTCGTCAAATCGGAAAATGGACGCGCATATGCGTCATAGTTAATTTGTAACCTATCACAAGACGCACATATGCATCGTGTGGCATTGTATACATATTAAATACATCAGGAATTTCAAACTGAACGACCCGATAATAAGCCAACTGTCAAAACACGAGAAAGAAAACAATTTTTGTAAATCATCATGCTGCCTTATTAATAAATAAATCGTCTTTTACTCGAATATCTGTTTGCAAATTTTTGCTTAACTAAATCGAGATTTTTTTAAATTGACTCAACTGATGAAATAACTAGGCTTCAATCAGTTATCGATTGAAGTCGATAAAAATGCTGAATAATAAGGAAAACTTCGATAAATTAACTAAAATGTCTTCATTAGTTAAACGGTTCAGCTTTTTAAATTTAACTTAAATTTTTAAGAAAGGCAATAAAACCACTAAGACTCGAGGGGTTACTGAGTGTTAGAGAGTATGAGAAAAACACTTAAAGAAGGAGAACAATAAAATAACAGACTGACATTGCATTTAATCTTTTTAAATTCAAAGTTGACTGGGAAGCAAGAAGATTGAAAAGAGTTCCATAAGCGAGAAATACGAGAAATAAAAAAAAACTATTAGGATAAAACTTACGGTTACATCTCAACTGTAAAATGATGAGACCTTGTTGCCAATTAGTTACTACGCTTAAGTTTGTAAAGTCTTGTTACCATAGAGGAAAGGTCATCCAAATAATCGCCATGAAAAGGCACAGGAAGGCGACGTCACGGCGGTGGGAAAGCGACTGGAGACGAGAATCTTCGTCGTCAATTTGTTGTGGATTCCAGGTGAGGAACCGCACAAAATAATGAACAACAAAAACAGATATTGAGATCGAAAAATAGGTTATATTGAACGTAATATACAAACTTGAACGCAGGTTAGTAAATCCAGGAATACTATTAGTAATAAATAAATATATACAAGTCTTGAAGTGAAGTCGTTGGAAATAGTATATCCTGTATATTATTCTAGCTGAGTCGAGCTCAGAGCTAGTCTGACTTCTGACGAGGTAGTCTCTGGGTAACTTCGGTATCTCTCGGTAACTTACGGATCACTACGATTACTCTCAACTCTCAACTGCTGTTCTCTCTATGACAGGAGTATATGTATACTCATTCGAGTCCATTATCATATACAAGGGAAAATCCCACAACACAATTCAATGATAAACTTTTCCGTAATCCTACTTATTTTCTAATGAGGAAATTTCACAGAAGCTTGTTGTAATTTTTAGCCTTAATTTTCTTTTGAATTTGAAGTTTTTAACTACTGGCATTAGTACTGTTTGCTCTTGATTTTGGCGTTTAAATTTCGTTTCGAATTAAGTTAAAACTTAATCTTTTTTTTTTTTTTTTTTGAGTAGACAGTACCCACTATCACCCAGTTTTACACTCCCCCCACTTTTGAACGGAAGTAGAGGTGATTGCCTTGTTTCTTTTTAAGGAAGGAGTTTCCGGTTCACTTTCCTTCTACTTCGGGGTTAGCGTTAGTTCGGCTGGAAGTTCGTTGCAGTTCTTGAGCATGGTGGCAACGCCTCTTCATTCTGAGCTGAGTTTTTCTTTCCTGGTTATCTTCCCCTCTCCAGGAAGCATGGGCTTGGTGTTTATATCAGCGAACACCTACCTCCAGCCAGAGTAATATCTCTCAAATCCCTGGATCACGCTTTCATGTGCTTCCGTCTTTCACTTCTAAGATCGATTAGCTATCTCTTCTTCCCCCACCGCTCCCCCTCCACCTCTAACTGTTCGTTCACTCTTTTCTTTTCTTATTTTTGTTCATTTGGAATAAGTAGACTAAACTATCGCCCGGTTCATACTCCACCCACGTCTATTGAACAGGTGAAGAGGCTCATCCCTTGTTCCCTGTCTAGGATGTGGTTTCCGGCTTTCTCTTTTCCAATCTTTTCACTCTTCTCTTTTTTATTTTTTTCAATTGGAGTAGATAGACTAAACTATCGCCCGTTTCACACTCCACCCACGTCTATTGAACAGGTGAAGAGGATCATCCCTTGTTCCTTGTCTCGGATGTGGTTTCCGGCTTTCTCTCTTCCAATCTTTTCACTCTTACGTAGCGTTACCGCCTTGCTCGTGGTGATATGATTAAAAAAAAAATCAGGAAATTATTTTCGAATAAACATGTTTAAAGTTCTTGAAGCGTCAAAATGGGAATAAATTAGAAGATAAAGCGTAAGGTAGAAGACAAAGTAGCAAAATGTATTTTCATTGTTGTCTCTGATCAGAGGAAGGTCTAATTAATATTGACAAGTGAAGGATAAGAGAACATTATTCATTCAGAGATACCAGCGTAAGAATAATGTTATCACGTAAAAGAACAGTGCTATATTCATCTGAGGCAAAGTTTGTCATCTCTGAATTCTTTTAATATTCGTTCTAGTATCATTTATTGTTTTGAAAATTAAGATGGGGGGTCTATTTCGATGGTCATAAATGATGAACGGGAGACATCTTCTGTGCTGTTTGTTATTTGTTGTTTTTCATGCGCGGCCTTTTTATCGGGGTTAAGAAAAATATTCACAGATAATGCGATTTTGATAACAAGACATTGTTTGATCGCAGCAGAGGCGTCAGCAGTATTCGTTTCTGTACGTAACAGTGAATTCAGTTACTTTCTTTAAACTAATTGGTTACATTTGTACAATAGTCATTTTGCTACACACCCACGCACACACATACACACATTCTCTTTCTCACACACACGCAAATACAAATACACATATATATATATTTATACATTTTTGAATTTTGGCAGCAATTTTGTTTAAACATGTCAGATTAAATAAATTGCAAACATTATGTTTGCTTATTTTTAATAAAATCTGTTCATACTCACGGATAATCTTTTGCGTATTACAATCAAAAGATGCCAGAAAAGATGTCAGAAATGTAACGTTGACAGATGTTATTTTCATTGATTTTTCAAGGTACCCATGTACTTTCAACCTCTTTCCGAGATCATCTTTAGGGGTGTGAGTTATGGTAACAAATGTAACCGGAAAACTGTGTTGCTAAAAATTACTGTACATTTTTTCTGCTTCAAATATAACGGTTGACAAATTGCTAGCGTTCATTAGAACGTGAAAATTGTCCAGAATGGAATTTTTTATATGTTGTAATGTCATGGTCATGTACGTGTTAAAGCATGAAAAAAACTGTTCTTTTTACAAACGTTTTAGAACATTACTACAATATTCATAGCTGATTCTATTAATTGACGGCTTAAGTGTTTTAATGAATATTGCCTCGAGAATCTGTTGTTTGCTTTTGTTGTTTACTTGATATAGGATAGTTGTATTATCGGATCATTTTTGTTTTTTCATTTATACATGCAGATACAGGTAGGCAGTGTAAACATAGGAATCAACACTGCATGGTCACTGTCAGTTTTTCACCTTAGTAGACACAAATGTTTCATTGACTATGCGAAGGCATTCGACAAGATACAACACAAAGAATTGATGGAGATGCTCGGCAGCCTAGACATTTTTGGGAAAGACAACAAACGGCCTGCATACAGACAGGTAACGATTTCAGTAGATTTACAAAGATAGAAAGAGGCGTAAGACAAGGATGTGTCTTTTCACCGGATTTGTTCAACCTGTACAGCGAGAATATTTTGAGGACCCTAGACGACAGGCCAGGATTTGCTATTGGAGGCCACAACTTGAACAACATAAGGTATGCAGATGATACAGTGCTGATTGCAGACACGGAAAGGAAACTGCAGGACCCCCTACAGAAGGTAGCGGTGGAGAGTGACAAAAAAGGACTACAAATAAACTTAAGAAAACCGAATGCATGCTCATCAGTAAAAGATGCAACCCAAAATCAGGTGGGAGATACCAGAATAAAGCAGGTGCAAAAATTTAAATATCTAGGAAGTGTTCTAACAGGAGATGGAAAGTGCGACACAGAGATCAGAAGGCGAATTGGCATGGCAAAGGGCGCGTTCCAGAAGCTGAGCAAAGTACTAACACACAGGAAAATTTCACTAGAAACAAATTAAAGAGTGCTGGATTGCTATGTGATGTCAGTTCTTCAATACGGTAGTGAGTGCTGGACAATATCATCGAAAATGAGTACAAAACTGGAAGCAGCGGGAATGTGGTTCTACAGAAGGATGCTGCGGATATCGTGGACTGAACATGCAAGCAACAATGAGGTGTTGGAAAGAATGGCAACCAAAAGGAAATTAATACCGAGCATCAGGAAGAGACAACTGAAGTTCCTGGGACACGCAATGAGGAAGGAGAGCTTGGAGAACCTGATACTGACTGGCCAGGTAGAGGGAAAGAGAAACAGAGGAAGGCAGCGGATAACATATTTGCAGGGCCTGGTCGGGTGGATGACGGAACGGGGGTTACCAGGAGTAACGGGAACAAACATGCTGAGGACCACAAGGGATAGGGAGACGTGGAGGGCCATGATCGCCTACGTCCTGAAGGGACAGGGCACATAGAAAAAGAAGAAGAAGAAGACACAGCACACACGATGAATGCTTCAAAAGTGATACCTGATATTTATTCCCACAGAAACGACAACATGAAACACAATAACACTTGGATGGATAAAGTTTTCACCTACAAATCACTATTTCACTCGAGAGTCATTACTATTGTCTATGCATATTTGCTAAAACAAGACCACACATGACGGGTTCATAAAAATCTGTTCCCACAGAGGGTATCTCACTTTGATATTCATATCCCTGTCACCACTGGTGAAAGGCACTCAAACTCTCGAATTGTGATTACATCCATTGTTTGCTCTACGTAAGCACTGATAAATGAATGTGAATAGAAGTATTTTATAATGTCGACAATTTAAATCATACACTACTACTTTGTACGCGCTATCGTATCAGAAGACATTCTGCCAGACAGCCAAAGTGTAACAAGGGGAAAAGTATTAGTTTTGGCGATAAATTTTCACATCTACTGCCACAATAGCAACATAAGTTTTAGAGCTTTCATTACACCCGAGCAACGCCTGGTTATACTGCTAGTGAGTTATCGTTTAGAACACGTACAAATTATAATTTACTATAAAAGCGTACATTTTATTTCGACATCGAAAAAACAATGTCTCATCAGGTAGTTAATAATGATGGTAATAAACGTTATTTTTGAAAAAGAAATTTCGAAAATCTCACTTCACCTTCATTTTTTGAAAGTTTTTGTACGAGGTAAAGAGGAAAGAAAAGAAGGGAAAACAAAAAAGAGGGCGTGACCCTTACGTGTATCTATCTATATTTCCCCTCCTACCTAAATTTGGGTCTATTTTTCTCTGTGACTTTTGTGAGGTCACCGTTATGATGTCTTCACTCATCAAGATTGGGTTTTTTTTTATAAATATAAAAGGTGACCGGGACTCATCATGAGAAAAAACCTAGCCCCGATGAGTGAAGACAATATGACACTTTCCTCAAGAAACTTTGAAACTGTCATGAACCTTTCTCATGTGAACAAAGATTCTTTAGATGCTTGGAAGCTGTAGAGAGCCACGATCACGTAAATCCTGAGATACATTCACTAAAAGAGAAGTTTTCACGTATCAGTCAATTAAGTGCCATACGTGATACACGCTTGGGCGATCCTTTATTGAAAGAGACATGACTGACTGGGCAGAAAATTATCCCGCAATAGGTTGCCATTACTTTCTGTGGTAGACTGAGTGCTGACAAAGACTATAGAACCCAATCCATCCTTTTATTTGTTTTTTTTTTTTAATCATCTCACCTCAAGCAAGGCATTTCACTGCCACTATTGCGCATGGGGCTACATAGGGGAAGGTAAAGAGAAGGAGTGGTTAGACATAGGGAATGTCAGGAGGAAGGTGACAGATGAGTATGGATAGCGAGGATGAGGGTTGGGCAGATGGGAAGAGTGTTTGATAGAATGGGAGCAGGTTAGTGTGTTAGGAGGTGTCTATTGACCTTACATTTAAACTCCTGGAGATTGTTTCCAAGGATATTTGCGCTTAAGTGAATGCAAGGAATTAAAATGGAATTCAAACTCGGCTCACTGACGTCTTCGCCAAGTTTTTTTTTCTCTAGCTATCTCATTGACTTCCTTGTCATTTCAAATTTCGTTTAAGCACTAGAGAAAAAGTGTTTAACTATATTTTCAAAAAATGATTTTCTCTGTTTGTATTGTTTTAGAAATCGCCACTATTCGGCATGACATTTTTGAATTCACGGTATATAAAATATTTTAAGTGAAACTCAAAAATTTACGAGGACTGTTCACGAGTTTATGTTCTTACGGGTTGTCCGGACAAGAAGAGAAAGAAGAAGCCTTTTGGTTTGAAAACTGAATGACACAACTTGACAACATATTTGATATTTAATCACTACTAAAAGAAAGAAAAACGATCTAAAAAGAATGATTCAGAATCAAGACAAAGCATTGGAAAGCGGAAATGAGAGAGAAGCCATTATTTGAATTGAAACTCTTCGTGTATTCTGTCAGTTTGTCTGTCGAACAGGAGTGGTTCAATGGTTAACTTCCGGTGCAGGTTCAAGAGTGTAACAACGAGGAAATGACAGTGCAATAATGAACAGAAAGAATGGCAGTTGAAGAATGATTAGCGAACGGTCCGTCGAGGCAGGGTGACATTTCCAGATCCCAGAAGGGCGGAAATTAAGCGACGTAAGACGATTATTTCAATGTTGTTTGGACATTTTGGTGAATTGATTGGACACCTGTTTGGAAAACGAAGCTAAAAATCAGAGCACACATAAAAATTAATCTGGATGCGATGTCTTTGTTGAGTACGGAAGAAAATTCAGTTTCGGAAGGAAAAGGTAAGAATAATTGAAAAGAAAAAAGAGGGAAATAAAGAATGAATGAAAACAAAAAGAAACAAAAGTGGTAAAAGAAAAATAATGATTAGACGAAAGAAACAAAGGAAAAGAAGAATGAACACTGAATGAAAAAATAGTGAAATGAAGCGGTAAAGAAAGAAAAATGCAAGAAAGAAGAAACGCAAGAAAAAATATAAGAAAGAAAAAATGAAGTAATATGAAAGAAAAATATAAATGAAAGAGCGAAAATAATGGAAGAAAAAAAGAAAAAATAAACCGATTGAAAGATAACTGGAAGAAAGAACGGATGAAAGAGAAATAAAAGAAGAAAAGGAAGAAAAAATGAAATGAAAGAAAAAGGAAAAGATATGAAGAAAAGGAAGGAAAGAAATAATAAACAAAGATAAATAAAAAATCGATTTTAAGAAAAAAGAAAGAAAAATAAAGAAATGCAGAAAAATATTTAAGAAAAGAAAAAGGAATAGAAAAAATAAAAGCAAAAAATGGAAGGAATGTAGAATTAAACGCGGTAAAAAACCAAATCTCTTTTGCCAGATTATCACTTGGGGCGTAATAAAATCATAACAGAAAAGAACAATTGCAAAAAAAAATGGCGTCGTAGCATTTTCTTTTCTTGCTTCTTTTTCGGTGTTTGGCGGGAATGGCGGCTAATGCTTCGCGTCTATTGTGCTATGCCTGCCAATATAAACATGTAATGATTGAATTGAATAAAAAATGTCAAGCGATATCCTTGGAGCTTTTTCAACGTCTTGTATAATCAGCGAAGCATTTAGTTTCTTTTCTTTAAATTAAACATTTTGGTAGAGAGTATCATACCGGCTAACTAAGGGACTAAGAGAAAGACCGAACTCTTATAAATTGACGCACAATACTCGCATCAGTAACTCCTTAAGCTCGCGGGTAGTTCTGAGTTAATTATGAAAATTTTACTGCATATTCATAAATCTTAATGTTTTTAAGTAGTTTTTCTTGTTTCAGCCATGACGACTTCGAAGTTTCGTGAAGGCATTATCATGATGACTTCACTCTTTAGGGTCATTTTCTTTACTGTTATATTTATCTAATTTTCTTAAGTATTCATATGAAGTTTGTTGTAAATTCATTCTTTGTGCGTGAGTTGCAGAGTTTTGTTTCTTACATGGATTAGGTATTTAATTGTTTTTAATTGATTTTTATTGTTCTGACATTGTACGAAAAAAGTTAGTTTGCAACAGCAAAATAAAATTCCTGAAGAGTGAAGACATCTCAATAATGTCTTCACGAAACTTTGAACTCGACATAACTGAAACCGTTGAGTGAAAAACCTGTCGACATTTCAATTACCGCTCTATCTCTATTTTGATATCGAGCACGTTATGACGACAAAAAACCTGCTCGCCAAAAATGCCTTACTATCAGTGAACTACTGAAAAAATAACAATTTTGGTCATTACAATTTAACAAATTTAACATATATATATATATATATATATATATATATATATATATATATATATATATAAAATATATATATATGTTATTTTTATACAACTTTAACCCAAAAGGAAAAGCAGGTAGGTAAATCCCAAAAATTAGATCCTAATTAACATTAATTACATTAATATTAAAATTGATCAAGATGAAGTGCTTCAT
>JBBBDQ010001811.1:1412500-1417500 GCA_037127315.1 Ascarosepion bandense
ATATATATATATATATAACGTTATTTTATACTCAAATTGCCTTTCTTGATTTTATAATCATTTTATTAATTATAGTGGGCTATCTTCCCACAAGGCCAAATTCCGTTAACCTGCACGGTATACAATTAACCTTTATTAGAACGGAATCCTACTATAACTAGAAAAGAATAAATAAGAGGAGATATCCCCCTATAATATAATAATGACATAAATTTTACTAATTAACCCAGAGCTGCGGGAAGAAGAGGTGGATTCATACCATTTCCTAATGATATGCCTCCTCAACAGGTGTTTACCCGTTCAACCAGACTGGCAACTGGGTCCCACCCATTCACAGTCAGGTTAGCCAAACGCAGACGACAATTCTACTCCTGCAGCTTCCTCTCTCGCACTTCCCGCCTGTGGAACTCACTCCCGTATTCTTGCTTTCCTGACGGCTACGACCTCCAGAAATTTAAAAGCAAAGTTAATACTCACCTACTAACCACTGGCCTCTAGCTCTCTCCCCTCCCCTGTATAACCTTCCCTTTCTCTCCGCCCATGTACCTGTCATTGCACCTGCTTTCTCAGCTTTCTATTGTTCCTTTCTAACTAGCTTGTACTCCTCACTCTTTTCTAATTAATCTTTTTACATTTATGTAACCCCCTGTACATCAGTGGCGTTTCTGCCTTGCTCGGGGTGAAATGATTAAAAAAAAAAAAAAAAAATGAATATAAAGTACCCAACGGGAATTGGAAATCGGATCCTGATATTATAACACCTGGTATTTCCAAGCGGTCACCCATCCAGATATTGACTAGGCTCGATTTTGCTTAACTTCAGTAATCGTACGAAAATTGGTGTTTCAATGGGATGTGGACGTAAGCAATAGTCTTACTTAGAAACTAACTCCTTAAAATCAAATCGTAAATTTATGGGCGTAAGTAACAGTAACAGTTCCTCGCTTAACTCCATAATACAATATGAAATTGAAATCAGGGACTCGTACACGACATCAAATCATTTAGTATTTATACTAAACGTTCTTTATAAAAGATAATACAGTAATATTTAGTACTAGCAGTATAGACCGGCGTTGCTCAGGTGTAATGAAAGATTATATATATTACCGATTTTCTGCACTATTGTAAGAACTGCAACCTTGAAACTTCTGAATATCGTTTCTTATGTCTTTGTCTATGAGTGTATCAAATTTGATTAAAATCGGACCACTCCTTCTATAACCCGATTTTTTCGAATATCGATTTTCGATATTTATCGGGGGTACCTCGACACAAAACCTAGCTAAGAACACTCGCAGACGCTTATAGTACAACTGTGCAAATTTTGAAGAAAATCGGTTCAGCCGTTTCGGAGTCTATAGGTAATGGACACACACACAGACACACACAGACACACAAAGTTCCATTTATAAATAAGTTTAGATAAACGGGCATTAACATATCATCAATTACTAATATTTGTAACTGTCTTTGAACCATAATATCGTAATATAATTCTGTGTGTCACTTCCGTTCATGGCACGCGCGTTACTTCCTGCCGGTAACACATAAATGATAGACAATTTCATTTTGATCACGTGGAAGGAAGGGAAAGACATTATCAGAGATGCTACTTGGTTTCAGTGAGGAAGGAAGGGAATAAGGGAGGAAAGAATGAAAGAATTAAATAAAGAAAGAAACGCCTTGTCAATATCTCAATGAAAATAAAAGAAAGAAAGAAAGAAAGAAAGAAAGAAAGAAAGAAAAAATGAAGGAAATGCACTGCCAATATCTTATAATGAAAAGTTTCATTTAGATCGCGTGGAAAGACAGAAAAGATATATCAGAGAGGCTACTTGGCTTCAGTGAAAAAAATAAGAGAAAGAAGCAAGGAATGAATGAATGAAAGAATGAATGAGTAAAGGATGTAAACAAACAAAGAAACAAAGAGAGAGAGAATGAGAGAAAGAGAGAATGAGCGAGAGAGAGAGAATGAGCGAGAGAGGGAGACAGAGAAACGACCTGTCAATATCTCATAAATATTAGATTATTCCATTTGGATCGCGTTGGAAGACGGAAAAGACAAAGAGGCTACTAACTTTCAGTGAGAAAATAAAAGAATAAAGGAAGGAAGGAAGGAAGGAAGGAAGGAAGGAAGGAAGGAAGAAAGGAAGGATAGAAACAAATGTCTTGCTAATACCTCAGAAATAATGGACTATTCCATTTTGCTAGCGAAGAAAATCGGAAAATGCATATAAGATACGTTGTTTGATTTCAGTGATAAACTGAAAGAAAAAATGAAAGAAAGAGCAAATGGATGAAAAAATGAAGCAAAGAAGAGAGAAGGTATTTACCAGCACCACACTATAGGGCAGATGCCCATGCTGGATGCGACACAAGGTCATTTAAAGGGTGATTTCCGTGCACATTAGCTCAGCCGAAAATATCCCATAGACCCTGCTCAAGGCCGGGCTCGGGTATTTATTTGCCCCAAACGAGATTATACTCTTTGGCAGAGACTCGGCTGTGTTCTTCTCCACTCGAAAGCAGCGAGTCCGACAAAGTAAGGAATCCTAAAACCAGAATCGGGTGCTACTTGTTTTCAGTGAGAAAATAAAAGAAGGAATTAAGGAAAGAATTCCTGAATAAAGGAAGGAAGGAAGGAAGGAAGGAAGGAAGGAAGGAAGGAAGGAAGGAAATGTCCTGCCACTACCACATAAATAATAGACTGTTCCGTTTTGATCGTGGTAAAGGACGGAAAATACATATCAGAGACGCTACTTGGTTTCAGCGAGAAAAAGAAAGAAAGAAGGAAAGACGTTAAATTTTCATTCGCACTACTAGTAAAATATAATAAGTACAATTTGAAATATGTATTTGAACTTGCACTTAGTGATCTACAAGAGTCTCAGACAGACCTACTTGTATTTCGAATTCAGCGTTGTCCTTTTAGACTACAATTAGTCTATAATTATACACAGGCGTCTTATATGAACGAAAATAGTCGAATTCCATACACAATGGCAATATTCATTGTTTACAGATGTGAGTGTTTAATACTTAAATTAAAAGGGATGGACCTTTTCTAGAATAATAAAAAAAAATAAACAGAATGGATATAAATTGATTCGTATGTTTTGCAATAAATTTATAAACTTAATCGTTATATTTTACTGAATTTAGTATCGGCACAACAGAGATTATAATGGGAACGCAGAGAAGGCAAATCTATTTCCGTTCTTAATAACATATTCTTCATAAAATGTAGGAATAGATATCTTACTAGGATGAACAAGTGCGCAGAAGATAAGAACGTTTAATCTATTTGTATTCCTAATTGTAATTTTGTTATAAAACGTCGATGAGCAACTTAGGATAACGTAAAGGGCAGAAACGTTTCTACTGGGTTTATCAAACCTTTCAAGTTCAAATAAAGCTCACATAATTTTCAAATTGGCCTTCCACTCTCAAATGGCCTTAAATGGCATGACTACATTGAATTCATAGCTGCAGTATATATATATATCTGACTGCAGCTATGAATTCAATGTAGTCATGCCATTTAAGGCCATTTGAGAGTGGAAGGCCAATTTGAAAATTATGTGAGCTACGTTTGTATCGAGCACTCTTTATAAAAGTAAATGCATGAACAGCAGGCTAAAAAACCTACGAGTTCCACAACTTTCTTACAATATATATATATATATATATATATATATATATATATATATATATTGCAAACATTATGCTTGCTTATTTTTAATAAAATTCGTTCATACTCACGGATACTCTTTCACGTGATACAATCAAAAGATGTCAGAAATGAGCTGTAAGGTTGACAGATGTTATTATCATTAATTTTTCAAGGTACCCAAGTACTTTCAATCTCTTTCCGAGATCATCTTCAGGGGTGTGAATTATGGTAAGAGATGTAACCGGAAAACTGTGTTGCTAAAATTACTCTACATTAAATATAACGGTTGACAAATTGCTAGCGTTCATTAGAACGTGAAAATTATCCAAAAGGAGTTTTTTTTTTATGTTATAATGACAAAGCATGAAAACATTCATTTGGTTTTAATATATATATATACTGACTTCAGTGAACAACAAAATTAAAAATGGACTTGCCGTTCCAGTTGCATATATATATCGTTTTAACTAATGTAACATGGGACCGACAGGTGTGTTTTGCTGCACAGGTGTTGCATTTTAGATTGATTATTCAAATATTAAATAACTAGAAATGACTCTCTCGTGTTTTTACATTTGGGTTTCACCTGTAAAGACTGTATTTTTTATTAAAAAGGAAAAAACCCACATGAAGACAAAAGCGCTGACTTTGGGGAATAGTAAACCATTTCGAAATCGAGAAAAGAAAAAAAATCGATCAGTGCCATTGAACAAATATTGGACATAGCCAACGCAACAATTTGGAATCTCCTGAAAAAGAAAGAAGTCGTTGATGTACTGAGCAACAGTCATACAACAGGAAAACAACCGCAGTCGATGGCAGAAACATTGTAAGAGCTGCGAGGAAAAACCCCAAAACAACATTTAGTGACATGACCAACAACCTCGACGGCTGCTTCGTCAGACACGAAAATCTTGAATTTTGGGGTTTGATTAAGCACTTTGAATTTTTACAACTGCCGAAATTAATTCTGGATTTATAAGCGTTTAATTATGCAATGAGTTTCTTTTTTATATATCATATTGCTTTGGATAATATCGATTGAGATCTTTACATTTGTCTATTCAATATTTTATATTAATTAGATAATTTTGGGAACCATCCTTTGTGTTTTTACGGGTTTACCATTATTTCACACACAGACACACACAGACACACACGCACACACACACACATATATATATATATATAGATATATAATTTTGAAATAGGTTATTTCCTCAACCTAGGTTTCAACCCTTCGGTATCTATAGGCGATTTATGACAATTGTTATTATCATTATATAATTATAATTATAATAACTATCTAAACTTATTTATAAAT
>JBBBDQ010001811.1:1422500-1467500 GCA_037127315.1 Ascarosepion bandense
GACGATTTTATTTTGTGTTGACATAAAACTCCGCTTGGCAACGGCAATAGTTACCAAAAATAATAAACGCAGTTCTTAAGTTTGCGATGCGGTTTTATGACGTCACACCGCGGGATAGCGCGAAATGACAACAAAACCATGTAGTCAAATGCAATGTAATATGATATTTCCTGTTTTAAAATTGATTTTATTGAGTGTTGTTGGTTGTTTCGATTTGATGTACATGGCCTCCAATATCTGCAGGTTCATCTTACTGTGTGTATATAGCATAACGTTAAACTATATTTTTATCAAACACACAGACAGACAGACACACACCTATAGAAAGAAAGAATAAATAAAGAACAGGTAAGAAAGACTGTGTTTAATCTAACAATCTCAACAAGATTCTCTCCTCTTGCGTCTATTGATTTGAATCTGGCTCTCTCAGGACAATTAAGCGGGTGTACTGGTTCGATCTTGTGTTCAACGACGCTATGCTGGACGATCGGCTAGCCAAGTATCTCCTGAGCCATCACCCAGCGCCGTGTTCGCTTGCTCGGTCACGTCCTTCTGATCTCTCTTTCCAGAGACGGTCTACAAGAATGGATGACACTAGTCTCCTATAGAGCAACCCACTGCGCTTCCTTGGGCTCCCTCTCTCAAATGACCTTAAATGAAATGACTGCATTGAATCCATAGCTGCATCTTCTCCTAGAAAGGTTGGTTCACTGTGTCGGACAAGGAATTTTTTTTAATCATTTCACCCCAAGCAAGGCATTCCACTGCCACTATTGCGCAGGGGGTTACATAGGGGAAAGTGAAGAGAAAGAGTGGTTAGTTATAGGAAATTTCAGAAGGAGGGTGATAGACGGGTAAGGATACCGAGGATGACGGTTGGGTAGATGGGAAGAGTGTTTGAGAGAATGGATGCGAGTTAGTGTGTTAGGAGGTGTCTATTGACCTTACATTTAAACTCCTGGAGATTGTAGCTGTCGGGGAAGCAAGTGTATGGAAGGGAATTTTACAGGCGGAAAGTGCGAGAAAAGAAGCTGTTGGAGTAGAAATTGCGATTATATCTTATCTGTTTCACTGTAAAAGGGTGGGACCTAGTTGCTAATCTAGTATCTCGTGCAAATTCATACATAGGGGACACCAGTGATTTAAGTTCATCAGAGCAAAAGCCGTGAAAGTATTTATGGTAGAGGTACAGGGAAGCCACATCACACCGGTGAGAGAGTGACTGCAGGCGGTCTGCCAAGTCGGTATCGATCACATTACAAATTCTCCGTTGTATTTTGTCAAGAACCTGAGGAGAATATCAGAGGCACCTGACCAGATGTGGCAGCAGTCTACAATACACGTGTGGATGGTAGATTTATATATGTGCAGGATAGTTTTTAGACGGAAAAACTTCCGGGCCCTGCACAGAGAACCGACTTTCATAGCAGCGGATTTAGCAATGAATTCGATATAGTCATTCCAGTTGAGGTCCGTTGAGAGACCAAGGAGGCGTAGTGTTTTACTCTCTGGGAGGCAAGTCAATTTTTTTGAATACTTGTAAATCTACTATTCATCCGTTCATTGAATGCTATGGCCATATTCAGTCGGGTGCTCCTGCTATTCATCTTCAGGATCTAAACGAGGATCTGTAATATAATCGATTCTCACCAACAAGATGTGGCTTCCCTTTGTCTTTTCTACAAATATTGTCATAGCTACTGCTCTGACGAGCTTTTTTCCCCTGGTACCCCGACCACATGTATCTACCCGTGTTATTCGATTGTTCCACCCTTTTACCGTCAAAATTGTTTAATGTTACTGCCTCTTTCACTCTAAGGCTTACGGCCTATCACGTTGAATACACCGGTTCTTTCTCGATCACCGAAGTTAAGCAACGTTGAGCCTGGTCAGTACTTAGATGGGTGACCGCTTGGGAATACCAGGTGCTGTAATCTTATATAGTGACGGATGTGCGTTGTGGTGCAGTGGATATCGGCTCGGAAAGAGAAATCGGTGAGCCGAGTTCAAATTCCAGTTTAATACCCTGCATTCACTTAAGCACTGGTACCCTTGGGAAAAGTATTAATCCGTCACTTCCCTTCATTTATGGGTTAAGTAACAAGAGTAGGACTTGGGGATCCTGCCCATAAAAACAAACCCCAATGAATCTTGATACTCGAAAACAAAAACTAGACTAAACACAAAAACTTATATAAACAACAATAAATTGTTGAAAGAAAAATGTATTACCAGCAATAAATAAATAAAGTTTAGTTGGCAATAAATGACCCGACAAGGTATTAATATTCGATAAAAACAAAACAACCAACTTTCACTTTAACGTTTCTTTCATTTGCTTGTTTCCCTGAAAGCTACCATCTCCAAAATTTTAAATGCAACGTCAATTGCCATCTTTTCCGTACTTAATTCCTATCCATCTCTTATCCTTTCTTCGGCATCCCCTGTACCTTTGTTTCTCTCACTGCAACTCTCTACGTTCCATTAGCATTACTGCTTTCTATTGCATAAAAAGATAATAAAAAAATCCTAAAAAAATAAATAACTATTTTTTCTGCTCTTTAAGCAAATTTAACTTTTTCGGTAAGATTCAAAGTTTTAGAAAAATATGTGAAGCCATTCAGTTGATTCGATGCATGAGATCCAACTGTGCTATATCCTTACAGGCCACATTCTGTCAACACATCGGTCCTCATATGATCACCGAAGTTAAGGAAAATCGATCCTGGTCAGTACCCACACATGTGACCGTTTGGGAATACCAGGGGTACTGTAAGTAAGTTTATATATGCGGGTGGTGCAATGGATAACGGTTCAGTATTTGTAGTCGGAGAGCAGTGTTCCAATTCCAGTCGAATTCGTTATATTCACATGCATATACCCTTGGGCAAAGCTTAAATCAACTTCTTCTCAATTCAGTCATGTCTTAATTGGAGTAGATAGACTGAACTATCGCCCGGTTCACACTCCACCCACATCTATTGAACAGGTGTAGAGGCTCATCCCTTGTTCCCTGTTTAGGATGTGGTTTCCAGCTTTCTCTTTTCCAATCTTTTTACTTTTCCTTATTTTTTTTTTTCAATTGGAGTAGATAGACTGAACTATCGCCCGGTTCACACTCCACCCACGTCTATTGAACAGGTGTAGAGGCTCATCCCTTGTTTCCTGTTTAGGACGTAGTTTCCGGCTTTCTCTTTTCCAATCTATTCACTCTTACGTAGCCCCCTGCACACCAGCTCGGGGTGATATGATTCAAAAAAATATTTTCTGACTTTAAATAATCTGAAAAAGGTTGATAACCTTTTAAAAACAAATTAATCAAGGTGGGCCATGATGGAGCTGTTTAATATAAAATATCTATCTTTGAAGAATTTTTTGAGGTCTGGATAAACAATTATTCCTCTGCGTCTGTAAATTCCGATAGGAAGAATTTCGGTTTCTTTAAGAACGAATTTTAAGCGCCGTGTCCCTTAAGGGTGATCACGGCTGTGCATCACTTTCTACACTTTGTACATCTCAGCAATTTTTTTTCTTTTTACTATTCTTTGCACTCCCAGATCTGATATCTATTCTACAATATCGTCCAGTAAGTTACGCCCTGTTTCTCTATGTCCCTGTTTGCTTCAGTTTGTCTTGGATGTGTCAAAATCATCAAACCCTCTTTCCTTATTATGCGTTCCAAACATTTTCAACGCTTTCATATTTTTGTTCGTTTTTGTTTGCCGCTTCCCGAAAGTGTCGCATCATCGATCATTTTCACCGGCCAATATTAGCAAGAAACCGCCACACGCATGAATGTTATCATAGTCAATATATTCAAACATATCTAACACACTAACTATACTGAACGAATAGTCAAATAATTCTTTGGGCGATCATGTCTCAAAAGAGACATGATTGACTGGATAGAAGATTATCCTGCAGTAGGTTGCCATTGGTTTATGTGGTAGATTGGTTACCAGCCAAGGCTATAGAACCCAATCTCCTGTTGTTTGACGCATAGCTATAGTGGGGGGAGAGATGTATTATATTATTAAATAGTAATTAGTGGGGGATCAGTTTATCACTTCATGTTATGGTGAAACATGCCTATTCCTCAGATAATTGGCTCTCCCTCCTATATTAATAAGAGTTAACAAGAAGTTCTTGGGAATTTCGTAGGAGTTCTTAGAAGTTCTAGAGAGTTCTTTAGAATTCTATTGGAGTTCAGTAGAACTACTAGTTAGTTCCAGTTTAGACATAGTTTGACTAAGGCAGTTGATATTAGTCGGCAGTTAGCCGAATACTAAGGAGTCAGCTTTCAGTGGAAGATTACCAAGTTCCTAACATTTTGGGTGCATTAAGTCGACTAGCAACCGACATAGCACGATTATGACCTTCAGTGCGAAAACTACTCCACAACACTTCATAACAATAGAAAACCGGTCTCCCCCACTTTATTCCAACTATTATATTCAGTCAGTCAGTTAAGTGCCATACGTGATACACGCTTTGGGCGATCATGTCTCGAAAGGGACATGACTGTCTGGGCAGTAGATTATCCCGCAGTAGGTTGCCATTGCTTTCTGCGGTAGATTGGTTGCCAGCCAAGGCTACAGAACCCAATCTGTCCTGTTATTTAACCCATAACTGGAGGGAAAAGACGGATTAATACCTTTCCCAAGGGTTTTTGTGCGTAAGCGAATGGATGGAATTCAACTAGAATTCAAACTCGGCTCCCCGATTTGTCGTTCCGAGTCGATATCCACTGTACCACAAAGCACATCCAGTTAAGAGCGGGTGAGACAAAAAGACAAAATTCATTGTTTTTCTTTGTTTCTTTGTTGCAAATGAGGTTAAGTTGAAACCAACACGAATTCACGCATCACTCAATAAATCGCACGCCTTCTAAATAAAACAACCTTTAGGCAATATTCGACTTTATTCATCAACATAGTCTCCTTCCAGGGTGATACACTGATTTCAACACTTCTCTAATTCGATGCCTTTTTTGTAGAACGATTTGTCTTTGGCCTCAAAATATACCTCAGCTTCCGATATCACTTCTTCATTACAACCAAATCACTTTCCCTGGAGCATTCCTTTGAGGTTTGCAAGCAGCCAGTAGTCACTGGGGGTCAAATCTGGAGAACAGGGTGGATGCAGAAGCAATTCAAAGTGCAATTCACGTAGTTTTGCCGCCGTTACTATCGACTTGTGACACTGTGCGTTGTCTGGGTGAGGATCATTTTTTTCTTCTTCATTTGTGGCCGTTCTTTGTCGATTTCTTCTTTCAAATAATAACTAATAATGCTATATAATATTCGCTATTGATGATTCTTCCTTTCTCAAGGTAATCGCTGAACAAAATACCTTGCGCATCCCAAAATAGGGAGGCCAAAACTAGCCTGATGATGTTTGCATCTTTGGTTGCTTTAGACTGCTTTTACATGCTGCTGTCCACTCAGCTGACTGCCGATTTGACCCCGAATTGAAGTGGTGGATCCATGTTTCATCCATTTTTCACGTATTTACACAAAAACTCCTTCTTGTTGCGCTGAAACAGTTGTAAACAACGCTCCAAATCGTCGACGCGTTGTTGTTTTTGATCGACTGTGGTACCCACTTCAAATACAGCTTTCTGTTGTTAAACAGTAGATTTATGTTGGGTTTCGGGTACACCGCTCGCTCCACACGTGGGTTTGAAGCTTCCAGACGAAAATAAACAGAGTCTTAACTCAATACTGATCTCTCTATCAGCGTACGTCACCACTGTCCCAAGGACACTAGCAGCCATTGTCTCAGACCCTTTTTATGGACAAAAACCATTGCCGACGCACCAATCATCGCCGTCGGCCTCGTTCTCACTCAGCATAAAAGGGCAGGTCGAATAATATTCCTTTCTTTGACCAAACTTGCGAGTGGGGAGGACGCAGCTAACGAAACGACGAACTGCCTGGCGTGGGTGGTCTACGCATGCATTCATCATAAACACTTTGGGCGCTTTGGCTCTGGTAAGTTTGAATGTTTATCGTTACACTTTCTCGTTGACAAACGTTCATGCAAAATGGTGAATACAATGCTTTCTGATACGTTCAAGTCCTCTGCTATTTCATGCAACTTCAATCGACGATCGCCCAAAAGGGGTTTGTGGATTTGTTTTGGGGTGTTTTCCGGGACAACTGCTGATTTTGGGCGATCTGAGCATTCATCATCATTTGTGTCTCTACGGCTGCGTTTAAAATCGGCATACCACCTCTTAACCGTTGTTTCCGACGGAGCAGAGTCCGCATAACAATTATGAAGACATTGATTTGCTTGAACAGTATTTTTCCCATCAGAAAGCAAGCTTTATCAACGCACGAAATTCAGATTTTTTCATTGTTTTAAAAATTTGCAACAGTAGTTTCCCTTGGATAAATGTTATTTGTAAACTAATGATCCGATTGGGTTGAAATTTTGTCACGTGTCATTGGAAGGTTAGTACTTCATAAAAATCATATGGATTTTTTATTAGTGACGCCATCTATACAGTACTGTGCAAAAGTATTAGGACAAGAACTATTTTATCTTTTATAAGGCATATTGACAGAAAATAAACAATTTAATTGAAGTAATTTTATTTTATTTACTCAACAAATGCTTTAACCAATAAAAAATACTTGTTACAAAATAAATTTAATATTTAGTATAATAGTCTTTTGCTTTGAAATAATAAGATAATTGCGACAATTTACCAATCGCACCCTATATATATATATATATATATATATATATTGTAAATAAGTTGTTGAACTCGTAGGTTTATTTACCTTTTTGTTCATGCATTTAATTTTATAAAGAGTGCTCGATACAAATGTAGAGCGTTATACTGTAATGGTTGTTACAATGTTTTTAAATTCATAGTATCACTACACAAAAAATTTCTCATGTTTCGAAGCCAGCCCATTATGTTTTTGGCTTCATCCTTAGGTGATTTTTTTAGAAATAAGAATTATCCAGTTGAAAAGACCGTTTATTTGTGTTGGATTTGTTATTTTCGGGTGTAAGAGGGGTTGGTCTGTATTTTGAGTTCCTTTGACCTTTTTACTGGTCTTGGGGTTAAGTGTTTGTTTTTGGCAGAGTTCATGATAGGTTTAATCTATTAATCTTGAAAGGGCTGGTGCTAATGGCGTCTTTGGTTTAGGAGTTGGTAGGTGTTGTTTTGTTTTGGGGTTGGTTTCTTCTTAATTTAATGTATGTTATTTTGTATTGGGGTGTGTGCGTTTTCTTGTTTTTTTATTTCTTTGTTTTTTGTAAAATATACCCTCTATAAAATATATCTTTCATAAAAATGTATAGGGGTTCGTAGGTGTTGTTTTGTTTTGGGGTCATTTCTCCTTAATTTAATGTATGTTATTTTGTATTGGGGTGTGTGCTTTTTTTTTGTTTTGTTTTGTTTTGTTTTTTTACTCTCCTGTTTTTTATAAAATATATTTTCCACAAAATATATCTTTCACAATAAACAAAAAAAAAAAACATTTTATAATATTCCATAATATTAAGCTATTTTATAATATTATAAAATATAACATTTTATAATATTTAAGAAATATATTTCTTTTATAAAATCTATCCCCCATACAACATATTTTATAAATATAAAGTATATTTTTTTATTTATTTACCTACTATTCGGTTGCAACTGCATTATTTTTTTGTTTTGTTTTTTTTGGTGTTGTATAGGGTTTGTTTTCTTGGGGGGGGGGGCTGTTTTTTTGTGTTTACTTAAATTTTAGCGAGAAAAAAACTATGCTATGAATTACAGGTTGCTCGGATTGGTCGGTAACTCTGTCCCTTGGTCCTATTCCTGGCCGTAGATTAGCCGCCTCTAGTTTGCCAGCACCCATCCTTGCAAATCACATGGCCCATCCGTCTGAACCGAGCGAAATGTGGACTGCATAAGCAGTTAAGGACTAATAAAAATTCAGACACTTCTAAGATTTTACTAACGTTATAGAAAAGCCGATGCATTAAATGTTTGCATTAAAAAATTGGATTCTAGAATATTAATAGATAGCCAGAGAGTAGTAATACATCTTGCATAAATTATCATATCTATACAAAGTAAGCATCATTTCAGTTCTTGTATTATATTAATACATCTAAGTCATCTAAGTAGGCATCATGGCGTCTTCGTCTGGGTCTGATACAAAAATTGTATTATATTATTATCTATCTGTTGTCATCTTGTGCGCGCGTGTTTGCAAAAGACATTTGCCTAGACCCGACCATGTTCACTTACGAATTTCGCACGTGATATAATTTACTATCTTTTATTTGAAACTAGCAGTTGCTCGGGCGTAATGAAAGCTTTTAAACTGGTCCTGGAGCTCAGACTCAGCCTAAAGAATATTTGTGTGAAGTTTGGTGAGGATCGGATAAAGATTGTGGATTTGTATAAATGACATACAGACAGATAAACAGACACACACACAAGCATCTTGCCTTTTTTTTTTTTTTTTTTTTAATCATATCACCCCGAGCAAGGCGGTAACGCCACTGATGTGCCGGGGGCTACGTAAGAGTGAAAAGATTGGAAAAGATAAAACCGAAAACCACATCCTAAACAGGGAACAAGGGATGAGCCTCTACACCAGTTCAATAGACGTGGGTGGAGTGTGAACCAGGCGATAGTTTAGTCTATCTACTCCAATTGAAAAAAAAGGGAAAAGATTGGAAAAGATAAAACCGAAAACCACATCCTAAACAGGGCACAAGGGATGAGCCTCTACACCAGTTCAATAGACGTGGGTGGAGTGTGAACCAGGCGATAGTTTAGTCTATCTACTCCAATTGAAAAAAAAGGGAAAAGATTGGAAAAGATAAAACCGAAAACCACATCCTAAACAGGGAGCAAGGGATCAGCCTCTTCACCTGTTCAATAGACGTGTTTTGAGTGTGAACTGGGCGATAGTTTAGTCTATCTACTCCAATTGAAAAAAAAAATAGTGAAAAGATTGGAAAAGATAAAACCGGAAACCACATTCTAAACAGGGAACAAGGGATGAGCCTCTACACCAGTTCAATAGACGTGGGTGGAGTGTGAACCAGGCGATAGTTTAGTCTATCTACTCCAATTGAAAAAAAAAAAACCTGAAAAGATTAGGAAAGATAAAACCGGAAACGACATCCTAAACAGGGAACAAGGGATGAGCCTCTACACCTGTTCAATAGACGTGGGTGGAGTGTGAATCGAGTGATAGTCTAAACTATCTACTCCAATTGAAGAAGAAAGAAAAAAAAAGGTAACGGTGGTGGGTTAACTAAGTTTTAACTTATTTAAAGTCCGGTCAAAGAAATTTCTTTGAAAAAATGTAATAACACTCGTTCAAACAACCATGAAACTATTTTAAAAGTAGCCCCAATAATAAAACAAAATATAATCAAAGCAAAAATTTAATTTACTTTTAAGAATATTTCAAAGCTGATCCTAAACCCAAGCGCACGTGTACAACGCCAGTAGAGAAAAAGAATTATTTTATCTTTTGGCTGAGGGATCGATTTTCTGCACTATTGTAAGAACTACAGCCTTGAAACTTCTGAATATCGTTTCTTATGTCTTTGTCTATGAGTGTATCAAATTTGATTAAAATCGGACCACTTCTTCTATAACCCGATTTTTTCGATTATCGATTTTCGCTATTTATCCGGGGTACCTCGACACAAAACCTAGCTAAGAACACTCGCAGACGCTTATAGTACAACTGCGTAAATTTTCAAAAAAGTCGGTTCAGCCGTTTCGGAGTCTATAGTTAACGGACACACACACACACACACACACACACACACACACACACACACACACACACACACAGACAAAGTTCCATTTATAAATAAGTTTAGATTCTTTTATGTTTGTTGGTTGTCCATTTAAATAACACAACAATAACAGGATGAATATTACCAATTTCTACTTGATTTTTTCCATATTTGTGTGATGATTATTCTATAGCATTCTTCAAATCTCACTAACCTGCATACTCTCTCTCTCTCTCTCTCTCTCTCATATGCTTCCTTCTCCTTTCACTCCACTCTAATCAGTATTCTCAGCTTTCTCTTATCCACTTCCTGACACCCCTATAACCTGCCACTCTTTCTCATAACTTTCTTCCTATATAACCCCCTGCAAAACAGTGGCAGTAAAATGCCTTTCTTGGGGCCATATGATTATAAAAAGAATTCTATACTATTATAATGGGAATATAAAGTGGGGGATCAATTCTACATTACACTCAGTATATAAACTGATCCCCTACTTTATGGCCATAGTCTTTATTCTTTTACCCACTTCCTGACACCCCCTATAACATGTCACTGTTTCTCATAACTTTTCTCCTATGTAACCTCCTGCAAAACAGTGACAGTAAAATGCCTTGCTTGGTGCGATATGATTATAAAGAAAAATCCTTTTGCCTGACATGTTCCTATTTGCTGTTTAAAGATTACTGACAATGTATTATTGGAGGGTTGGCTCCATTCTTCTGTCGCATATTCATTTAGCTGTTTTCTTGGAAAAGTGGCAGTGACATTTTTTTCCATTAAAACAATGGAAAACATATGTTATTTAAAAAAAATGAGACATCGTTAACAACTATCCTTTTTTGTGGCTAACACAACACGCACGCACATGTATACACACATATAAATTTATACATATATAATTAGGTATTTAGATACATATAGATATAGTGTCGATATAAGAATCACACGTCATGAAGACTAGCTGTTTCACGCTTCAACGCTAATTTCAGACCAAATTGCACTAATCCTTTAGCAGGGTGTATATATAACAGGTTGTGTATATAAGTTACTAGAGGATTGAGGAAATCAGAGGAAGTTTCTTTGATTTAGGGATAATACTGAGGGTTGTTTATTCCATGATCTATCGTCTGCTTATTTATAGCTGTTTGCTGGTTATATATATAAATATATAATAGCACTTAATGAGCTAGACGAACCTACCTAGGTTTCTCCTAAACGGATTCTCAGGGAAAGCTACTCAAGCTTCGAGACGAGGATAACTATAATCACGTATATATATATATATATATATATATATATATATATATATATATATATATTGGCAACAATCTAATGACAGACAAGGTATTATCATTTTCATATAATTTTTCATACGTTTGTAATTTTATCGGAACTCAAAATATATAAGAATTGTCCAAAGATTTTGTATTTTCGAGCGCCTTCGGGTATACCTTCTAGCCATTATCAAGAATTTATTTTGTTTTACTTGTAAATATAAATGTGTAAAGTTTGTGCATACAGAGTATTGTGTATGTTAAGTTCCGAACACGGTCAGCACATTGTTACCATGTTCATAATTAATATTATTAAGTGTAGGATGTCTCTTTTTTATTCTTATCGCCACTATTATTGTTAATCTTCTTTTGCTTGGTGATTTTCTAAGCGCAGCTTAGATGTGGCACAAAGCCGAAAATGGGACACCCAGTGAGGATCGAACTCACTACTCGCTAACCATTACACCACCTCGACGTGCCCAAATCTTTTGCACGTGGCTGACGCTATTATGTATGTATTATCAACAAGTATATCACGGATCGGTTCTGGAAGATCTCGATGTGTTCGTAAATTATAAAAATGTTCAATTGTCGATCCAGATATTTCTGGAACAAAAGCGGAATAGAAAAATACTTTCACGGCTTCTGCTCCGATTGAACTTAGATCACTGGTGCCCCCTAAATACGAATTTGAACGAGATACTAGATTAGCAACTAGATCCCACCCTTTTACAGTGAAACCGATAAAATGCAACCGTAACTTCTACTCCAACAGTTTCTTTCCTCGCACTTCCTGACTGTGGAATTCTCTTCCACACGATTGCTTCCCCGATGGCTACAATCTCCAGGAGTTTAAATGTAAGGTCATTAGACACCTCCTAATACACTAACCTTCTCCCATTCTATCAAACACTCTACCCATCTGCCCAACCCTCATCCTCGCTATCCTTACTCATCTGTCACCTTCCTCCTGACATTCTCTATGTCTAACCACTCCTTCTCTTTACCTTCCCCTATGTAGCCCCATGCGCAATAGTGGCAGTGGAATGCCTTGCTTGGGGTGAGATGATTAAAAAAAAAAAACATACATTATTTTTTAAGATCCTCTGTATCCTTACTCATCTGTCACCTTCCTCCTGACATTCCCTATGTCTAACCACTCCTTCTCTTTACCTTCCCCTATGTAGCCCCATGCGCAATAGTGGCAGTGGAATGCCTTGCTTGGGGTGAGATGATTAAAAAAAAAAAAAAAAGAAAGCATCATGAGAGAAAAATGGCAGGAAAAAGAATGAAGAAAAGGAAGGAAAGAAATAATCAAGGAAGATAAAGAAAAGAAGAAAGAAAGAATTTAAAAAGATGGAGAAATAAAACATAGAAGAAAAGTCGTACGGAAGAAAGAAAGAAAGAAAGAAAGAAAGAAAGAAAGAAAGAAGAGATTTGGAGGAAAATGTAAAGAAATAAGGAAAGAAAGAAAATCAAGAAAAGAAGAAAAAGAAGATAAAGCAATAATGGTGAGAAAGAATAAAGAATAAAGGAAAAATGGATAGAAAGAAAATTCCTAACAAATAAAAGAAAGAAAAAGAAAAAAGAAAATAAAGAAGAGAAGAATTATGGTAAAGAAAGAAAGATACAAACAATAGACTATTAAAAATATTGAAAGAGATTATTGACGAAAGATTAAAAGAATTAAAAAAAAAAACTGTAAATGGGAACAAAAAACAAAAATCTAAATCTGTTTCAAGCCACAAGCGTCAAAAAAACAAAAAATGGATTAATTTAAAACCAAAATCAAATTTTTCAAATAAAGACAAGATCTTTAAAAATTTCTACAGCAATCCCACTTTTTTTTTTCCGAATGGTTGCCGGATATTAAATTTCTCTCATTGATAAAAAAAAAAATAGTAAATTTTTGGACATTGAACCTCAACCATAAAATAAAATTGTTTGTGAAACTTTCGAAGTTTATATTTTTTAGGTGATGGTCATAAAAACGGATGAATCTTTTGTCGTAGTTTAAGCGCAGTATGAGATTTCTCTATTTTACAGTTGAGTTTGCGAAATACAACCATAAGGATGTAACCAAAAAGATGTGCATTGTGGTGGCAGTGGATATCAGTTCCGAACGACGGCTGATATCGTTACATTCACTTACCCACAAATAACCCTGCGAAAGGTATTAATCCGTCGATTCTTCCTCTAGCTATGGATTAAATAGCAGGATATCCAAGCGTGTATCACGTATGAAACTTAAAAGAACTGTAAGTTGTATGCTAACAGTTTCTTTTTTCGCACTTCTCGTTTGTTGAACTAGCTCCCGTCTTCTTGCTTTCTTTGATTCTTTGATATTAAATAGGATGAGATTACCTAAAATTCTGAGATTCCATAAATCATTTAAACAGCTAGCCACAAATGTGACAAATCAACAAATATAATGGTCTGAATATCTTCTTGAGTAATTGATATATTATTTATTTAATACTGTATTGATTGACATGTAACATTGGTGACCAGACTCACTTAATAACAGATCCTGATGCAATAAACTCCAGATGTTTGAGAGTTTGCAAGATATGAATACTCCTATGAAGCCATTGTTGATAATTAGAATTGAAGAACACATTTTCACTTTTATATGTTAAAATTCATGTGTTAATACTTAAATATTTTTATAATCAAGAACTGATGTTTCATGTAGTGGTATCAATTTTCAAACTTGGCAGGTAGTTAAAAATAAACATGTTACCTACACGTCTATTTTGATCATCACAGTCCAATAGAGAAATAAAGAGCATATGCACCTTATCTTCATTTTTTTATTCAACACCCACGTCTATTTTGATCTTCACTGTTCACCAGGAAGAAAAAACTTATGCCATTTTGAAGCACAGTTTAGTCACCACCCCGTCTATTTTGATCTTCACAGTTCAAAAGAAAAAAAAAGAACATATGAACTGTGTGAGCATTGGTTTATTCACATTCCCATCTATTTTGATCTTCTCAGTTCCGGAGAAAAAAAACTACATGTGAACCTAGTGAACCCTTCTTTAGTTACCTCCCGTCCAAAATGTTCCTTGTCGGCCTTGATTTAGTCACAATTACAGATAAAAAAAAAACATTTCTGGAAAAATAAAGATCAAAATAGACGGGGAAGTGACTAAACCAGAACTCACAAGGTGCATAATTTCTTTTTTCGGATTTGGATATGTAAAGATCTAAACAGACGGGCAGTTACTACACTAAGGCTCACAAGGAGCATATTTTGTTTTTTGTTATATGGATATGAGAAGTTCAAAATAGACGGGAAGGTGGCTATACCAAGGTTCCAAATGTATATATGTTTGTTTTTCATATCTGTAACTGTGGCCATCAAAATCGACCGGCAGGTGATTAAACCAGGGCTCAGAAGGTGCATATGTTTATTTTCATATCTGGAATAGTGAAGATCAAAAGAGAAGGGGGTGACTAAACCAAGGCTCAAAAGGTGGTCATGTTCTTTAGATTATCTGTTACCGATGCAACCAAAATAGACGGGGAGGTTGCCTAAAACAAGGTAGATAAGGTGCATATGTTTTATTTAATCTGTAATTGTGATGATCAACATAGACATGCAGGTGACTAAACCAAGATTCACAAGATTCATGTTTCTTTATTCTTATCTAGAACAGTGAAGATCAAAATAAACGGGGAGGTGACTAAACCTAAGTTCACTGGGTGCATATGTTCTATTTTTTTACATCTTGAATAGTGAAAATCAAAATAGACGAGACGATGATTAGACTTAGGCTCAAAATATGCATGAGTTCTTTTTTCTTCTTCTTGAAATGTGAAGAACCAAATATTAGGTTGTCCCAAAAGTTCGTAAACACTTCCAAAATGGGTCTATCTGGTCCAGCACAATCGAGACAAGCAATGAGTTCAGAAAGGGCAAGAGATACCGTCGTTTCCAAAACAAGTTCGATTCGGCAAGAAAGTCACGTTGTGTGTTTGGTGGAACTTTTAAGGAATCGTGCATTTTGAGTTGGTTCCGAATTGTCGTGCCATCAGTGCCGAACTTTCCTGTCAGCAACTTGAGCGGGTTTACGAAAAGTTGAAGCAAATGTACCTGGCTCTGATCAACCGAAAGCGCGCTTTGATGTAGCCGGACAATGCCAAGCAATACACCGCCAGGAAGACCAAAGACAAGTTTGAAGAGCTGGACGGCGTTGAGGTTCTGCCACATCCAGCCTACAGTCCTGACTGCGCTCAATGCAACACTTTCTGAAGGCCCGCCGATTCGACTCGTTTGATGAAGTCGAGGAAGCGTGTCAAGAATTCTTTGATTCGAAGCCGGCTGAATGATACTTTGACCAGATCCGAAAGCTTGCAGATCGATGGCAGAAAGTCTTGGAAAATGATGGTCTTTATTTTGAGCAATAATTTTTGTTGTCTTTGCGAGTAAAATTTCAATTTTTTGCAAGTGTTTACGAACTTTTGGGACAACCTAATAAAAGTGGCTGTAAATAAAACCAATGCCCACAAGGTGCACAGTCCCTCTTTTTTCTCTGGAACTGTGAAAATTCATGTATATGGGGGAGGTGACTATACCCAGGCTCACTAGTTGATCTTTTTTCTACTCCGTGACTGCTCAGATCTAAATTCAAGGGAGGAGATAAAACCAAAGCTCACAAATGTCGATATATATATATATATTTTTCACGGAAATTATAAATATCATTATACACGATGAAATCGGGGAGCCGAGTTCGATTTTCAGTTGATTTCTTATGCACAAATACCCTTGCGAAAGGTATTAAATAGAGGATCTATCTTGTCAGCCCCGGTTTAGTCACCTACCCTCTATTTTACCCGTTACAGTTACATATAAGTAAAAAGATCATACGCACATTGTGAGCCTTTGCTTAGTCACCTACCCGTCTATATAGATCTTCACATATCCAGATAAAAAATTATTTTGGTTGGTTAGTTGTTTTATGGCATATCAATCTCGGCGGGTCATTTATTACCAACTAAATTTTTATTTATTTATTGCTGATAATACCTTTTTCTTTCAACAATTTATTGTTGTTTTTATATAGGTTTTGTAATACATTTTCATTTTCGAGTACCAAGATTTATCGGGATTTTTTTAAGGGCAGGGTCCCCAAGTTCTACGCTGTTATTTAACCCATAACTGGAGGGAAGGGACGGATTAATACCTTTCCCAATGGTACCAGTGCTTAAGTGAATGCAGGGTATCCAACTGGAATTCGAACTCGGCTCACCGATTTCTCTTTCCGAGCCGATATCCACTGCACCACAACGCACATCCGTCACTAAACGCTTACATCACCTGGTATTCCCAAGCGGTCACCCATCTAAGTACAGACCAGGCTCAATGTTGCTTAACTTCGGTGATCGAGCAAGAACCGGTGTATTCAACGTGATATGGCTGTAAGCCCTTAAAAAAATGAAAATGTGAACGTAGTGAGACTAGACGTATGCACCTCCCCCGTTTATTTTGATCTTCACAGTTGCAGATAAGAAAAATCTACATGTGAACCTAGTGAACCCTTCTTTAGTTACCTCCCGTCCAATATGCTCCTTGTCGGCCTTGGTTTAGTCACAATTACAGATAAAAAAACAAAAAAACATATGCACTTTGTGCGCCTTTTTTAGGAATCTCCCCGTCTATTTTGGACGTCACGGTAACAGTTACCCAGAGAACATTTGTGCCTTTTGAGCTTTGGTTTAGTCACCTCCCCATTCTATTTTGATCTTTACTATTCCAGATAAGATGAACAAACATGTTCATCTTATGAACCTTGTTTATGTCACCACCTCGACTATTTTGACCGTCAGACACTTATATAAAGAAAAAAGAATATCTGTACCCTGTGAGCCTTGATTTGGCCATCTCCCCATGTATTTAGATCTTCATATATCCAGATAAAAAAAAATAAAATATGCACCTAGTGAGCCCTGGTTTTTTCAACTCCCCGTCTATTTTGATCTTCACTGTTCCAGATAAGAGAAAAGAACAGGTGCTCATCGTCAGCCATGTTTTAGTCACCTGCCGTCCATATTGATCGTCATAGTTACAGATTAAAAAAAAGGACATATGCAACTAATCACCCTCTGTTTAGTTTACACCCCATGTATTTTGATCTACCCTATTCCAGATAAAAAAAATGGGACATGTGCATCATGTGAGCCTTCGTTTAGCCACGACCATATCTATTTTGATCTACCCTGTTCCAGATAAGAAACGGAATATGTGCATCTTGTGAGCCTTCGTTCAGCCACTACCCTATATATTTTGATCTTCACATATCCAGATAAGAAAAAAATAAAATATGCACTTTGTGCGATATGGATTAGTGACATCCGCGTCTGTTGTTAATGTTCACTGTTCCAGATGACAGAAAATAACATCTGCACCTTGTTAGTCTTGTTTAGTCACCTCAGCGTCTATTTTGATCGTGACAGTTACAGATAAACTAAAAAATACGTGCACCTTTTGAGGCTTTTTTTAGTCACCGCCCCGTCTCTTTTGATTTTCACTGTTCCAGATAAAAGAATATATGCACCTTGTGAGTCTTGTTTTAATCAAACCCTTCTCTATTTATATCTGCACCGTCTCAGAGTAAAAAAAAAAGAAGAACATTGCACCTTGAGAGGCTAGTTTTAGTCACATCCCCCCCTCCTGGATAATTTGACGTTTTAGAGAAATAATTATAATGGTTTCCAAATTAAATTGCTAAAAAGTAACGCATCCGCTAGTAGTACAGAGTGAAAGAAGAAGAAGAAGAAGAAGAAGAAGAAGAAGAAGAAGAAGAAGAAGGAAGGAGAAGATGAAGAAGAAGAAGAAGAAGAAGAAGAAGAAGAAGAAGAAGAAGGAAGAAGGAAGAAGAAGAAGAAGAAGAAGAAGAAGAAGAAGAAGAAGTTATTTGTCAAATTCTCCACCATACCTTTCCACTGATAGAGTCCAGCTATTAACTGATGTTATAAGATTTACGGGCATTCAAGTCGCACTTCAAAAATAGCCACAACCTTTTCATGTATGTTTCTATGATCACTTCTTTGATCTCTCGCCCAAGGATGTCATCCAACTCCAAAATATTAAGGCATTTGTGTCCAGTTTCTGTAGATCAACGACCGTTTCTCCCCTATTGGAAATTCAATTCCTGTACCAATTACACTTTTCCCCACTTCATCATTCGTTATCCCTGATAGATAGATAGATAGATAGATAGATAGATAGATAGATAGATAGATAGAGATGAACAGACTGAGATAGATAGATAGATAGATAGATAGATAGATAGATAGATAGATAGATATGGACAGACTGAGATAGATAGATAGATAGATAGATAGATAGATAGATAGATGAACAGACTGAGACAGACAGATAGATAGATAGATAGATAGATAGATAGAATAGACTGAGATAGATAGATAGATAGATAGATAGATAGATAGATAGATAGATATGAACAGACTGAGATAGATAGATAGATAGATAGATAGATAGATAGATAGATAGATAGATAGATAGATAGAAAAGACTAGATAGATAGATAGATAGATAGATAGATAGATAGATAGATATGAGCAGACTGAGATAGATAGATAGATAGATAGATAGATAGATAGATAGATAGATAGATAGATAGATATGAACAGACTGAGATAGATAGATAGATAGATAGATAGATAGATAGATAGATATAAACAGACTTAGATAGATAGATAGATAGATAGATAGATAGATAGATAGATAGATAGATAGATAGAAACAAACAAGCTGACATAGATAGATAGATAGATAGAAACAATCTGACATAGATAGATAGATAGATAGATAGATAGATAGATAGATAGATAGAGAGAGAGAGAACGGTATGTTTAGGCGTGAAAGATTATAACTCCTGGGAACAAGGTGTCAGTATTATTTTCATCTTTTTAGTTTAAAATATTTGTCTTGTAATATGTACTTGCGGTTATTATTTTTTATTTATTGTTCCAATTCTGTGATGCTGCCTGACCATGACGTTGTACGGCCTCTGAAAATTAAAATGCCTCTCAGAATACCTGTTGCTGGCGTTTTCAAATGTATTCAAAGTTATTGAATTTCATGTAAATTCTTTCTTTCTTCTCAATGACTGACATCATTTGAAATGCCAAAACCTTAACAACAATCAATATAAATTGTGTATGATTCCAACATTTTTCATTTATTTTTTTTTTATCATTTCACCCCAAGCAATGCATTAATGCCACTCACGTGCAGGTGGTTGCATAAGAGAGTTGAAGTATTAGGCAGGAGGAGAGTGAAGAGAAAGACGAATCAGCTATAGGGAGTGAAAGAGAAAGGGCAAGAGAAGGATGAGAACACAGGAGTGAAGATAGTTGCAAAGGTGAGAGAAAGAAAGGAAAAGAAAAGAAAATACACGGGGTGATGTAGAAAGGGCTGGAGTTACATAAGAGAATTGAAGTATTAGACAAGAGGAGAGTGAAGAGAAAGACGAATCAGCTATAGGGGGTGAAAGAGAAAGGGCAAGAGAATGATGGGAACACATAAGTGATGACAGTTGCGAAGGTGAAGGTAGAGAGAAAGGAAAAGAAGAAATTACACGGGGTGATGTAGAAAGGGCTGGAGTTACATAAGAGAATTGAAGTATTAGACAAGAGGAGAGTGAAGAGAAATACGAATCAGCTATAGGGGGTGAAAGAGAAAGGGCAAGAGAATGATGGGAACACATAAGTGAAGACAGTTGCGAAGGTAGAGAGAATGAAAATGAACAAGATACATGGGGTGATGTAGAAAGGTCTGGAGTTACATAAGAGAATTGAAGTATTAGACAAGAGGAGAGTGAAGAGAAATACGAATCAGCTATAGGGGGTGAAAGAGGAAGGGCAAGAGATGGATGGGAACACAGGAGTGAAGACAGTTGCGAAGGTAGAGAGAAAGGAAAAGAACAAGATACATGGGGTGATGTAGAAAGGGCTGGAGTTACATAAGAGAATTGAAGTATTAGACAAGAGGAGAGTGAAGAGAAAGACGAATCAGCTATAGGGGGTGAAAGAGAAAGGGCAAGAGAAGGATGTGAACACAGGAGTGAAGACAGTTGCGAAGGTAGAGAGAAAGAAAATGAACAAGATACATGGGGTGATGTAGAAAGGGCTGGAGTTACATAAGAGAATTGAAGTATTAGACAAGAGGAGAGTGAAGAGAAAGACGAATCAGCTATAGGGGGTGAAAGAGAAAGGGCAAGAGAAGGATGTGAACACAGGAGTGAAGACAGTTGCGAAGGTAGAGAGAAAGAAAATGAACAAGATACATGGGGTGATGTAGAAAGGGCTGGAGTTACATAAGAGAATTGAAGTATTAGACAAGAGGAGAGTGAAGAGAAAGACGAATCAGCTATAGGGGGTGAAAGAGAAAGGGCAAGAGAAGGATGTGAACACAGGAGTGAAGACAGTTGCGAAGGTAGAGAGAAAGGAAAAGAAGAAAATACACGGGGTGATGTAGAAAGGGCTGGAGTTACATAAGAGAATTGAAGTATTAGACAAGAGGAAAGTGAAGAGAAAGACGAATCAGCTATAGGGGGTGAAAGAGAACGGGCAAGAGATGGATGTGAACACAGGAGTGAAGACAGTTGCGAAGGTAGAGAGAAAGGAAAAGAACAAAATACACGGGGTGATCTAGAAAGGGCTGGAGTTAATTGGATAAGAGATGGGAATTGGCTTTGCATTTAAATTCTTGGAGGTTGTAGCCGTCAGGAAAGCAACTATATGGAAGGGAGTTCAACAGGCGGGAAGCGCGAGAAAAAAAAGCTGATGGAATAGAATTGTATTTGGTTGATCTAACTTTAAAAGGGTGAGATCTTGTTGTCAGTCTGGTTGCCCGAGTAAATTCTTGTAAGGGGGGCAACAGTGACACAAGTTTGTCAGAGCAGAAGCCATGAAAATGTTTATAGAAAAGACAGAGGGAAGCCACATCCCACTGATGATAAAGTAGCTGGAGTCAAGCTGCCAGGTCAGGACCAATCAGCTAATTAAAACTCTTGAGAAAAATGTTGTGCTTCAAGAGCAGAGCTTATAATGACGCTGCATTTGAAAGGGGAGATTCAAAATTGATGAAAAAGTTTACGATTTTATCCCGAGGTTGCTCGTTTGACAATTACTGCGGTCATAGGCGACTACATCAGCTATCACACCAGTCACCAGTAATATTTTTCTTGTTAGGCACAAATTTCTAGATAAAACAAAACTCCATGGTTCTTCTCAGTAATTTTATTGGCTTCCAGAAAGCTACATGGGTTTTTTAATTGGTTTCCATAAAGCTACATGGTTCGGTAGAAATACACCCCACAGACTGTCACCTGTGTGGTGCCAAGAAACTTTGGCGGGTGCCTTCATCTATCCAATGTTTACGATTTTTTTTTTTCAGATACCATCAATTACTGTCGAAGCTTGGGCTGCAGTACATCGTGTGTTTGCTTTAGAAGCCATTTTTTGAAACTGATGAATCTTTAATTGCAACAATGAGAACTTTCCGTGCTAATTTCATGCTACGTCGGAATGATGCTGTTCCGATTAAAAAATCGGGTTGAAAATTTCAAGTCCATGGGTCCAGTGCTTAAAAAAAGCCTCTTGGAAAACCTTGAAGCGTTCGAAACAACTCGTGATGGAAAACCTTAAAAATTGTCTTCAACTGTTGTGGGATCTCCCCTTTTTCTATGATAATGAACTCGTCTAGAGTGTACATATACTCCTGCCATAGAAGTCCGAACGACTGATTCGAGAGATACCAAACGATACCGGAATATACCGAGAGATACCGAGGTTTCACGGAGAATACAGCATTAGTAGTTTATAGTGGCTCTGAGCTCAAATCGGCAGAATATTATTACACAGCTTCAAACGTGAACTTACTAAACATACTACGACTTCACTTCAGAGACTTGTATATATACTTCGTACTAACTTTATTCCTGGATTTCTAACCTGCGATCAATTTGTATCTTTACGTTTAATATACTTATTTTTCTATCTAAAATTCTGGTTGTTGTTCCTTTATTTTGTGCGGTTCCCATTCCCGGAATCCACAACATCAACACTGTTTGTGGAATAGACGCCATCATTTGGAAGATATCTTTTTTAAAACCAAATGAGTAAAAAAGGAGCCTATCTGTTTCATCTGCAGTGAAACATATTTTAATAGCAGTTACATCGGTCTTTTTTCGACCTATTAAGTATGGGATGAATTTTTGTCGCATTCTGGATAACGTTTTCAGGTCCGTTCTAATTCCTTAATAAGTATAAACACAACTTTGGTGCGGTGGATATCGGTTCGGAACGAGAAATTGGAGAAGGGGGTTCGAATTCCAGTTGAATCTATTGCATATACTTACGCGCAAATACCCTTGGGAAATCCGTCCCTTTTTTCCTCCAGCTATAGGTTAAATAGCAGAACAAATTAAATTCTACAGCTTTGGTTGGCAAACAGTCTACCGTAGAATGTAATGGCAACCTACTGCAGGAAAGATCTTCAGCCATGTCTTGAAAGAGACATGATCGCCCAAGCGTGTATCACGTATGGCACTTAACTGACTGATTAGATATGCACCACTAAAACTATTTAAGCAATAGCATTGTGAAAATATCTAAGGACACTTAGGAATGTTCTAGAGGGTACGGATTTGACGTCACTTGATTTTCAACGAAACCTGGTTTGAAAATTCATATTGAAAAACGAAAATGAAGGAAAAGAAAACTTGTAGATATTGCTAAAAGCTATCGAAATACAAAACACATTAAATCGATATAAAGGACATAGAATCCGATATTAATATTGATTGGGAACCGAGCATTTAAACCATATTACAAGAAGTGAACCATCGATAATCGATAGGCTTTATTGACAACCTAGCGAATAAACTATGAAAATAGTTCTAGAGAGTGAATACTGTAGCTAGTTCCATATGGGAAGATGAAGAAAGGAAAAGCTAAAGAAGGCCAGAAGGAGGCATATTCCATGAGATGTCGACAGTTGATTAAGAACGATATCTTTAACAATTAAGTCATGAAATGATTTCGCCATTGTCGAAATAAAAGATGGATATCAGACTTGTCAAATATTAACAATGAATATTTTTCTTCGAAGAGATTCGGAAAATTAGGAACTCTGACTTTTATTTATACTGGCAGTAAACAAACAATATACTATCTGCGTATATTTATAAGATTAGGTACTGTAGCTATTTACACAAATATATTGTTCGAACTGTTGTCATCATCTTTATTGACAGGAAGAATACTAAAACATACAACGGCTGAAAAGTCGTGAATACGGCAGTAAATATGAGGGCAATAGTTCTAACAATGAATAAAAACAAAAACCGGGGAGCCAAGTTCGAATTCCAGCTGAATTCATTGCATTCACTTACGCGCAAATACCCTTTTTAAAGGTATTAATCCGTCTCTTCCCTCCAATTATGGATTAAATAACAGGACATAACATATTCATAGAAGCCCGTCTGGTATGCTTGGCGCATTACCTATTAAGTCAGAAATGATTACAATTTAAATCTAACCGCACAGCTACACACTTCATTGTCTGCATTTCTCCACATTCAGTCAGTTAAGTGCCATACGTCATACACGCTTGGGCGATCATGTCACGAAAGAGACATGACTGAATGGGCAGAAGATTTTCTCGCAGTAGGTTGCAATTACTTTCTTCGGTAGACTGGTTGCCAACCAAGGCTATAGAACCTATAGCTAGAGGAAGAGGAGACGGATTAATAATTTTTCCACTTTTTGTGCATAAGTGAATGCAACGAATTTGACTGGAATTCGAACTCGGCTCTCCGATTTCTTGTTCCCTAGTCGTTATCCACTACTGTTCCTACTTTTTACTATTACTAAGAATATTTATTATGATTGTTGTTGGTTCGACTATGTTTCGAGAGGTGGTCTGATTGTCATATTGAATTGTTCAAAGGAGCCTCTTTCCAAATATCATATGACAAGGAGCAGTGAATTAAATGACATCCTTGAAAGGAAAATCCATTTCTTTACCTTTCTTGGCTGGCCAAAGAAGAAACATTTGGTAAATATATCTTGCAATGGTACAAAATGTAAGATGTTATATCATTCATTTTTCAAAATTATACACAAGTAGTATTAATCAATAGAGTAACTTAACCACAAATATTACATAATGAAATGATACATAAATTTTACATGTGTTCAAATGAAATCTGTCTGTATGTATTTTATAGAAAAAGTATTATAACTACACTATTTATATTGTTCGGACTCTTGTCCTCATATCCGTTGCCATATTCACGATATTTCGGCAGTTGTACGATCCGACCTTCTTCAGGATGTCTCTATATTTCTGAGATGACATATTGTAATTATTTACACTATTTACATTGTTCGAACTGTTGTCTTCATATTCGTTGCCATATTCACAACATTTCGGTAGTTTTACGATCCGACCTTCAGGATGTCTCGATATTTCTGAGATGACATATTGTAATTATTTTCACTATTTACATTGTTCGAGCTGTTGTCTTCATATTCGTTGCCATATTCAGGACATTTCGGCAGATGTACGATCCGACCTTCTTCAGGATGTCTATATATTTCTGAGATGTATTGTAATTATTTTCACTATTTACGTTCTTCGGTCTGTTGTCTTCATATCCGTTGCCATATTCACGACATTTCGGCAGATGTACGATCCGACCTTCTTCAGGATGTCTATATATTTCTGAGATGAGGTATTATAATTATTTTCACTATTTACGTTCTTCGGTCTGTTGTCTTTATATTCGTTGCCATATTCACGACATTTCGGCAGATGTACGATCCGACCTTCTTCAAGATGTCTATATATTTCTGAGATGAGGTATTGTAATTATTTTCACTATTTACGTTCTTCGGTCTGTTGTCTTCATATCCGTTGCCATATTCACGACATTTCGGCAGTTGTACGATCCGACCTACTTCAGGGTCTCTTTATTTCTCTGAGATGTGGCATTGTAATTATTTACACTATTTACATTGTTCTGTCTGTTGTTCTCATTTTTATTGTCACATTTACGACATTTTGGCTGTTGTTCGCTCCAGTCTTCTTCACTTATTATACTTTGGAATTTCTAATCGATGCTTTTATTTCGGCTACTAAGGTAGATTGTTCTAATTTCACATGTTATGTCTATTCTAGCTATCTCGGTTTTAGATTAATTCCTTTTAGTAACCCAGCTCTCCAAGTATTTTATTCACCACTGCTGTAGCCAGGTATAGAACTGAATTTTGTAGACTAAATAAAGGGTTTGGTTCGAAATTTCAGCGTATATCACCTGAAGAACACCAAAGCGTATAGGAACCGAAACATCGTGAACATGACAATAAAGGCAAGGACAATAGCCTGAATGATGTAAATAATGTAAAATATTATCTAGTCACGTTATTTAACTATATGTAAGGGGTCCCTGGCTTTATCCCGTATATAAAGGGTCTAGTTTAGCAGCAGAAATTTTGTTAGGGTTCGGATTTGGGTCCTGGTGTTTTATCTTTCCGTACAGTTATGAGTTCTGATATAAAGAAACCTCGTGCTTAATTCGAATTGTCATTCTTTCCCTAAAGAACAAATCGAGGATAAAAAGAATCCTACAGTCGAAATGATAAATTTTGAATTTTGCCTCTGAGGAATTATCATAATTATTATGAGTGATTATCATAAATATTAGGTATCATTATGAAGTATTATCGTAACTATACACTAATTGGTTCAGAGGTATAACCATTTTGGTTTTTACCATTATTGATTTCAATCAGTTGTGGAGTGATGCCCACTATCCAAATTTATAGGCAAAACGTACAGATGCATGCTGAGATATCTTCCTATCGAATAAGTTAGGCTACTTCTAGGTTTTATCAGACTTAAGTCTGTTTTTTCTTGTCTTGAAATCAGAAATTTACACTCCCTTGTCAGTAACCCCGAATTTGCAACTAAACACCATTCATAGTGTGGGATCTCCCCCTTTTTTATAGGATAATGGACTCGACTGAGTGTACATATAATCCTGCTATGAAAAGAAAAGTGATCTGGAATCTCAGTTGTAGTTGCAGTTTACAGTGGAGAGTAATCATAGAGATCCGTTACAGTTATCGTTGGTTGGTTGGTTGTTTTGTTTTTATGGCATATCAACACCTCGGTGGGTCATTTATTGCCAACTACATTTTATTTATTTATTGCTGGTAATGCCTTTTTCTTTCAACAATTTATTGTTGTTTTTTTATATAAGTTTTGTGTCTAGTAATCGTTTTTTTCTTTTTCGAGTATCAGATTCATTGGGATTTGTTTTTAAGGGCAGAGTTCCCAAGTCCTACCCTGTTATTTAACCCATAACTGGAGGGAAGGGAAGAATTAATATCTTTTCCAAGGGCTTTAAGTGAATGCAGTGTATTCAACTGGAATTCGAACTCGGCTCACTTATTTCTCTTTCCGAGCCGATATCCACTGCACCACAACGCACATCCGTCACTAAACGCTTACATCACCTGGTATTCCCAAGCGGTCACCCATCTAAGTACTGACCAGGCTCAATGTTACTTAACGAGCGAGAACCGGTGTATTCAACGTGATATGGCCGTAAGCCTTACAGTTATCGTAGAGTTCCGACAGATACCGAAGTTAACCAGAGACCAGATTAGCTCTGAGCTCCACTCAGCTAGAATAAGTTACCCGGACATACTATTTCACTTCAAGACTTGTATATATTTATTTCTACTAATAGTATTCCTGAATTGACTAACCGGCGTTCCAGTTTGTATATTACGTTCAATATAATCTACTTTTTCTATCTCCATATCTGTTTTATTTTATTTTATTTATTTTTTGTTTATTATTTAGTGCGGTTCCTCATCCGGAATCCACAACAAATTGACGACGAAGACTCGAACTCACGTGCACGTATACCCCGAATCGCCATAACAAGTTTGCTACGAAGATTTTCGAACACGAGTCGACACAATAACTTGGCGACGGAAGATTCAAACTCACGTATACCACACAACAACAAAACTCATAACAGAACAACGTAAAAAACTCTAGTGCCACACAGGTCGATCACAAACAATTTGGCGACTCTATCGCAGATAATCTGCTGGCATTACAACTTTTGAACAAAAAGAGATAGAATGAAAAAACTGTAAAAAGGGGATTGAAAGTCAAATATTTTTGTCTCCTACAACAGAAAAATTTTCCACAAAATCTTTTACGAGATTAATTGCCAGAAAGCAATGGTTAAAAACTCAAACCCCTTCACGAAATCAAAGCAGCAGATCATGGGTAACTTTCAGAAAGGAATTCTAGAAATCATAAAAAGTGAAGAAAGACAATATAAATTATAAGAAAGACAACTGGAAATACAAAAGGCAAATGAAGAAAGACAATTACAACTACAAGGACTATTACTAAAATTAACAAACAACACACTAGGAAGGAACACGGAAAAAGAAGAGACGTTTTCGCAAGATGCTGTGTGGAACGCGATAGAAACCTTTAATTACTCAATTGATGAAGACAAAAATTTTGGTGAATATTACAGGCGATATGAAGATATTTTTATGATTGTCAGAACTGGACAAAAAAGAAAAAGTTAAGGCTTTTGCTCAGAAAATTAGGTACGGAGGAAGACACTAAATTTGTAGTTTATATTCTACCAAAGAAGACGTACGACTTAACGTTCGAGGAGGCAGTGACAGGCCTCACTGAGCTATTTAGCCCCCAAAATTTCATTGTTTCACAAAAGGTGGAAATGCCTTAATCTCGTGAAAGACGAAAACGAGGACTTTTCAACATTCGCAGCCATCGTCAATAAACATTGTCACGACTTTAAATTGGCTGAGCTAACTCCAGACAACTTATATTTGTTCAAGGACTAGTCGCTGCGAAAACGAATGCAAACCAAACTCCAAAATGAACCAGGTTGAACGCTGCAAAAACAATCAAAAGATTGCCAAAATGCCTAAGTATTAAAAAAGACAGTAAAGATAATGAAGAATCAGGAGTCGCGCATATTCGTAAATTAAAAAAAATTTAAAGTAAAACAAAATTTTAACGATAAAGAAAAAAAAAGATATAAAGCAACTTGTGACAGAAATCAAATAAAAAACAAGCCCCCCCCCACCTTCTGCATGTTACAGATGTGATGGATTGCATTGGTTAGAGATTGTTGGCTCAAATACAAAAATTGCCTAGTGTGTGGAAAAATTAGACACAAAGCAGCTGTATGCAGAAACAAAAACCAGACTAGTAGGGTAAGATCTACTAGAGTGGAATATGAAAACAATGAACACACGAGGAAATATGTAGAACTTGAAATATCAAATAAGAAGATCAAATTACAACTGGATTCAGGTTCGGACTTAACAATAATCAATCTACAGACATGGTGGAAGCTGAAAATGCTGACCATGTTTCACACACAAAAAATTGCTAAATCTGTAACAGGAAAACGGATTAATTTCGAAGGTGAATGTGAAACTTTTAGGGAAAAACCAAAAAGTTAAAACTATATGTTATGAAAAACACACATAACCTGGTAAGAATGGACTGGATACAAAAGTTCAAAGTATGGGATTTACCCATGAACTTTTGTTGTAAAAAAATAAAGAGCGTGCCGAAAAAAGCTACAAAATTGAAAAAGATATTCTCAAGCAATATAGGACGAGGTAACAAATTCGCAACAAAAATCGAGCAAAAGAAGAATAAGCAACAGGTATTTGTTACACCCATAGTTCCGAAAAAAGCATTCAAACCAGGTGAATAAGTTTACTTCAGAATATTCAAAAATAATATGTCACATTCGGAACCTGGATCAAAAATAAACGGACTAGGAAATACGATATACACAATATAGGGAAAAAATCTACCCACAAGGGACACACAAACTAAATACAGAAAAGTAGTTAGAAGCCAAGCTTGTCACCCTCATAAAACGATGTCGGTATGGAAGAAATTTTTGAAGCCGTTGAGAATAATAGAAAACAAACGGAAAAAATATTAACTCCTCCCAAAAAAGGAAGCTAGGGAGGGGTTGTTGTGGGATCTCCCTTTTTTGCATAGGATTATGGACTCGACTGAATGTACATATAATCCTGCCATAAAGAGAACAGTGATCTGGAATCACAGTTGTAGTTGCGGTTTACAGTGAAGAGTAATCGTAGATATCCGTTACTGTTATCGTAGGTTCCGACAGATACCGAGTTACCCAGAGACCAGACTAGATCTGAGCTCCACTCAGTTAGAATAAGTTACCCGGACATACTATTTCACTTCATGACTTGAATATATTTATTTCTACTAATAGGATTCCTGAATTGACTAACCCGCGTTCCGCTTTGTACATTACGTTCAATATAACCTACTTTTTCTACCTCCATATCTGATTTTGTTCTTTATTATTTGGTGCGGTCCCACATCCGAAAATTACAAAACATAACTTATGAATTTTTTTCTTATTACTGTTGTCTTGCCTTTCATATATTGTTTGATTAATATTATTTTGCCCTGTTTTCTTTTCTGTCTTCTGTTTAATAAGATCTTTGTCAATCTGTTTGTTGGGCCTTTCAGCCAAAGATTACAATATTTTGTTGCTTTCTTCGAATCAGATGTTAGTCGGAGATGGAACCTTAACTGAACATTTCAATCAGTCCACGGCGTGATAGGCATACTGTTCATGTTTAGGATGTCTGTCGTGTCAATTAAATAAATTGAATTATTTCATTCTCAAGTTAGATTGCGCAAAGGCGTTCGACAAAGTACGTCACAAAGACTTGTTAGAGATGCTCGACTTATCCGGGAAAGATATTAGAGTTATCAAGACTCTATACTGGCTGCAAACCGCCTGCAGACGGACAGAAAATTAATTCAGCGAATATATGGACATAGAAAGGAATGTAAGACAAGGATTTGTCTTCTCGCCGGATCTATTCAACCTGTACAGTGAAACAATTCTGTGAGTTAAAAGTCTTCCCAGGATTCTTCATTGGCAGCTACAATTTGAACAATATAAGAAATGCAAATTATACAGTGCTTAGAAAAAACGCGAAAAAGAAAATACAGGGCCACCTACAGAAGGTAACAACGAAAAGTGAGGAGAAAGTACTAAATATAAGCTACAAGGAAACCGAAGGCATGGTCATCAGCAAAAGAGGTCCCGAAAATGCCAACTACACGTCGGGGACACTAAAATCAAACAGGTACAAAAATTTAAATATCTGTAATGAATTCTGACAGTGGATGGAAAGTGTGACACTGAGATCCGAAGTCGGATTGTCATGGCCAAAGACGCATTTGAAAGCAGAGAATTGAGAGACAAGAAGATTTCGTTGGAGGCAAAGAAAAGAATGATGTCTGTTCTCCTGTATGGGAGCGAATGCTAAACGATCACCTCAAAGATGAATGAGAGACTCGAATCAACATAAATGTGGTTCTACAGAAAGATCCTGAGATTACCATCGGGTGAACATGTGAGCAAAGGCGAGGTTTTAGTGAAAATTCAAACGAAAACAAAACTTTTGGGGCATCGGGATAGGGCAACTGAAGTTTTTGACACACGTAATGAGGAAGGGGATGTGCGTTGTGGTGCAGTGGTTATCGGCTCGGAACGAGAAATCGGGGAGCCGAGTTCGAATTCCACTTGAATTCATTGCATTCACTTACACGCAAATATCCTTGGGAAAGGTATTAATCTGTCTCTTCCTTCCAGTTATGGGTTAAATAACAGGACAGATTGGGTTCTATAGCCTTGGCTGGCAACCAGTCTACCGCAGAAAGCAATGGCAACCTACTGCGGGATAATGTTCTGCCCAGTCAGTCATGTCTCATTCTAGACATGATCGCCCAAAGCGTGTATTACGTATAGCACTTAATTGACTGATTGAATATAATAGGTGAAAACATGATTAAGGCTTCTACTGGTCATAAGGTGGGGGATCTGTTTTATATAATTATGAAGTACTAAATTGATCCCCCACTAATTACTACTTAATATAATGCATCTCTTCTCTCTCTAGCTATGAGTCAAATAACAGGACAGATTAGGTTCTATAGCCTTGGCTGGCAACCAGTCTACCGCAGAAAGCAATGGCAACCTACTGCGGGATAATGTTCTGCCCAGTCAGTCATGGGTCATTCGAGACATGATCGCCCAAGCATGTTTCACTTAACTGGCACTTAACTGACTGAATGAGGAAGGAGGGCTTCGAGAAACTAATATTCTAAAGATGGATAGAGGTAAAGAGAAACAGGAAAGCAGCGCAATACCTATTTGATTGGCTTAAGCTGGTGAATTGCGCAGCGGTGTTTGGGGGGACATACCTGGAGTAAAAATATTAAGAGTGACAATGGATAGGGACAAGAGGAAATCCATGACGGACTACATTCTGTAAGAAAACAGCACATAAAGAGGAATATGTCCCCTGTCTTATATCAGTCAGTTAAGTGCCATACGTGATACACGCTTAGGCGATCATGTCTCGAAAGAGACATGACTGACTGGGCAGAAGATTATCCCGCAGTAGATAATTGCTTTCTGCGGTAGACTGGTTGCCGACCAAGTCTATAGAACCCAATCTGTCCTATTATTTAACTCATAACTGGAAGGAAGAGACGGATTAATACCTTTCTCAAGGTTATTTGCGCGTAAGCGAATGCAGTAAATTCAGCTGGAATTCGAACTCGGCTCCCCGATTTCTCGTTCCGAGCCGATATCCAATGCACCACAACGCACATCCAATCTAGTGAGTCAGTCAGTCAGTTAAGTGCCATACGTGATACACGCTTAGGCGATCATGTCTCGAAAGAGACATGACTGACTGGGCAGAAGATTATCTCGCAGTAGGTTGCCATTGCTATCTGCGGTAGACTGGTTGCCAGCCAAGGCTACCGAACCCAATCTGTCCTGTTATTTAACCCATAACTGGAAGGAAGAGACAGATTAATACCTTTCCCAAGGGTGTTTGCGCGTAAGTGAACACAAGCTGGTGTGTAAACCCTTTTGCGAATTAATTGAAACAAAACGAATAATGTCCTCCTGGGATCTTTCACACATTCCCTGGTCACGTTTATGCCGTCTCTTGGCAATGTTTTCCTCTTCCGACTGCATTTCCTTCACGTTTTGGATTGATAAATTCCATTTGTTTTTTCGCCTTGATGACACGACTGACAGTTTAAAGGCTGACGCTAACAATATCCGCGATCTCCCTGTAAAGCTTGCCAGTGTGTTCGTGCACCATTACAACATTCGTACGTTTCTTTGGAGTAACGTTCATCGAAGACAATGGCAATTAATCGACTGTCGAGACAACAGTGTCTAAGTGTGATAAAAATCTGGTGCAATCACGGATGACGCAATATTTTTCAAGGCCAAACAAATTTCATCATACACCCCTAAAATAGATTCATATTATCTGCACACCACTGCAAATGGCCTAATCTGAGGGGATAATAGAAATCGATTACACCCTGTCACTCCAGTGGGTCTAAAACTGACCGAATGGTAACAGAAAGGAAACTAAAACATTTATTTTAATTAATTTGCGCAGGGGTGTACATGTTGTCTATCTCTCATAGCATATATAACTGATTATTATCAAATCATCTTTTTGTTTCTTATCACCTTCAAATGCGCTGTTTTATTGTCTTAGCAAACCAATTTTACATGTTCTGAAATTTCCATAACCTTCTTCGTAATCATTCTTTTGGCCGTTTGGTCGTACTTTTTTAATACATAGTACAATATGTTAAAAATATTTTATAGATGAATGAATTGCCTTAGAGGTCGTGATTACCGGCCCCTGGTTTGGGCTGACAGCAGCCTATCTTTTCATGATTTTTCCTGCGATACTGTGATCTAACACGGGCAAATTTAGCTCCATGAAATTCAACCGGCAGCGACGTGGTGTCCGAAAATGGAGACAACCTAAAAAAACAACATAGGATAGAGGATGTCCCAACAGCTACAGCAGAGCATGCAAAAATTGAATCCCTCTTCAACCTGAAGACGAATATATTCTGATGTCGCAACAGAAAATGAGAAGAACTGTTAACCGAATAAACTTTACTGCTTCCAGTTAAGTGCTCGCAAAAAACAGTGTTTTTTGCAACTATTTTTAAAACTTTATTTTGTATCTTCCCTTTATATCTTCCTCTTTTTATTATAAAGCGTTTCTTTTTTCCAATCAATTTTGGTAGTGTCTTGTTTTCTCTCGCCCTGTCATATCAATGCTATTTTACCCTTATTTTCTACAGTTGACAAGCTAACAGGTCACTAAAATTCTAAGGGGTTTAAAAACTCGCACACTTTGCTAAAAAAAACAGCATAGATATACCAAAATGTTCTTATTTTCTCAAAGCTTCAATATTAGATTCAAGAAAAATTGCTACAATAATGTCACATCTGTCGCAGTAAAAAGCAAAGCAATTTTTATTAATTTATTCAAATCTCTATTCGTGAAATACACTCAAAAATAATCTTTAAATCAACCCAATCGAGAGAAATATATATATTTATATTGCTAAATAGATAACACCTTATGAGCCAGACGAACCTACCCAGGTTTCACCTAAACGGATCGTCAGAGAAAGCTTTCCCTGACGATCCGTTTAAGTGAAACCTAGGCAGATTCGTCTGGCTCATTAGGTGTTATCTACCTCTGTACTGAGCACTTTCTGTTAGATGATTGCTTGTATTGGGGTTTTTTTCTTTGGGTTTCGTGTTGATCTCGGTTCGAACACTTTTGACTGACGTTCATGTACTAAGTTGTTTTTTTTAAAACCATTTTTTCTTCCGTCGAAAGTTTTCGAGGAAGGTTTTCGGCACGAGTATAATTATAATCTCGTTTATATATATATATATATATATATATATATATATATATATATATATGCGGTATTTTTTTAAAATCATTTTACCTCAAAGCAAGGCGGGACTGCCACTAGTAATCATGAGATTACAGTGCGAAAAAAAAAAAGCAAGGTGCAGAGTGTGTTGAAGAAAGGATAAAAGATTAATAAAAGAATTCAAAAAGACAGAAGATGTCAATTGGCATTGCATTATACTGTTGCATCTTGTAGCTATCCAGAAAGGAGAGTGTTTTACAGGTAGAAATTGCGAGAAAAAAACTGTTGGAGTAAAAATAAGAGATCTATTTAACTATTTCAGTTGTAAAAGGGTGGGACCCAGATGTCAATCTGGTAACACGTGTAAGTTCAACTGGTAGGAGAAAAAAATTCTTCAGAGCAGTTGCCATGAAAACAGTTGTTGAACAGACAGAGGAAAGCTACCAGTTAAGAAAATGACTTAAGTCGAGATGCCAAGACAAGATCGATTTTATTGCAGATCTTTCTTTGGATTTTGTCGAGAACCACAAGATGAATAGCAGGAGCATCCGGTCAGATAAAGCGACAGTATTTAATGTACGGACGATGGTAGATTTATAAATGTGCAAAATAGATTCTGACGAGAAAACTGTCAAGAAAATATGAGTTACACAAATATACGGACAGAGAATGAAAGGGATTTTTACGCTTGTTTATATGAGACGAGATTTTATTCAAGATTTGACCGTCGGAATCGATTTCTCACTGATTTCTAAAAGAACTATATTAAAGCACGTCTTGTTCTCTGCCTTCTAAGAAAGCACGTTGATCAGATTTAAAATATAAAACAGCTATCAAGTAAATTCTCCACATGAACCTATGGAAAGAGATAAAATCTTCTTTTAAAAAGTAAGGAATAAAAATTAAGTTAGATTGAGAATGTTCTAATTCAGAGTATGACGTGACTGTAAACCTTCAGACATGCGCACTGAGATGCAATATTTAGTAAGCATGCCCAGTCACTATTTTTTTAGGTGGATCTTTAAACGTCAAATCTTTCTCTTATAATGGCCGCGAAACATTTTTTGTCAAATCTCGACCAAGACAATTCAGTTAAGATAAAAATCTGTAAGAAAAAAAATAAATAAATAAACAAACTGCTATAGTAACTTTGTAAAAAAAATGTTGAAAGTTTTATAATTGAGAAGACGAAAATCCGCTGTGTTTTAATAAATACGTTCAACGTGATCTGTTTTGTTTGTTAAATGTCAAATATTGTAGCGCCTAATTTCTTGACGTTTTCGAATATTTAATGGAATACAATCCATGTTCATTAGGAAATTTCTTGTTTATTCTTTTTCACTTTCCCAATCTGTTTGATGCGTTCAACATATTTTTCCGTCTTTCCTTTTTTCCTTTGTCTTTTCTTCATTTCATTATTCGCCTTAAATAATTTTTTCGCGTCCAGGTAATTATTTATGTATTTTCCAAATAACTTGCCTCCTTTATATTTTAATTTTTAAGTAATTTACATTTGTTTACAAATTGTTTTTGAATTTCATCCATATCGATTGAATTTTCTCTATTTCTCCTAATTTTGATAAACTATTCTTATTTCATTCATTCATTCTTTCATTCATTCTTTCTTTCTTTCTGTCTTAATGTTTTGCTTTCATTCGTTTCTTCTTTCTCTTTTTTCTATCCTTCCTTCTCTCCTTCCTTATTTCGCATTCTTTCTTTCTTTCTTTCTTTCTTTGTTAAAACTTCCTTCCTTCAATCCTTCCTTCCTTCCTTCCTTCCTTCCTTCCTTCCTTCCTTCTCTATTAGTTCTTTCTGTCTCCCTTCCTTGAACTTGTTGTTATGTTTTCCTTGCTTCCTTCCTTCTTTTTCTACTTGTTTTTTTCTGCCGTTTTCCCCTCTTGTTCTTTATTTATTTATTTATTTGTTTGTTTGTTTCTTTCTCTCTCTGCTAATTCTTTCTTTCGTTCTTTCACCTCCTCCTTGTTTTCTTTCTTTTCTTCGCTCGTTTGCCCTTTTTTTTATTTCTGATTGTTATACTTGCCTTCCTTCCTTCTCTACTAGTTCTGTCCTTTTCTCTCTTCCTCCCATGTTGTTTCGCTTTCCTTCCTTCCTTTCTTCCTTCCTTCTTTCCATTTCCAGTTTTTTCTTTCTTTTTTCTTTCTTTCTCTCTTTCTTCTCAGGGTCGTTCCTTTGTATTTTCTTTCTCTGACAATTTCTCGCTCAATACTTCTTTTTTCTTTGCTTTGTTTGAAAACCAAACTTCCAATTCATTTTTCAATTCAATTCTTTGATCGCTGCAAGAACTTTCTAGAATATTACACCGACCCTGACCAGAGCAGCTGTTACTTTAAGATGAACATTTCAAAAACATTTTAAACTGGATAAACACAGAGAAAATTATATGTCGTAATTTTCAACTATCAACAAACGACCAATCGTTAACCTCGACTAAAAGGATGTTTGATGATGAGGATGATGAAAGACGATTTTTTCTTTATTTCTTCTCCCCACTAAAATGTCTTCTTTTTCTTTTTTACACCATCTTTCATTTTTCATTCCACATTAAAACTAACCAGGAATTTACCCTTCTAGTTTTTTTGACTTTCCTCTTTTATTAATTTCTTATTTCATTCCATCTTCTTCTTCTTCTATGTGCCCTGTCCCTTCAGGACGTAGACGATCATGGCCTTTCACGTTTCCCTATCCCTGGTGGCTCCGAGTACGCCTTCTTCTGTTACACCGTGCAACCCTCGTTCCATCATCCACCTGATCAGGTCCTTCAAATATGTTATCCGTTGCTTTCCCTTGTCACTTTTTCCCTGTATCTGGCCTGTTAGTATCAGATTCTCCACGCCCTCCTTCCTCATTGCCTGTCCTAGGAACTTCAGCTGTCTCTTCCTGATGCTCAGTATTAATTTACTTTTTGTTTCCATCATTTTCAAGACCTCATCATTGCTCACATCCTCGATCCATGAGATTCGCATCATCCTTCTGTAGAACCACATTTCAGTTGCTTCGAGTTTTTTCTTCATCTTTGATGGTATTGTCCAGCATTTACTGCCATATTAAAGGACGGACATCACGTAGCAATCCAGTACTCTCTTCTTTGTTTCTAGCGAAATTGTCCTGTTTCTTAATATTTTACTCAACTTCTGGAATGCTTCCTTCGCCATAAATATCGCCTACCTAGTTTTGACTTTTTTCCAATTTCCTTTCTTTTTTTCTTTTCACTTTAACTGAAAATTTTTCTTCACTAATTGTCGAATTATTCCACTTACTTTTTTTTCATTCCATCGCATCCTAACTAGATATATGCCCCAACTAATTATCGATTCTTCCTCTTTTCTTTCTTTCATTTTTCGTTCCACCTTACACTACATGAAAATATCCGCTAATTAGTTTTCGATTTCTCCTCTTTTCTTTCTTTTTTTCTTTCTACCTTACACCAACGAGAAGTATCCTTTCATTAGTTTTTGACTGCTTCCTTTCTTTTTTCGTTCCACCTTACACTAACTAGAACATTCCCATAATTCGTTTGATGACTTCTTCCTCTTTCTTTTTCACTTTGTTTTTTTCATTCCCCTTGACACGAACTACAGATATCCCCAAAGTAGTTTACGATTTCTTTCTCTCTTCTTTCTTTCTTGATGTTGGACTCTCTCTAATTGTTTTTGTCGTTTTTTTTTTTACATTTTTTTTTCGCTAAATTCTTTCTTTTTGTATTTTTTTCTTTCATCCAAGTTTTTTAGTCTTAAGTCTTTTATTTCTTCACCTTATTTTTCATTTGTTCTTCATTTGTAGTTTTCTCTTTATTTGTTTTTCTGTCTTTTAATTTTACTTTCTTATTTATTTGTTCATTCTATTTTTCTTTTCTTTCTTTTTTTCTCTTTTTTCTTTCTTTGTTTTATTTCTGCTTTGTATTTTACATTTATACCAGCAGTATGGTCCGGCGTTGCTCGGGTGTAATGAAAGCTTTAAAACTAATCCATGGTCCTGGAGCTCAGACTCATTGGGCGTTGGCACGAAAGACTAAAAAGCAATAGTTGTTTCCAGTTAAAGCGAAACCGTAGACTGAAAGAAAAATGAATGGATGTAAGTCAAATTTTGATTTCCTGGTATCGATATCAAAAAAGTTTTTTCGTCGTATACTGAATTTTGAAGGTTAAATAAATCCTCTGATTAAATGCCATCATGGCTGAGACTAAGAACTACAATTATACCTACTTAGAGACAAACTCGAAGCAAAAACTAAAATAAAAAGGCTGAAAAAAATACAGACATACAGGCAGATAAACAGATACACACACAAACATCTTGCCTTTTATCTATCTATCTATCTATCTATCTATCTATCTATCTATATATATATATATATATATATATATATATATATATATATATATTATTGATTTTCTGCACTATTGTACGAACTGCAACCTTGAAACTTCTGAATATCGTTTCTTATGTCTTTGTCTATGAGTGTATCAAATTTGATTAAAATCGAGCCACTCCTTCTATAACCCGATTTTTTCGATTATCGATATTTGATATTTATCGGGGGTACCTCGACACAAAACCTAGCTAAGAACACTCTTATAGTACAACTGTGTCAATTTTCAAGAAAATCGGTTCAGCCCTTTCGGAGTCTATAGGTAACGGATACACACACACACACACACACACACACACACACACACACACACAGAGACAAAGTTCCATTTGTAAATAAGTTTAGATTTCATTTGTTTTTTCAATTTTCTTATTTGAACATTCCTTTTTTTCTTTCTTCATCTGTGTTTAGTCTTTATTTATTTCTTTATTTGTGTTTTATTCGATATTTCTTTCTTTCTTTTTTCTTTTTCATTTATTCATAACTTTTATTTTTCATTTCTTTATCCTTATTTCATTAGAACACTTTCTTTCTTTCTAATTTCTTTCTTTCTTTCTTCAACTTCAGCCACTTTCTCACCAGCGAGATATGGCTTCGCTCAGTCTATTCTACAAGTATTTTCTTGGCTTCTGCCCCGAAGAACTTAAGTCACTGCCACCCCTGCCACAAGAATATATTCGTGCAACCAGATTGGCAACAAGGTCCCACCTATTTACAGTTAAATCAACCAAATGCAGCCGACATTTTTCTCGCACTTCCCGCCTGTGGAACTTACTTGCTTTCCTGATGGCTACAACCTCCAAGAATTCCCATCTCTTATCCACCTGACTCCAGTTCTTTCTACATCACCCCGTATATATTGTTCATTTCCTTTCTTTCTGTTGTTTATCCCGGGAATGGGAACCGCACAAAACAAAGGAACAACAAACAGAATTCGAGATAGAAAAATAAGTATATTAAACGTAAAGAATACAAACTTGAACGCAGGTTAGTAATCCAGGAATACAGTTAGTAAGATGGATATATACAATGTCTCTGAAGTGAAGCCGTTGTGGAATTAATATGTCCACATCGGAAGCTGACGGGTGCTGTATAATAATATTCTTCTGAGTGGAGCTCAGAGCTACTACGAACTACTGACGCGGTATCTCTCGGTATCTTTCAATATCATTCGGTATATGTCGGTATTGCACGGATCTGACGTTATCTCGCGGATCTCTCTGATGTCTGTCTTCTATGTCAGGAGTATATGTATACTCTAGAAGAGTCTATTATCCTGGAAAAAGGGGAGACCACAAAACACTCTCTAGCTTCGCAACTGTCTTTCTCTGACATCCCCTGTAACTGATCCGTCTTTCTCTTCACTCTCCTTCTGTCTAAACTTTTACTCTTATGTAGCCCCCTGCGTATCAGTGGCGGTACCGCCTTGCTTAGGGTAAAACGATTTTAAAAAGATCTGCATTTAGTATTTCTTTATTTCTTTTATTCTTTTTATTTGCCTTTATTTTTTGTTCTTTCTTTCCTTCTTTCTTGCTTTTTTCATACTTTCATTTCTTTCTTCCTTTTTCTTTCTTTTTTCTTTCTTTCCTTCTTTTTTCTTTCTTTTTCTTTCTTTTTTCTTTCTTTCTTTTTTCTTTCTTTCCTTTTTTCTTTCTTTTCTATTTTCTTTTTTTCTTTCCTTTTTCTTTCTTTCTTTCTTTCTTTCTTCTTTTCTTTTTCTTTCCTTTTCTTTCTTTCTTCCTTTCTTTCCCCTTTTCTTTCTTTCTTTTTCTTTCTTTCCTTTTTTCTTTCATTCTTTCTTTTTTCTTTCTTTCCTTTTTTCTTTCCTTCTTTCTTTTTATATTTCTTTCTCTACGTTTTTCTTTCTTTTTCTTTTTCTTTCTTTATTTCTTTCTTCTTTCTTAGTGTTATCTTCATTTTTCATTATCATCACCATTCGAACATGACAGAATCCATTGCATTGTAGGTCGACAAGGCAATCTAAAATATTTGAATGTCATTTACTCCGTTAGCCCTCGAGTAAAGCGAGTGGTCGTTTTGTAACTTTCGTTGGCTTTTGATCTTTCACCTTTAAGCGCTGAAACTTCTCTTGTCCTTTGAGGCGTGAAGAGTCTAGTTCCCATGTTTCCGTTTATACAACATTTATGTCTAGAAATTACTCTTCCGAAAATTTTTCCTACGCATGTTCAAACAAACACATCAATAAGCTAAGGACCAAACATTTGCATCTAACAAGTAAAGAGAGCGGACAAACGAATGAATCAAGCGCGATCACAAATAGAAATCTCCCTTTATACAATTGTACAGTGAGAGAAACAGCGCTGCACTCTTAACGAACATCATGAAAACGCTACAGACACACGCACTGCGACAGACACAGACGCACATAGTAAGTTCGTGTGTCAAAAGGACACACAATCAATTGAAAAAGCTACGTGTAATTCTTTGTATCCAAAATTCGAAATTTCAAAATTTCGACCCACCCTTAGCTGCTCGCCTTCAGTCAATTTCTCAGTCAATTCTTTTATTTTTTTCTTACTAATTCACTCTTTGGTCAGTTATATGATCAGATTCTTTGTTACACAAATTTTCACCTAAAAATAATGTCCAATTGATAGGAAATCTGCCAAGGCTTACAAATTAAAACTGGCTGTTGTTCTTCAGAAGAGCCTCAAATCTGTGATTGAATGGGTAAATTTTAATGTCTCCCAAAAACGAAGCTGCTCTCTTTTAATCACTATAGAGAAACGTTCCTGCCTAGCATCAGAATGGACGACGCTAGCCTCTTAGAGATCAACATACTGCGTTTCCTTGGCCTCACTCTCACAAACAATCTCTGGAACCTCGAAATGAAATGAACCTCGAAATGAAATGAAATGACTACATCGAATCTATAACTGAATCTACTGCTAAGAAGATTGACTCACTGTGTCGGGACAAAATCAATTTCGCACATTTATAAATCTACCATTCGACTGCGCATTGAATACTGTTGCCATGCCTGGTCGAATGCTTCTGCTATTAATCTTGAGGTTCTTGTCAAAATCCAAACGAGGATCGATCCTGGCTTGGCAAACCGCCTTCAGATAATTTCTCACCGACGTGAGGTGGCTTCCCTCTGTCTTTTCTACAAGTATTTTCTTGTCAACTGTTCTGATGAGCTTCTTTTTCTGATACCCCGACCATATGTATTAACTTGTGCTACTAGATTGGCATCTAGGTCCCACTCTTTTATCATAGAAATAGTTAAATGCAACTTCCTCTTCTACTCTAACAATTTCTTTTCTCGTACTCTTCGTTTGTGAAACTCACTGCCATTTGCATATTCGCTGATCGCTACAGTTTCCAGAAGTTTAAATGCAACCTTAATTGCCATCTTTGTATCTACTTGATCTATCTATCTATCTTTTCTTTGACATCCTCTGTGGCTTTTTTATTCTCTCACTGTAGCCCCCCTGTGCATCAGTGGCATTTCTGTCTTGCTTGGGGTGAAATGATCATAAAAAAGCTATCTATAGAGAAACTAGGTCAATCTAAACTCGGGCAATAAATGACTTCCTAATTTTAACTTCTCCACAACAAAACTACTCTCTTTCAATCGTCTTGGATAATTATTTTTGTCTTCTTTATTTCTTTCTTCTTTCTTAGTGTTATCTTCATTTTTCATTATCATCACCATTCGAACATGACAGAATCCATTGCATTGTAGGTCGACAAGGCAATCTAAAATATTTGAATGTCGTTTACTCCGTTAGCCCTCGAGTAAAGCGAGTGGTCGTTTTGTAACTTTCGTTGGCTTTTGATCTTTCACCTTTAAGCGCTGAAACTTCTCTTGTCCTTTGAGGCGTGAAGAGTCTAGTTCCCATGTTTCCGTTTATACAACATTTATGTCTAGAAATTACTCTTCCGAAAATTTTCCCTACGCATGTTCAAACAAACACATCAATAAGCTAAGGGCCAAACATTTGCATCTAACAAGTAAAGAGAGCGGACAAACGAATGAATGGCATGGCTGATGCTAACCTCTTCTCAAGCTAATGTTTCCCGTTGACATAAAGTGGCAAAATTTTATTGAATCAATTGCAATGTCTGCTGCTAGATAAGTTAATTCAATGTTTCGTTCTAGACATTTTTTCTTGCCAGGATCTATTATACACATTTCAAGGTCTACTATTCATCCATGAATTAAATACTGCTGTCACATCCGGACTGAAATCTGTTTTGTTATTGATTGTAACCTGGCATCTTGAACCCTATCAATTTCCCACTACCGTAACCCAGCTTCTTTGTACCTTTTCTATAAATATTTTAATAATAAGATTTAATCAATATAACTTCACTGGTTCTGGGTATGACGGTAAACTGCATCCTGCAGCAAGTCCTCCGATTGGGATTTTGTGAGGAGCATGGAAGCACTTCTTAATTGCTGTTGTTCCTAGGTCCACCCTGACCCGGATTGGTAGCCCCTATTAAGGTCCCAGCTATGGGCAAATAGTTAACCCCCAAACTGGGGTCAAAGCACTGTGAATGTATAAAAAAAGAATTTTATAGAAATATATACATAAAAATAGACCTTTATAGAAAAATATATATTTTTAAAGGAAAAAAGTTATTACCATAACACATTTTTGAAGGAAAAAAAATATTGCTAGCAATAAATTTTTTAATAGGCTTACGGCCATATCACGTTGAACAAACCGGTTCTCGCTCGATCACCGAAGTTAAGCAACGTTGAGAACGGTCAGTACTTAGATGAGTGACCGCTTGGGAATACCAGGTTTAGTGACGGATGTGCGTTGTGGTGCAGTGGATATCGCCTCGGAAAGAAAAATCAGTGAGCCGAGTTCGAATTCCATTTGAATACCCTGCATTCACTTACGCACTGGTACTCTTGGGAACGGTATTAATCCGTATCTTCCCTCTAGTTATGGGTTAAATAACAGGGTAGGACTTGGGGACCCTGCCCTTAAAAACAAATCACAATGAATCTTGATACTCGAAAAGAAAAAAGTATTGCTAGATACAAAAACTTATATAAAAACAAAAATAAATTGTTGAAAGAAAAAGGTATTACCAGCAATAAATAAATAAAAAATAATTTAGTTGGCAATAAATGACCTGCCGAGGTTGATATGCCATAAAACAAAACAACCAACCAACATTTTTTAATACAAAACTAGAAAAAATCTTGAATTATTTTAAATAAAAAAAAAATTCATCAAAATCTGACGAAATCAACCTTCTCATTATAACTGAACATTGAAAAAACTACCTTAAAACCCCACTATTTTGGCATTAAATAATCCACAGAAGTTGATATACCATCAAACAAAACTCAAAACTCAAAATATAAGTTCTCAGGGTAAAGGTATGCTTGATAGGAATAGAATAGGAATTAGTAGAAAGTTTAGTGAAAGTTCGTGAAGTTTATAGGAATAAAAAAAACTAATAAAATTGGTCTTTGATTTGAAGAGGTTAAGGTTGTAGTGCATGAATCTGTTCCGTAAAGTATTTGAATGCGACTCGACTTTTTTACATTTGGAACACATAGGAAATGCGGGGAAATGTGGGTGATTCAATGCAATGGACGTGGCATGGTTTATCCTAGATGTAAATGCCTGGACTGGTGAGACTGAAGCATAGAGCTCTTCTAAACACCTGCAATGGAAATAGCTATAGAATAGTGATATATTTACGATGTTGAGTTTGCAGAGAAAGGTTGTGTGGTGGAAAATAAGTTCCAATCCCATCAAGAGGGCGTAGACTGGAAAGCGATGTCTCAGCAGTTCCGACGCAGGTATGACAGCAATGCTTTGTTTAAGAAATAATTTGCAAAGCTGAAGTGTCGCAAAAGAATTAAAGTACTTCTGGAGAAGATAGGAGGAACCGATCATTTTCCAAGTATCTTTTGTGATGGGTCGACTTCCACTTCCAGTTTTGAGTGAACGTTGAAACCCGATAAAGTTCTAACTATGGAGCAGTCGTTCATCGTAACTGAATAAGAAATCAGAGCCTGATCGATGATGATAAAACAACAATAAGTTGGATTTTCAGGTATCGAAAGTTAAAAGGCTGTTTTTGACACATTGGACTGTTAGATCTCGGTCAGATGAGAGATCAGCTGAAAGGGTGTGATCTTCTTGATACATGTTAAGCCAATTATCTACTAATGTATACGCTTCACTTTTCCTTGTTTCTTTTCTTTTTCTTTCGATTCATTTCTTTCTTTCTTTCTTTTGTTTCCATCTTTCTTTCAGGCCATTATTCTTTCGTTTCGTTCCTCCCATCATTCTTTCTTTTGTGGTGTATCCTTTCTTTCTTTCTTTCGTTCTTTCTTTCTTTCTTTCTTCCTCCGCTATTCTTTCTTTCTTTTTTCTCGGCAATGGTAATTGGTTTGTTCTTTCTTTCTTTCTTTCTTTCTTTCTTTCTTTCTTTCTTTCTTTCTTTCTTTCTTAGTAATATTTAGTTGTTTGCTTTTTTCTTTCTTTCTTTCTTTTTTTTCTCTGTCATATTTGTTTGTTTGCTTCTTTCTTTCTTCTAGGTAATTTTTCTTTCTTTCTTTCTTTCTTTCTTTCTTTCTTTCTTTCTTTCTCCGCAATTCTTTCTTTCTTTCTTTCTCCGCAATTCTTTCTTTCTTTTTT
>JBBBDQ010001811.1:1472500-1730000 GCA_037127315.1 Ascarosepion bandense
GAACCTCGAGGTCAGCATGTAATATCCTTAGAGATGGACATCAGGATGAGAGCAAGAAGAAATATACCTAAGCACGGACATCGGAACGAGAAAAAATGGAATAAGCCTTGACATGGATACCAAAACGGAAACTTTATTAATATATCTAGATGTGGAGAGCAGAAGGAGAAAAAATGTGATGTCTCAAGACATGAATACCAAAACGACAAGATAAAAGATATCCCTAGACATGGCCACCAGAACGAGAGCGAGATGAAATATCACTACATATGAACAGGAGATCGACAACAAGATTTGATATCCCTAAACCTATACATCAGAAGGAGAACATGATGAGATGTCAATAGACGTGGACAGAAAAGAGAACAAGATCAAATAGCCATTGACATGGACACTAGAACGAGAACAATATGAGATATCGCTGGACTTGGACACAAGGATCAGAACAAAATGAAATCTCCTTAGGCACAGACACCAGGATCAGAACAAGATGAAATATACCTTGGCAATGACACCAGAAGAAGATAAGTTATCGCTAGAAACGCACACCACAACGAGAAAATGATAAAATATTCCGAGACATTGACACCAGAACGAGAGCAAGATAAGACATTCATTGACATGGACATCAGCATGAGAACCGAATGAAATGTCCCTAGGCTCGGACAACGAAACGAGAACAAGTTGAAATTTCCCTAGTCACATACCCCAGAACGAGAGCAAGATGAATTAACCCTTGGCATGGAAACCAGAACGAGACCTTAACGAAATGTCCCTAGACACTGACATCAGGACGAGAACAAGATGAAATATCTCTATACGTCGGAAACGATAAGATGAATATCCCTTGAGATGCACACTAGAACTAAAGCAAGATGAGATATCCCCAGATATGGACACCAGAACGAGGACAATATATCCCTTAGAACTTCGCAATTTTATTGACTATTTAGTTTATATTTTTCCGCTACTACAGGGGCCCGACAATATTTTTCGGACACTTTAGTATTCGACTTTCCGAGTACCATAGAGTGGCGAAATTCCTTCAATAGAATAGCATAAACATATAAAGACAATAACTGTAATAAAAATGGAAAAAAATTGATTAGGTAAGGAAAAATATTTATTTTTCATCATTTTTTACAAAACACACGCGACATTATTTTTCGGACATCGTTGAAAAACTGTTAATAGTCTGTAATATCACCTTTCTTCTCAATAACTTTTATCAATCTCTCTCCATAATGATCAAACATATGCACAATAACATCTCTACATGTTTCTATTAGTTGTTTTTTGGCATCTAGTATCCGTTGCCATAGTTGAGCCTCTTTCGTTATTTCAGGTCCATCATAGACAAGTTGCGCAAGCATTTCCCAAACATTTTCTATTAAATTTAGATCTGGGCTTTTTGCAGGCCATTCCAAAGTAGTCATATTCACTTTAGCCATCCATTCTTTCATGAGTTTTGACATATGGATGCTGCAATTGTCTTGCTGTAGAACGAAATCATTCCCTATCTCTCTTCTTATCCTTGGTAGGGCTTTCTCGTCCAGCAACTGTTTATAGCTTTTGCTGTTCTGTCGTCCTTTCAGCCACTCCAACCATATATTTCCATTAGCAAAGATCATACCCCAAACCATAACTCCTCCTCCTCAAATCTGTCGTTTGTTCAGTACAGCAGGCTCACCCCTTCTCGACCAAGTACACCATCCATCGGGCCCATCAAACTTGAAACGCTTCTCATCAGTAAATATAACCTTCTTAAAGTCAACATGCTTTATTAACCACCTTTTAGCACACTCCAGTCTTGCTCCTTTGTGTTTCTTTGTTAGTGTAATTTTTTTCTTAGCCTTTGCATACTTCAAACCAATCCTATGCAGCGTTCTTTGTACTGTTCGGACGTTTACATCCAATTCACATTTCTCCTTCACTTTTCTTGCTGTAACTTTTTTTCCAGATGTCAAAAGCCGTGTCACAGTCCTTTTCATTCTCCTTTCAGTCCTCTTGCCAATTGATCTTTTCCGTCCTCTCTTCTTTTTCCGCTCGGAGTTTGACTTCAGCATGTATTCGACCGTTGATTTCGACAGCTTCAAATCCATGGCGATCCTTCTGATGCTGAGGCCATCATTCCACTTCTACCGTGCCAAACAAACGACTTCTTTTGAATACATTTTACCTCATTAAACTTAATTGTTTTGCCAGTAAAATAGAACAGATAATTGATTCTAATGATGACAGCTAAGTGTACAAGCAGAAAATTTGCATACAGCAACATATACATGAACTTAGCTCTTAATAAAATAGGATTTTTTGTCATGTCCGAAAAATAGTGTCGCGCAAGTTTTCGCAAAAATCACAAAAAACTAAAATTATCAAAGCCAAACTAAAAAAAATGATTACACTAGTAGTGGATTTTCACTCCTCAACTACGTACTTACAATCTCAAAAGTTTTTGGCACCAGTAACCACCTTGAAGTACTTTTTTCAAAGTGTCCGAAAAATATTGTCGGGCCCCTGTACCTGCAAAAAGAGTAGATAGATTCGCTTATTGTATAGTTCACACTCTTCTTTCTTTTTTTTTTCAATCATCTCACCCCAAGCAAGGCATTCCACTGCCACTATTGCGCACGGGGCTACATAGGGGAAGGTAAAGAGAAGGAGTGGTTAGACATAGGGAATGTCAGGAGGAAGGTGACAGATGAGTAAGGATAGCGAGGATGAGGGTTGGGCAGATGGGAAGAGTGCTTGATAGAATGGGAGCAGGTTAGTGTGTTAGGAGGTGTCTATTGACCTTACATTTAAACTCCTGGAGATTGTAGCCGTCGGGGAAGCAATCATTTGGAAGAGAATTCCACAGTCGGGAAGTGCGAAGAAAGAAACTGTTGGAGTAGAAGTTACGGCTGCATTTTATTGGTTTCACTGTAAAAGGGTGGGATCTAGTTGCTAATCTAGTATCTCGTTCAAATTCGTATTTAGGGGGCACTAGTGATCTAAGTTCATCGGAGCAGAAGCCGTGGAAGTATTTATAGAAGAGACACAGGGAATCCACGTCGCGCCGGTGGGAGAGAGACTGCAGGCGGTCTGCCAAGTCGGTATCTATCACATTACAGACCCTCCTCTGAACCTTATCGAGAAACCCGAGGAGAACAGCAGGGGTACCCGACCAGATATGGCAGCAGTATTCAATGCACGGGCGGATGGTAGATTTATAAATGTGCAGGATAGATTTAGACGGAAAAAACTTCCGGGCTCTACACAGAGAACCGACTTTCATAGCAGCAGATTTAGCAATGGATTCGATATAGTCATTCCATTTGAGGTCCGCTGAAAGTGTGAGACCAAGGAGGCGTAGTGTTTTACTCTCTGGGAGGCAAGCCTGGTCCATGCTAATGGGAGGTAGGTGAGATTGTCAATGATGGTTAATTGAGAGTAACTTCGTTTTAGAAGCATTAAAATTTACTAGCCATTTCTTACCCCAGTCCAATATGGATTGGAGGTCTTTTTCAATCTCGGCTGCGAGGTTAGCTTTGACGCCTACACCAGATTTTTGTAGGAGGCATTTTGATTAGCTGTTCAGGTTTCTCCCTTTTTTCCTAAAGTCTACTTCGAGTTTATGCACCTTACGCTTGTTCTTTTAGATGTTAATATAAAACCACGCAGTAACCTGCTACCTTGTGCGTCATTTGGGCCTTTTATTGAGTTAATGTAAGTAGAGATTTATCCGTTGTTTTTATGTTTAGGATTAGGTTTCCGGCTCCTTCTAAAGCCTGCGTCATCTCTGTACTCTTAACCCTCGTTCTTTCATACGCTATTATAATTTTACACACTAACCCTCTACCTTGAGTGGCTCTTGGATCATGTATAGGGTGATCATTAATAAAAACAAAAAGATTATAAATAAAGCATTCAGTTTGAAATTCCCTGATGATTACTATGTTGATATACATCTGAGGAAATCCTGCAGGTAAACGGTCGAAAAGATTTTATAAGAACAAGGATGAGGATATTAGTTCTAATTTAAATAATATAAATAACACAGTGCTATGTTTGTGATGAGCCATTCTTTCATTATGGTCTTTAGTGGTCATCATGCCCTATTCTTTTATCCCCCTAAGCAAACAGGACTCTCGAAATCGGTGGTATTATATGACGATGCATATTTTTGCAACCCATTCTGATTTTACAAATAATACAAGTCATTAAATCGATTAGTTGCTATGGCGACGTAACGAACCCACAGAATGACGTTAAAGTGTAATTCTTCCTATAACATTTTTTTTTTATTGTAGAGCTGGGAATTTTGTCTTTAACTGACAGAGAATTAAAAATGTAATTTAGATATTGAATTATTAAAACATGGATAAAATGCTTCGTTTTGTGTTGTTTTATTAAACTTACATTTGTTCATATTCATTTAATAGATTTAAGCAATTTGCTCGCTTCTCATTTCATCCCCCTTAAAGTGCAATAAATGACGTCAGAGGTTTATGGTGGAATGGTCATCTATGACATAATATCTTCAACATCAATTGAGTAAACGACGAATGGAAAGCGAATCTAAATTTCCAAATGATTTTTTCTAAGCAGGTCAGAGACTGCTTCATATCAGATTTCTTAAATTAATTTCCACACAAATAGGAAACTTAGTGGCATTATTTTAGAGATCTGCATCAGAATAAGCTACCTATAGAAGTAGGAATTTTTTAAAATTTTGGTCTCGCCAAAATTCGAAAATTGCAGGAAAATCTATTTTCATTTTTTTCTTAAATTCTTACTAATCATTAAAAGATAGAAGTTAATTATTTTTTATCAAGAAAATTAGTTTTTTTCACATTTTTTGCCCAAAAGAGAAATCTACTGAATCTAAATTTTAAAATATGTCAACGTAAACAAATAAAATGGTGTAAAAACTAATTTTGGTGACATGGCTAATTGTTCTGATGTCGCCATTGCAGATACAACTGACAATGTCGATACTATTTTGGTGGATGACGTCAAAACTAAAACTATACAAATGGGGTTGTTGTCGATTACTGACGAACCATCGAGCGTGGATAGTCATGAATCAGACGAACCCTTGACAAGTCAGAGCTCGATTTCTTCAGACCCAGATGAACAGGCAGCGGAGATCAACGTTCTACGTATACCATCAGCTGAGACCGGTACAGATGAAATTATTGAGACATGGAACTCTCATGCTCACAGAGAAAAGTCCCCAAAATACCCATATCCAATTCTTGCTGATATGGATAAAAAAGATTATCTTAATATGAAACACTTTTCCCCTGTCCCGAGAGCTTACAACAACTTATGGGAAGGAAATTATCTTAAAAGACATGATATTTTTGGTGGCGAATATGCTTTCTTTAGACAGAAGAGAGCGATTCCCTTTTCCAGGGACGAAGACAATATCACACCTGACGTTAGAAAGGCTGATTGTCCGTTCCCCTTAGACCTCAATGCCAAAGGAGATAGAAAACATCCGACCAGAATTCAAATTGAAGACAATTGCTCATCGAATATTTTGTATTTGGATAACGACGACAAAAACAAAGATGGCGTGTCTATCACATCGACTGAAAGCGGTGCGACGGTGAGCACTCTGAAAAATATTTTTGTCATTCCGAGTAAAAAAGATAGACCTTCTGCATGCGTTATCGAATCTGATGATATCCGAACCCATTGGAGGACCACCGGCTTTTACAGAAATTGTGCGCAAACGTTCATAACTAAACACGCCCATCTAAAAAGAAAGGATTGGGCAAATACTGGATTTGTGGTGACTGGCCTCTATGTTTTCGGATTCCTTTGTTTAGTCTCCGCCGTTTTCAACTCAGCGCCAGTCAACCTCATTATTATTGTCCTAGGCGTTGTTCTTGTTAGTTTAGCTTCGGGAATTTTATATTTGATTTATGCAGTTGAGAAAAACCGCTCCTTATATACGTTATCTTCCGGGGAACGCCGTAAGGTAACCTTCAGTAATCCATTCCCAGTCGCTCGCTGAAGTCAAAGATAATTCTACTGAATTTTACAAAATATCTATTCATAATAAAGATGTTTTCCGAAGAAACATTTTTCTGTCTTTTTTTTTCTTTATTTTTGCATTTTTAAACTATTTCAACCCAAGCAACGCAATAAAGACACTAAAACGCAAAGAGTTACCAAATGTAAATAAATATGAGAAAGAATTGTTAAGGAAAGAGAACAATAAAAATAAAGAAACCAGAATATTTACGTTTCATTTACATTTTTGAAGAACAAAGTCTGGAAAGAAAGAAACTGGAAGAAACTATAAGCGAGAAGTTTGAAAGAAGAAACTCTTTACATAAAACTTACGGTTCCATCAAGCAGTTTCAACTGTAAAATCATGAGACACTACCGCCAATCAAGTTCTGCGCATTAATTCATAAAGTCTAGGTAGCAAAGGGAAAAAGTCATTGGAATAATTATCGTGAACAATATTTATTGAAAAGGCCCAGGGAAGCTACATGACGGCGGTAGAAAAGTTATTGAACGCTGGGTTAATAATAATATACTTATTTGCATTTTATCTATTAGGTTGTGCCAAAAGTTCGTAAACACTTGAAAAAAATTGAAATTTGAATCGCAAAAACAACACAAATTATTGGTTAAAATAAAGATCGTCATTTTCCAAAACGTTCTGCCATCGATCTACAAGTTTTCAGATCTGGTCAAAGTACCATTCAGCCGGCTTCGAATCAAAGAATTCTTGAGACGTTTCCTCGACTTTATGAAACGAGTTGGATCGGCGGCCCTTCAAAAATGTTGAATTGAGCGGAAAAGGTCGCAATCTGATGGAGCACCGTCAGGACTGTAGGCTGGATGTGGCAGAACCTCAACGCCGTCCAGCTCTTCAAATTTGTCTTTGGTCTTCCTGGCGGTGTGTGGCTTGACATTGTCCTGCTGCATCAAAGCGCGCTTTCGGTTGATCAGAGCCAGGTACATTTGCTTCAACCTTTCGTAAACCCGCTCAAGTTGCTGACAGGAAAGTTCGGCACTGATGGCACGACCATTCGGAACCAACTCAAAATGCACAATTCCTTCAAATTTCCACCAAACGCACAACATGACTTTCTTGCCGAATCAATCTTGTTTTGGAAACGACGGTATCTCTTGCCCTTTCTGAACCCATCGCTTGTCTCGATTGTGCTGGAGCAGATAGACCCATTTCGCAAGTGTTTACGAACTTTTGGGACAACCTAATAGAATCTCTAAATACGTAGCAGTGATTTTCTGTAAAACATTCACTGTAGATGCAATGCAACTCAACTCCGCCGACTCAATACCGTCAACTGAGCGCCGGAACAACGCAACACCAAAGAAAAATAATTTTTTATAAGCGAATAAATGTAAAGCATTTGAAAAAGACTTTATGTAAAATATGAACCATTTTGTTTAAATTATTTTAATAAAGTAAAACGTAATGTCATTTGTGTTTTAATAAAGGGAATCGACATTTGAAAATATTTTTTATAAAAAAAATTTTGATAATTTGTGATTTACTTTAAAAAATAATTAAAACATTAAATTAGTTCATATATTGCTTAATGTCTTTTCAAATGCATAACCTTCAGGGATAATTGGTCTCATGACTGACACAAACTGATTTTGGTTTCGATCCGGTACGAATTTTCTTGGTTATTTTTCCGGTTTTTAAATAATATTTTATGTCCACTTCACATCCCAAATACTGAATTACCCCACCCCCTAGGTTGTTTTACGCCATTAAATTTTCGGAGAGCATTTTTTTTATTAATAATAAGAAAAAATCATCTCTTGCTAATCGCTGAAATGATGTCGGTATTACCATGGCGGAAGTTTGTTATCTTTGACTCTTCTTCTTCTTTTTCTCCTTCTTCTTCTTCTTGTTATTATTATTACTATGTCATTTTTCATCATATTTCTATTTCTGCTTTGGTCTCACTACCAACCAAGTCTGAGAGGAGACCTAAGGCAGGTCATGGCGTGTTGTTATGGTTCCATTTCATGTTTTTCTATCTTCCCTATCATCCCTAGCATTACATAGATAAAGTTTTCCTTAGTGTGTGGGCTGTACTTAACAAGACAATTTTTTGTATATCTCTTAAGCTGGGGTTTCCAGGGATTCTTTCAATGTGTTGTTTTGTTCCATTTTTTATCATTCCAAGTGCACCTACTATCACTGGCACAACTCTTCTTTTCAATTTCCACATTTTTTCTATTTCAATTTCAAGGTCTTTATATTTTGACAGTTTTTCAAATTCCTTGGTTGCTATGTTACAATCCGCTGGACAAGCCATATCAATTAATAGACAAGTTTTCTCCTTCTGGTTTTTAACAATAATGTCTGGCCTGTTTGCTTCAATTTTTTTGACTGTGTAGATGGTGTAATCCCATAGAATGGTTACATCTTCTATTTCTGTAACCGGTGCTGGGTGATGTTCATACCAGTGTTTGTTTACAGCTTTTCCATAATGTTTGCACATTGCCCAATGTAAATATTGCCCAACTCTATCGTGGCGATTTTTATATTCATTTGGAGCAAGCACAGAACAGCCTGAGATTAGGTGGTCTATTGTTTCTTGGTGTTTATCACAAAACCTGCATTTTGGATCCATATTATTATGCATAATATTTGCCTGAAAGTTTCTCGTGAAAAGACTTTGGTCTTGTGCTGCAATATTATTATTATTATTATTATTATTATTATTAACTTTAGGAGTAGTAATAGTAGCAAATGTAGTATTAATATTATTTTATATATTAGGCTGGTTCAATATACTTTTACGATTTATAAACTTCATATCTAAATAATATTTGCCAGTTTTATGGATGACTACAGTTCTCGTCCCATCTTCATCTTTCCCTTTCATTTTTCAAGAGGGATCTTCCAAGATTATTTCACCGTTCATGTTTCATACAATCTTCATCTCCCGAGCGAGATCCTGGTATTTTCTCATTTTTTTTTTATTATTACAGCAGGTAATGTTATTGCTTTAAGATGATAACATTCTACTGATTTCTACTCTCGACGTTTTCTACTCTCGACGTCGTATACTTAGCGCCTCAAATGTTTCCAAAAATGTGTTTTAGTCGGCTGGGACTGCAACATTTTTTCAGGAGTACGTGCTTTTTTTACCTCGTGATTATTCACACTTGTGCCTCGTCGCTTATTATTGTTGTTATTATTGTAATCTCGGGTTAGATAGATTTCTTTGTTATAATCATTTCACCCCAAGTAAGACAGAAAGAAAATAAACAGATATAAAGGATGTCAAAGGAAGGATAAGAGATTGATTGGAATCAAGTATATAAAAGAATGCAATTGACGTTGCATTTAAAACATCTAAACTGTTGAAGTTTGTAGCTATCAGGGAAGCAAGAAAACGGAAGGGCGTTCCACAAACGAGAAGTGCGAGAAAAGAAATTGTTGCAGTAGAAGAGGTTGTTACATTTAACTATTTCGATGGTAAAAGGGTGGGACCTAGACGCCAATCTACCAGCACGCATAAATACATGTGGTCGGGGAACCAGGGAAAAAAGCTCGTCAGATCAATTGCCATGGAAATACTTGTAGAAAAAAAACCCAGTGGGAAGCCACATCACCTCGGTGATAAGCATGGATACTGGGTATCTCAGTATTGGTGGTCCGTATGATAAACATACTGACGGTTGCATCACGTTGAGCCTTCGTCCTCATTTATGAATAACCTTGGAATAGACGCGGAATGAAAATGAAATGATAGCAATCCGTACACAAAAGCACGTCATGAAGTCAGGCATAACGTCTCGTCCCAAAGTTCACAAACAAGCTTTTATATTTGTTGGCTTTCGTTTGGTTAAACACAAATGTGCCCAAGCAAATATTCAAATTGGCTAGAATCAAATCTCTGTAACTCATTAAACAGGGTCGGTGAAGTGGTTTCCATGGAAAAGGAAGATTCCCTGTTGCTAGATGTCGTCTGCACGAACAGAATATGTTTGCAACATAGCAGGCAGTGTGCGTTCCCGCCACAAATGCTGACCGGAATCAGCCATTTTAGATCGGCCGACTGTCATGGCGACTCAGTGCTTATCACAACGTAACGTTAATACACACCGACGTTGGGCGGCATTATTTAAAATGGTCTTATGCTATTGGGATCAATAAGTAGCCGTGTTTTAAATTTGATCTGTTGTCAAGTTTAACCGAGAAATGAGTTCGATTCTGGCGGAAAATTGATACGCACCACATGAGTTCATTTCGAGCGTTTAGGATTACCAGCGGAACCCGTGAAATTTCCACGGAAGGATAATTATGATTTCCTGGAAAAATGTTACTTTGTTAAACTACAAATGATAGTAACGTCTTCAAACATAAAGGTATTGGATAATAAAATAACGATAACACAGAGTGTAATTTTATTAAAATATCTATAAAAGTAATGTCCATAGAAGCTACTTTACTGTAATCTTATATTAAGCGGCGTATGCACAGACAATAACCAAAATACTGTACGCTATTTTGTTAGAAATTTTGAAAGAGAAAATGTTTTTTCTTATTACTGAAAAATCATGGCTCCTGTGTAAACAGAAAAGACTGAGTAATGTCCAAGGGTGTAGAGGCCAGAAATTTCGTATTAGGTCGCGGGATACGACAATAAACCTCCCTATTTTTACTATATTGTACAGTACACACACATATACACACACACAATTACTGCTACAACCACCAGCTCAAACTGCTACTGCTACGGTAGTGCTATAGGCTTTCTCCTACTCTCTCACTCTTTACTACCCTTCCGTTTGGCAAAGGTGAGTGAAAGGCTGAGGAGAGTAGCGTTTATAGATTATAAAAAGATAGAGGGGAAGGAAAAGCTCGTGTAGAGAGGAAGTGTTATACCTTTCTTCAGTGGCGTAACGGACGGAGTAACTAAGTAACTAAGTAATTAACTAAGGAAGGAACAAGCAGAATTATTATGATTTATTACCAGTGTTGTCACTTCAATCTTCAGGTCCAGTTTTTCTTATCTATTTAATAAGAAAGCTTCTTCTTTACTCTGGTGCATTGTCTAACTTCTCAAATTAAAAACAACTCGAAAAAATTTGTATTACAAGAACAATAATTGATTTCACAGGATATTTCGCAATATTCAACGAGATAATGCACTTCAGCCAATCTATGGACACCGATGATGACTAGACAGTACTAGGTCGAAACGTTGTGTCTATTATCTAAACTTATTTATAAATGGAATTTTGTCTGTATGTGTGTGTGTGTGTGTATGTCTGTTACCTATAGACTCCGAAACAGCTGAAGCGATTTTCTTGAAAATTTACACAGTTGTACTATATGCGTCTGCAAGTGTTCTTAGCTAGGTTTTGTGTCGATGTACACCCGATAAATATCGAAAATCGATAATCGAAAAAATCGGGTTATAGAAGGAGTGGTCCGATTTTAATCAAATTTGATACACTCATAGACAAAGACATAAGAAACGATATTCAGAAGTTTCAAGGTTGTAGTTCTTACAATAATGCAGAAAATCGATAATATATATATTATCGATTTTCTGCACTATTGTAATATATATATTATCGCTTTTCTGCACTATTGTCTATGAGTGTATCAAATTTGATTAAAATCGGACCATATATATATATATATATATATATATATATAAAAGGCAAGATGTTTGTGTGTGTGTGTGTGTGTGTGTGTGTGTGTGTGTGTGTGTGTGTGTGTTTTCTGTCTGTATGTCCTTTATACAAATCCACAATTTTTATCCAATTCTCACCAAACTTCACACAAATAATCTTTAGGCTGAGTCTGAGCTCCAGGACTATGGATTAGTTTTAAAGCTTCCATTACACCAGAGCAACGCCGGGCTATACTGCTAGTAACACCTAAATCAACCAAGATGTGAACAAAAGTTCGAAATAATTCCAAGTTCTAGAGAATATTATCCTTATATATTATAAGGGTCCTTTTCGTTTCTATCATCTCTAAAACTTCACCATTGTTCATATATTCCGTCTGTTTATTCTCAAAATCTGTCTGTAGGACCGAATTTCTGTTACCTCGTGTATCTTATTCATGTGTGGCCATATTGTACAGCATTCACTGCCATTACATAGCAATATAGGCAAATATTGTCCCCAAGTGCATCGATTAAAAACAGAAATTGATGAAAAATGCACAGACGCTCTATCCGAAGATTTTTGTCGTCGTACGCAAGAACAACGCCTGACCAAAAATAACAGATCATCTATAACAAAGTAAGTAACGGAGAAAAAGAACTTCACATAGAATTGGCTGCGTCGTGGGTAGTTTCTTCCAACACCGCACATTGCTACGAAACTAAAACAAGAACCTGAAAACATGAATCGTGTTCTTAAACATCTTTGTCAGATTGATACTATTATAGAGATGCTATACAAGGTGCTAGACTAGTTCAGAAATAACCAAACTGTCAGATGTCTAAGACAAAGTTGGTAAGAATGGTTTTAACGAAGATCATCTGGTGATACAAAATTAACAGAAACCACGTTACTTGAGGACTTTCAACAACAGCAACAATTAAAACGGATGGTACATGTAACATGAAGAGAAAATGATGACAAGAGGTTGATATTCCACACTACTTCAAAAAAAAGGTTAGGAAGGAAAACCCTGTCAGTACTGGAAAGAGCAATAACAGCTACTGAATTTGAGAAACCTATTTTCTTGTTTAATTGTTAAAAGAGAAATATTTTATAAATTTCAACTTAAAGAAGTACTGAATCAATAAATAGCCAATGTTGCTATTAACATTACCATGTCTCATCAACACCCGGTACACAAGTTATTGCAACACTTCCAGATACCGTACTCCCCTAACCAGACGCTTTCGAATTGCCCAATTTCAATCTCTTTAAAATTCTGTTAATCAGATGAACTTCAATACTTTGGGAACCATTAACCACACAAACAAATTCATCAACAAGAAAGATAGCAAGTTCATGGGGGATAGAATCATGAAGCTCCCTCAAAAAAATAAAAAAAAGTGAACAAAAATTCGATATATGAGATTAGAAAAAAATCTACGTGCAAATATATGAATATTAACTTTGAATTGCATTTTAACTATTTAGATCAGATTTGTAATGACACAACGACACGATACTTGATTATTTATATTCATGGCTTATATACCTTTTCCAGGTTATTTAAAGCCAGTCAATATCTTTACATTTTTGTCATAATAATAAACTGTAAGAAAACTGAATGTATGGTCATCAGCAAAAAGAGCAACCCAAAATGCCAAATACAGGTGGGCGATTCTAGAATCAAGCAAGTACAAAAATTTAAATACCTAGAAAGATTTCTAACAGGAGATGGAAAATGCGACACAGAGATCCGAAGGCGAATTGGCATGGCGAAGGACGCGTTCCAGGAGCTGAGTAAAGGACTAAGACACAGGAAAAATTCACTAGAAACAAAGAGGAGAGTACTGCTATGTGATGTCAGTTCTTCAATACGGCAGTGAATGCTGGACAATATCATCAAAGATGAAAGAAAAACTTGAAGCAGCGGAAATGTAGTTCTACGGAAAGATGCTGCGGATATCATGGACCGAGCCTGTGAGCAACGATGAAGTGCTGGAAAGAATGGCAACAAAAAGGAAATTAATACTGAGCATCAGAAAGAGACAACTAAAGTTCCTGGGACATGCAATGAGGAAGGAGAGCTTGGAGAACCTGATACTGACTGGCCAGATAGAAGGAAAGAGAGACAGAGGAAGGCAGCGGATAACATATTTGAAGGGCCTGATCAGGTGGATGACGGAACGGGGGTTGCGAGGTGTGACGGGAGAAAACATACTAAGAGCTACTAGAGATAGGGAGATGTGGAAAGCCATGATCACCTACGTCCTGAAAGGACAGGGCACATAGAAGAAGAAGATATATGCCAACTGTTTATAAGAAATTATAATGTGGATATAAAGTGGGGGATTAAATCTATATTATAATCATTATATAAACTGAACCCTCATTGTGTGACCATGCTAGATTCTATACATTTATATTCTAGATTTATGGGCTTGAGCGGGGTTTGGGTGGTGGAACAGAAGAAGGTGTGCTAAGAGCAACCTGAGATAGGGAGATGTGGAAAGCCATGATCGCCTACGTCCTGAAAGGACAGGGTACATAGAAGAAGAAGATATATGCCAACAGTTTATAAGAAATTATAACGTGGGGGATCACATCTATATTATAATTAATATAAAACTGATCCCTCATTTTGTGGCCATGTTAGTTTCTATACATTTATATTCTAGATTTATGGGCTTGAGCTAGTGGATGGCAGAGCGGGGTTTGGGTGGTGTAACAGGAGAAAGCGTGCTAAGAGCAACCAGGGATAGAGAGACGTGGAAAGCCATGATCGCCTACGTCCTGAAAGGACAGGGCACATAGAAGAAGAAGAAGAAGAAGAATGATTTACTAATAAGTATCCTACTAATTAACCCATAGTTGGGGGATGAGGAGAAGTGAATTCATACCTTTCCCAACGGTATTTGCATGCAAGTAAATATGACAGACCCAACAGTAATTGAAATTTGACTTTTCGATAAACAATCCCGGGTAATTATCTATTACACCACCTGCACATCCAAGCTTAGAGAACCTGGTATTTCTATGCATTCACCCATCTATGTACTGACAAGGTTCGACGTTGCTTAACTTCGGCAATCGTCTGGGAGCCTTTTATTTCAATGTGGTGTTGCCGTCGGCGTATAAGAAAAATAAAAACATTCTTAAGGAGAAAGGACAATAAAAGAACAGCTATTAAGAAAGCATAAAAAGAAGATTGATCTTACATTTAAATTGTTGAAGGTCAAAGTTGACTCAAAATATAAACCCAATGGTTGTGTAATATATCCTGGGGACCAACAGAATGTAATTGAACTTAAAAAGAATTTATTCCTGTCAAAGGCGAAAAAGAAACACACGATGATATATAACGAAAGTGAAATGCAGAAATGTTCAAAAAAGGAATTGTCTAAAAAACGCCGGTTTTTAAGGTCACAAAATATAAAACAATGGAATGCAGTCTGTAACCCGCAGAATATAATTGAATTAAATTATTCGGTCAGAAGCGAAACAATGCCGAAACAACGTTCAGGGCCGAAAATACAAACAATGAGGAAAGAGTTAATTATATTTTAGTAAACCGACAAAAACTGAGGCATTTGCAGTACCCAAGGTTTATAATGAAAATCTTTCTGGAAACTGTTATTTGGTTTTGAATAAATGTACAATCCTAAATCAGGCTGGAAATGTTAATAGAACTGATGCATTTGCATTTATGGTAACCAAGGTTTCTAATGAAAATATTTCTTAAAATTTTATTTTAATTTGAACAAATGTCAGTCAGTCAGTTAAGTGCCATGCGTGAAACACGCTTGGGCGATCATGTCTCTTTCGAGACATGACTGACTGGGCAGAAAATTATCCCGCAGTAGGTTGCTATTGCTTTTTGCGGTAGATTGGTTGCCAGCCAAGGCTATAGAACCCAATATGTCCTGCTATTTAACCCATAACTGGAGGGAAGAGATGAAATAATACCTTTCCCAAGGATATTTGTGCGTAAGTGAATACAATGGATTCAACTGGAATTCGAACTCGGTTCCCCGGTTTCTCTTTCCGAGCCGATATCCACTGCACCACAACGCACATGTACAATCCCAAAATAGGCTGGAAATGATAATAGAATTTTGGTGTCAGAAACAATTGGGACATCGATGTTTCTGGAGATAAGAGTGGCTAGACACCAAACATAATAAATATCAAGACCGGTGAAAGGCCGATGGAACTTTCTTGTTTGGTTAAGGCCGATGGAACTTTCTTGTCTTGCACAATGGTAAAGATTTGAGCTTCATAACTATGCAAGCACCCAGTTCGGGGATGACATAGCATCGCTGGAAGGAGGGTTTCCGAGACTGACGTCAACGGAGACATTGAAGTGTTCCACGGATTAAATCAACGGTCACGTTCTCGTGAGGAAGACGAACCTTCACGTTGGAGAATTTTGGCAATCATTTGATCGGGTTTAATTACTTTGACATACTACGTATAAATGAGTACCTCTTCAGCTTTCAGCTCGGGTATGAAGAAGAAACTGGTCATGTGCAGTGCTGTACAGCGACCCTACGACCGCAGGAGGTCATGGGAGTTACTATTATTATTATTTATTTTTGTTGTTTTTTTCTTTCTCATTTAACAGTTTACCAAGTTTTCAACCTGAATGCTAAGGTTTTCCTCCAGATGTTATTGAACAGCGCGGATTAAACAACAACAACAACAATAATAATAATAATAATAATAATAATAATTCTTATTTCTGCTATGGTCACACTACCTACCAGGTCTGCGGGAAGACCTAAGGCAGGTCGTGGCGTGTTGTTATGGCTTTATTTCATGTTTTTTCTATCTCTCCTAACATCCATAGCCTTACATGGTCAAAGTTCTCCTTAGAGTGTGATCTGTATTTAACAAGACATTTTTTTTTGTATATCTCTTAAGCTGGAGTTTCCAGGGATTCTTTCAATGTGTTGTTTTGTTCCATTTTTTATCATTCCAAGTGCACCTACTATCACTGGCACAACTCTTCTTTTCAATTTCCACATTTTTTCTATTTCAATTTCCAGGTTTTTATATTTTGACAGTTTTTCGAATTCCTTGGTTGCCATGTTACAATCCGCTAGACAAGCCATATCAATTAATAGACAAGTTTTCTTTTTCTGGTTTTTAACAATAATGTACTGCCTATTTGCTTCAATTTTTCTGTTTGTGTAGATGGTGTAATCCCATAGAAGGGTGACATCTTCTATTTCTGTAACCGGTGCTGGGTGATGTTTATACCAGTGTTTGTTTAAAGATTTTCCATAGTGTTTGCATGTTGTCCAATGTAAATATTACCTCACACTATCGTTACGGTTTTTATATTCATTTGGGGCAAGTACAGAACATCCTGAGATTAGATGGTCTATTGTTTCTTAGTATTTATCACAGAACCTGCATTTTGGATCCACATTATTATGTATAATATTTGCCTGAAAGTTCCTAGTGAAAAGATTTTGGTCTTGCGCTGCAAGAATAAAGCCTCAGTTTCAGACTTTAATCCAGATGCACGTAACTATCGATTAGTATTATCTTTATAAACACTGGGTATATTAGCACGTTCTAGGTACTGGCCATACAGAGGTTTGTCTTGCCAGCATTGTTTCATAGTCTCAAGAGCTTTATCCTTGGCTTTCTTTTTCATACTTTTGCCGTAATAATTGGTTCTTCGCTTCTGTTTTACTTTTCTACAGAATCTACTAGATGCAAATCTTGTTTGTATTTACTGTCTTCTTTCATTATTGAATATTTTTTCTTTGTGTTTTCATATTGTTTGACTTATTGTATCATCCAGTCCTTTGTTGTTTCTATGTATGTTAGTAAGCCAACAGTTGTTGTCTTGTATGACAATTCTAGCTGAATAAGACCTCTTCCTCCTTCTTTACGAGCTATGTATAGGCGGTCTACATCAGCCTTTGGGTGATGCATCATATGCTTATAAAGGAGCTTTCTTGTCTTAGAATTCATTCGTCTGATGTCGTTTAGAGTCTAGTTCAAGATGTTAAAACTATATTGGACAACTGGGATGGCAAGGTGATTAGTGGCCAAAACTCTGTTCTGAGGATTCGATTCAGTCTTTAATATCAGTCGTAGCCTTCTATAATACTCTTTACGCACTATTTCTTTTATTTTTTTATGATGAATTCTTTCACTCTCATTTATACCTAAGTATTAATAAGCTTCTTCTTGCTCTAAATCTGTTATTGTTACAGCAAAGGTCTAAGCTAATTGAGAATGTTTGTTGTAGCGATACTCGTAAAACTGTAGCTTTAGCACATTTATTCAAACTGAATTTCATTCTAATGAAGCATTTTACAGTTTGAAACATTTTACAGTTTGGAAAAGACATTATTATTATTATTATTATTATTATTATTATTATTATTATTATCTGCATCTATTTTCTTTCTCTCTTTCTTCTCCCTGTTCTTTCTTTCTTTACTTTTCAGTTCTGTTTGTTCTCTTTTGCGTTCTTTCTTTATTTCGTTTTCCTTTTTTTCATATTCTTCCTCTGATTCTTTCTTTCTTTCTTTCATTCTTTCTTTCCTTCTTTCTTTCTTTCTTTCTTTCTTTCTTCCCCCTGTTCTTTCTCAGTTTTTATTTCTTCTCGCTCACTCTCTCTCTCTCTCTCTCTCTCTCTCTCACACACACACACACACACACACACGTTCTTTTTTGATTCCATATGTTTTTTATCATCTTCTCCTTTGATTTTTTTCTTTCCTTTTTTTGTTTTTTTTTTTTCGTCTCTTCACCTCCTCACAAGTTTAACTCAAGAAATATTTACTCGAGATCTTTTGGTTCACACTGCATTTTGAACGTATAATAAAAATTTCTTTCTAACGTTGCTGCGTGGGAATGATCAGTGAAAACACAGGTGCACGGCATCTTCATTCTAGACCCATTCCCAGAGTTTTACCCACGGTGTCTTCAATAACAATAATAGCACCAACAACCATTTTTTGACAGCGAAACATTTCCATCAATTTTCAGATTAACGAATCATTGCCAGTCCTTTCATTCTTATCGTACAGCCATCGGCCAAACGGTAATAATCTCTTGAGAGCCAACAAGTTTAGTTATCGGTTATGTTTCTAGAATCGTCTTTCTGAGATGGCTTAGATATTTTTGTTAAAATAGCTGTAGAAATATCTTAGATTTTTTTTATAATCATTTTACTGCCACTGTTGTGCAGTGGGTTAAATCGGAGAAAAGTTATGAGAAAGAGTGACAGGTTATAGGAGGTGTCAGGAAGTGGGTAAGAGAAGGATGAGATTACTGTTATGTCGCCAAGTATAAATGAATAACTCAACAACAGAATCAGAATATAAGTTGTATTCCGCGGAAAGACGGTTAGTATGTACAGAAGTGATTAGTAATATTTACAATAGAAAAGATACAAGAGTCCAATCCGTCGTAAGACGTGTGTATACGTGATTACTTCCGGTACGCCACCGGAAGTGTGACTAACTCTTCACTGACTCTCAAGTGACTCTCTACGACTCTGCACGACTCTGTACGACTCCGTACGACTCACCACGACTCATTATTTAGTCGTCCCTCCCAGTAAGGGCAACATATGACACATGGTCAGTTTATATCTGGGATTTCCGGGCTATATGGCCCGGCCAAAAAATGTCTGTCTATCTTTGCCCACTCGTGCTTCTACCCTTCGGCAGAACCACGACTGGGTTAATGCTCTCTGCTCGGAAGCAGAGAGCGCCCTCTACCCGAAGGCAGAGAGCTGACAGTGTCGTAGAGTCGTCAGTCTAGAGACTCTCCACGACTCATTATTGAGTTGTCCCTCCCAGTAAGGGCAACATGTGACACATGGTCAGTTTGGACTGGGATTTCCGGGCTATATGGCCCAGCCAAAAAATATCTGTCTATTTTTGCCCAGTCGTGTCTCTACCCTTCGGCGGAACCACGATTGGGTTATTGCTCTCTGCTCGGAAGCAGAGAGCGCCCTCTACCCGAAGCAGAGAGCGCCCTCTACCCGAAGCAGAGAGCTGACAGTGTCGTAGAGTCGTCAGTCTAGAGACTCTCCACGACTCTCCGTGTAGAGAATCCACTATTGCTATATGTAGCAATGTGAACAGTCCATTATGTAGTCAAATAGGGGCGGCGCCCTAACAATTACTGATGAGTCTAGAGTGGACGGAGAAAGGAGCATGAGAGAGAGGATGCAGGTTAGTGAGATAGGGGATGACTTTTTTTTTATAATGATATCGCCCCAAGCAATGCATTTTGCTGTCACTCTTGTGCAGGGGGTTACATAGGGGAAAATTATGAGAAAGAGTGACAGGTTATAGGGGATTTCTGGAAGTGAGTAAGAGAAGGATGAGAATACTGATGAGAGTGGTGGAGTTGAATGAGAAAGGAGCATGAGAAAGAGGATGCAAGTTAGTGAGATAGGAGATGAATTTTGTTTATAATCATATCGCCCCAAGCAAGGCATTTTGCTGCTACTGTTGTGCAGTTTGTTACATAGGAGGAAAGTTATGAGAAAGAGTGACAGGTTATAGGGGGTGTCTGGCAGTTGGTAAGAGAAGGATGAGGGTACTGATAAGAGTGGAATGGACGGAGAAAAAAGCACGAGAGAGAAGATGCAGGTTATTGAGATAAGAGATGACTATTGACTTTACATTTAAATTCTTGGAGATTGTAGCTTTCGGGGAAGCAAGTAAACGGAAGGGAATTCCACAGGCGGGAAGTGCGACAAAAGAAGCTGTGGAGTACAATTTGCATTTCAGTTTTATTGGTTTCACAGTAAAAGGGTGGGACCTAGTTACTAATCTTGTTGCTGCAGTAAATTCATATATAGGGGCACCAGTGAGCGAAGTTCATCGGAGCAGAAGCCGTGAAAAATTTGTAGAAGAGACACAGGGAAGCCACATTGCGCCGGTGAGAAAGTGACTGTATCATGTTACAGATTCTCCGTTGAATTTTGTCAAGAACCCTTAGGTTGATAGCAGGAGCACCCGACCAGATATGGCAGCGTATGGTAGATTTATATATGTGCAGAATTTTTTCCTGGCCCTACACAGAGAACCGACTTTTTTAGCACCAGATTTAGCTATGGATTCTATATAGTCATTCTATTTGAGGTCTGTTGTGAGAGTTAACCCTAGGAGGCGCAGTGTTTTACTTTCAGAGTGACTAGCCCGATCCATGCTAATGGGGTGGGGGCATGAGCGATTGTCTGTGATGGTTAATAAATAGCAGCGTCGTTTTGGAAGCATTAAAATTCACAAGCCATTTCTTACTCCAGTCTGCCACGGATCGGAGGTCATTTTCAAGCTCGGCAACGAGGTTTGATTTGTTAGCCTCGGCAGATTTTTGGTCGATGCAAGAGTAAACCATAGTGTTGTCAGTGTATATGCCTACTTGGGATCTTATTACACCGGGGAGATCGTTAATGAAGATCAGGTAAAGCGTAGAACCTAGAATACAGCCTTAAAGGACATCCGCGTTCGTATGATAATATTGGGACGCATGTCCGTTCAATACTACCTTCATTGCGCGATTTGAAAGGAATAAGTGTATAAGGTTAAACAATTGTCCAGTTATACCATAGCCTCACAGCTTTCGTAAAAGGCCAGCATGCCAGACTCTGTCAGACGCTTTGGAGATATCTAGAGCAACAATTTTGTCTGTGATTGTTAATAAATAGCAGCTTCGTTTTGGAAGCATCTAAACTTATTTATAAATGGAACTTTGTGTGTGTATATGTGTGTGTGTGTCCCCGTTACCTATAGACTCCGAACCGGCTGAACCGATTTTCTTGAAAATTTACACAGTTGTACTATAAGCGTCTGTGAGTGTTCTTAGCTAAGTTTTGTGTCGAGGTACCCCCGATAAATATCGAAAATCGATAATCGAAAAATCGGGTTATAGAAGGAGTGGTCTGATTTTAATCAAATTTGATACACTCATAGACAAAGACATAAGAAACGATATTCAGAAGTTTCAAGGTTGCAGTTCTCACAATAGTGTAGAAAATCGATAATATATATATAAAAGCAAGATGTTTGTGTGTGTGTCTGTTTATCTGTCTGTATGTCCTTTATACAAATCCACAATTTTTATCCAATTCTCACCAAACTTCACACAAATATTCTTTAGGCTGAGTCTGGATTAGTTTTAAAGCTTTCATTCCACCCGAGCAAACGCTGGACTATACTGCTAGTTAAAATTAAAATTGATATTGTTTAGTCAGCGGTTGTTCATTTATGCGGGTTTAGTTGAGGATTTAAAAAATAGTTCTTCAAAAATATTTAATTTGAAGATTTGTCTATATTTCTGAGATAAGCTATTGCAACTATAAAATACTTTTCGCATTGTTATTTTCATATTTACTGTGACCTTCACGACGTTTTGGTCGTTGTTCCCTTCGAATTCTAAAGACACATGGACCAATGGATAAAAGTGTTAGTTGATATGAGCCAAAAGTGACATTTAAAAGAGAAATCTGCCAAGGTTGACAAAGCAAACCTGGCTGCTACACTTCAAAAGGATCTCCAATCTGTGATTGAATAGGGTAGGAAATGACTCATAAATTTTCATGTCTTTAAAACAAAGCTGTTTTCTTTTTACTATAATAGAGAATCATTCCTGCCTCCAATTAGAATGGATGATGCTAATCTCCTGGAGATCAACGAAGTGCGCCTCCTTGGCCTCAGTCTCTCAAATGACTTCAAATGGAATTACTACATTGAATCTATAGCTGTATGTCCTGCTAGGAAGGTTGGTTCACTGTATCGAGCCAGAACGTTTTTTTTTCTCGTCAGAATACATTTTGCCCATTTATAAATCTACCATTCGTCCGTGCATTAACTACTGTGACCATATCTGGTCGGGCGCTCCTCTTATTCATATTGAAGTTCTTGACAAAATCTAAAGGAAGATCTGCAATATAATAGATCATGACTAGGCAGCCCGCTTTCAGTCACTTTCACACCGACGTGATGTGGTTTCCTTCTGTCTTTTCTACAATTATTTTCATGGCAACTGTTCTGATAGGCTTTTTTGCCTGATATCTCGACTACATGTAGTTACTCGTGCTACTAGCTTGGCATCAATATCCCACCCTTTAATTTCTACTCTAAAAGTTTCTTTTCTCGCGCTTCCTAGCTGTGGAATTCACTTTCATTTCCTTGCTTCCTTGAAAGCTAAAATCTCCAAACGTTTAAATGCAACTTCAATTGCTGAGTAAAGTATAAAGAAACTGGACAATTTCGCTAGAAACAAAGAAGAGAGTACTGGATTGCTATGTGATGTCGGTTCTTTAATATGGCAGTGAATGCTGGACAATATCTTCGAAGATGAAGGAAAAACCTGAAGCAGCTGAAATGTGGTTCTACAGAAGCATACTGGATATAAAGAGGGGGATCAATTCCATATTACAATCAATATATTAACTGACCCCTCACTTTGTGGTCACAGCAGTTTCTATACATTTATATTCCTGAGATCCGAAAGCACGAGGATGCATTCCAGAAATTAAGTAAAGTATTAAGAAACAGGAAAATTTCGCTAGAAACAAAGAAGAGAGTACTGGATTGCTATGTGATGTCGGCAGTATGGCAGTATGGCAGTATGGCAGTGAATGCTCGACAATATCTTCGAAGATGAAGGAAAAACCTGAAGCAGCTGAAATGTGGTTCTACAGAAGGATGCTGTGGATATCGTGAATCGAGCATGGGAGCAATGATGAAGTTTTCGAAAGATACGGCATTCTGTTCTGTTTGGAATTCGCACCGAAAGTTTTAATCCGAACAATTTAGAGTGTTTGAATGTCGATCTGAGGGCAGCGCAGAGGATGCTATGTCCGCAGAAAAAATGTAGCGAGAGTGATATTGAGTGAGAGACCAACAAAACTTCTCGTAGCACCAAAGATGAAGTGAAGGCAAGGATTATGGCAACATTCACCAACTTAGACTAGGAGACCTTCCAAAAGAGTTGCAGCAGATTTCAAAATATCAGAACAATTATCAGCAAAACTAGCGTGATTATATACGGGGTGCGATGAATAAATTGTCATCATTTTATATTCTTAATTCCATGTTTCGTTTTTTTAATTTGTCACAGCTGCACAATATAGTAGGGTCAGTTGAGCCTCATCTGTGACAAAAAGAGCAACATCATGCAATTCACTTTACCAGAAATTTGGAAATGGCATGCTATACTACTTGGCATTTTTGACGGAAGCTATAACGCGAACATTTCAGAGTGTTTAGGTGTCAATCTGAAGACAGTGTAGATGATTCAGAAAGAGTTGGATGAGTCTGATGGTGATTACGAAGGTACAGCAGTTCGGAGAACTGACTCTGATCAATTTGATAAAAGAACTCCTGAATTTGTTGGTGAGTGCCTCAGACTCAACACAGAGACTTACATCAAGTATCTTGAAGGGGGAAGTGCTGCCCTTGGTAAAAAGGGTGGCAGTTGAAAGACTTTATGTCTGGCAACAGGACTCTGCACCATGCTACACAAGCAGAAGAACCCAGTCATGGCCGTCAAACGATTTCTGTGATCACACAACCCCTTAAATATGGGCACCTAACTCTCCGGACTGCAACACCCTTGCTTATTATATGTGGAATGCAGTTGAGTAAGAGAGCAACAAAACTTCTTGTAGTACCAAAGATGAAGTGAAGGCAGGGATTATGGCAGCATTCACCAACTTAAGCAAGGACACCATCCAGAAAAAATGCAGGAGTTTGCGAAGTCGTCTGGCCGCCGTGGTTGAAGCCAATGGCGATTTTTTTTTTTTTAATAAGTTTACTAAAAAGTATCTCAAGACATTTTTGTATAAATTTGGTAAATATACTTTTTAAAATGAGATGTCAGTGTTATTTTCATTTTTGCGTAATTTAGACAACAATTCATCCACCTTACCTTGAATATATAAACATCCATTTTGCTCTTTTGATTGCTTTTGCTAGACGAGTCTTCATGCGTCGGTGGGCGTTATGTCGTTGCTTTTTTTTTCTTCTTCTTCTAATTAGCGTCTTCGTGTGGTGGTTTGTTGTGTGGTATCGTATTTTCATTTTTATTTTAAGCCCACTGATGCTTTCAGATATGACACCCATAAACTGAAAACTTTTCCTTTTTTCATATTATTTCTTTGTCTGATCGTGCTTTCTTTCTTTCTTTTTTTCTTTTGTTTTGTCTCACTCGTTCTTTTTTCATATTCTCTCTTTGACTGATTATTTATTTATTTATTTTGTTTTGTCTACCTCGTTCTTTTTCATATTCTCTCTTTGACTGACTATTTCTTTCTTTCTTTCTTTCTTTCTTTCTTTCTTTTGTTTTGTCTCCTTCGTTCTTTTTTCATATACTCTCTTTGACTGATTATTTCTTTCTTTCTTTCTTTCTTTCTTTCTTTCTTTCTTTTGTTTTGTCTCCCTTGTTCTTTTTTCATATTCTCTCTTTGACTGACTATTTCTTTCTTTCTTTCTTTCTTTCTTTCTTTCTTTCTTTCTTTCATTCATTCTTTCTTTTTTTTCTTTCTTTCTTTTTCTTTTGTTTTGTCTCCCTCGTTCTTTTTTCATATTCTCTCTTTGACTGATTATTTATTTATTTATTTTGTTTTGTCTCCCTCGTTCTTTTTTCATATTCTCTCTTTGACTGACTATTTCTTTCTTTCTTTCTTTCTTTCTTTTTTTTTTCTTTCTTTCTTTTTCTTTTGTTTTGTCTCCCTCGTTCTTTTTTCATATTCTCTCTTTGACTGATTATTTATTTATTTATTTTGTTTTGTCTACCTCGTTCTTTTTTCATATTCTCTCTTTGACTGACTATTTCTTTCTTTCTTTCTTTCTTTCTTTTGTTTTGTCTCCTTCGTTCTTTTTTCATATACTCTCTTTGACTGATTATTTCTTTCTTTCTTTCTTTCTTTCTTTCTTTCTTTTGTTTTGTCTCCCTTGTTCTTTTTTCATATTCTCTCTTTGACTGACTATTTATTTATTTATTTATTTATTTATTTCATTCATTCTTTCTTTTTTTTCTTTCTTTCTTTTTCTTTTGTTTTGTCTCCCTCGTTCTTTTTTCATATTCTCTCTTTGACTGATTATTTATTTATTTATTTTGTTTTGTCTCCCTCGTTCTTTTTTCATATTCTCTCTTTGACTGACTATTTCTTTCTTTCTTTCTTTCTTTCTTTCTTTCATTCATTCTTTTTTTTCTTTCTTTCTTTTTCTTTTGTTTTGTTCCCTCGTTCTTTTTTCATATTCTCTCTTTGACTGATTATTTATTTATTTATTTTGTTTTGTCTCCCTCGTTCTTTTTTCATATTCTCTCTTTGACTATTTATTTATTTATTTTTTCATTTATTTATTTCTTTTGTTTTGTCTCCCTCGTTCTTTTTTCATATTCTCTCTTTGACTGACTATTTCTTTCTTTCTTTCTTTCTTTCTTTCTTTCATTCATTCTTTCTTTTTTTCTTTCTTTCTTTTTCTTTTGTTTTGTTCCCTCGTTCTTTTTTCATATTCTCTCTTTGACTGATTATTTATTTATTTATTTTGTTTTGTCTCCCTCGTTCTTTTTTCATATTCTCTCTTTGACTGACTATTTCTTTCTTTCTTTCTTTCTTTCTTTCTTTCTTTCTTTCTTTCTTTTGTTTTGTCTCCCTCGTTCTTTTTTCATATTCTCTCTTTGACTGACTATTTATTTATTTATTTATTTTTTTCTTTCTTTTTCTTTTGTTTTGTTCCCTCGTTCTTTTTTCATCTTCTCTTTTTGACTGTTTATTTATTTATTTATTTATTTTGTTTTGTCTCCCTCGTTCTTTTTTCATATTCTCTCTTTGACTGATTATTTCTTTCTTTCTTTCTTTCTTTCTTTCTTTCTTTCTTTTGTTTTGTTCCCTCGTTCTTTTTTCATATTCTCTCTTTGACTGATTATTTCTTTCTTTCTTTCTTTCTTTCTTTCTTTCTTTCTTTCTTTTGTTTTGTCTCCCTCGTTCTTTTGTCATATTCTCTCTTTGACTGACTATTTCTTTCTTTCTTTCTTTCTTTCTTTCTTTCTTTCTTTTCGTTCGTTTTTTCTCTGTTTTACTTTTTAAATTCAATATGAGTTGTGGTGAACAGAATTGTAAAAAACAAATCGTGAATTGCCTGTTTTACATAAGGCATTGTCTTCTTTTCAGACCTTAGGCCCAGTAAACATTAGTCAAACAGAAATACAGTTACGCTCAACTTGACAAACCCATTATCTCTGAACAACAGTTTCAGAGATATTTTAAATTTCAACTGACAATAAATATATATCAGTTCCAGTCTTGTTAGTGAATGTCGACTGTTTCATTATAAGGAAACAGCTCTATTCAAAATAGTCGTTTACTATCATCATTCCGTCAGTTAAGTGATACACGCTTGGGCAATCATGTCTCTTTCGAGTAATGACTGACGAAGCAAAAGATTTCTCCTGCGGTAAGTTGCCGTTTCTTTCTGTGGCAGACTGGTTACCAACCAAGGCTACAGAACCCAGCTTGTCCTGCAATTCTTCATTAGCACGTGAATGAATGTAATAAACAACACTGGAATTACAAATCGGTTCTCTGATTCCTCGATTACTCCACCGATCCTACAATAGAGCTTTCTGTCATATAATAAAGCAACGGTGAGTCTTATCAGCACCTAGATGGGTGACCACATGAAAGTTCCCACGATCTGTCAGCTTGAGTGTATGGCTGATGTAATGGGTTATGACTCGGAATTGTTACAAATATGAATCTACATATTCTCCCCTTCTATGGGTTAATTAGTAAGGTTTGTATCATTAAATTATTATCTGAAAAATAAACTATTAGAATTTCAAAATATGCTAATCTCTCTGTTAAATTGAAGACACTTTATATAGATAGATAGATAGATAGATAGATAGATAGATAGATAGATAGATAGATAGATATGAACAGACTAGATAGATAGATAGATAGATAGATAGATAGATAGATAGATAGATAGATAGATATGAACAGACTGAGATAGATAGATAGATAGATAGATAGATAGATAGATAGATAGATATGAATAGACTGACGTAGATAGATAGATAGATAGATAGATAGATAGATAGATAGATAGATAGATAGATAGATAGATAGATTGCTTATTTAAATTCTTAGTTTCTGGTCATAATAAGATTAGACAAAAGCACATTGTATTAAAAAGGGTTCAATACAATTATATTTGAATTTGAATACATGGTTCTGTTGTCTATTTGTGCTATCACGTGGTGTGACGTCATAGAACCGCATTGCAAATTTGGGAACTGAGTTTGTTATTTTTGGTAACTATTGCCGTTGCCAAGCGGAGTTTTATGTCAACACAAAATAAAATCGTCGGTGATGGTGAATGTTATTGTGTTACCGTCTTAATAACCTCTCTGAAGATGGCTCATGTGAGCCGAAAGCTTAGAACCAAATTAATAAACAATTATCCAAATGTTGGAGAATTTTTGTCTTTATTTTCAACTTAAATTAAAGCCAAAATACGACGTTTAGAACGGCTCATGATTAAACATAATAGACATTCATGTCTCTTATATTTAACAGTATATGTTTAGAATATATATATATAGTGGACCCTGCCGTATGCTACACTCTTCGTCAGTGACCACCTGTTGTTAACGATCGTTTTTCTATGCACTGACTTGATAATGTTAATTGGCTCTCGGTGAGAGACCATCTCCAGAACGCGATCAGTGACTAACATCAACGAGTAAAAATAACTGATGAAGCAAACGCCCCCCCCCCAAAAAAATCCATTTTGGTCGTACACTGCGAACTTCTAAATTAAGAGAAACTAAATGAGTAATCTATTTCATTTTGATTTGATCTAAGCCAGGAACACTTCCTCATTGTTTTGTTATTGTAGTGTTGTATCAAACTGTTATTTCTTGTTGAAATGTACATTGTCTAAGTTCACCTCACAGTCAAACATCGGCTGTTTTGTACATATATTGCATTTGACATGTTCAAGGGATTTATCGCAGTCTCTGTTCTGACTTGGATAAATTCAGGGATTGGGAAAATCACAATTATGTCCCTTTCTCAAATGTCTATCACTTTCGTTCCTTTATTCTTTTGTGTATCTATCTACTCTATTTCTACCTGGGTATATCTATCTCTATCACTCTGTTTCTCTTCCCCTACCAAAGGTCGCTGTCAGTTTTTTTGTATGTTTTGTTTATTTTTTCCATGTATTATAGCAAATTCTTTTTTGCTATCACTCACTTCTAAGAAAAAACTGAAATGTGTATGTCGCGAATTTTTCCAACCTCCATATTTTATAAGAAATGGCTAGTACTAGCACAGGCATGAAAAGAAAAGCAATAACTGACATTTTTAATTTCCACTTAATAAATATTTTTTGAGAATAATTATTTTAGTTTCTTGATGACCTTTGTAAACACATTTTTAAAATTTTAACATGAATTATGCTGAATAAATTTCTTTAAAGTTAAGCCATCTTTTTATGTTCTTATTTATTTATTACCAGATTACATGGTAAAATTCTAATATGTACATTCTGGTGAGTGGAATATACGTTCCTGGCGTAAATAGGCCATGACTATGAGCCTTTAGTGAGCGACTACCTGCCGTATGCGACCATTTTTTAATAGCAGTAGTGGTGGGGGCATACAACAGGTCCCACTATATATATATATATATATATATACTCTGGAAAAATGGTAGACTTTGAAAAAACAGTAACTAGTCTAGCATCTACGCATCGCTCATTCAGTAATGAATTGGAACACTCTGACTACTGACGTATGATACATCATACGCTAAAAGTCTGTCTCCTTCTACCAAGCGCCCATAGCTCAGAGGTAGAATCGCCGACTGACTCCAAATCGGTCGGGTTTCAATCCTGGGTTAAAAATAATTGGATGTCTAACCATACTGATGAGCTGTGATACAGCGAAACAGATCTGTCTGCGGTTGAATATATATATATATATATATATATACGGAAACAAAAAGGAAATATTTCAATTAAATATTATATGTGAAGTTAACTTGGCTTGTCTGGCCCAAACAAAGGAGTCAGGAACGTTGTTTGGTGTCAACCTTTTAAATGAGTTGGAATATGCGACCCAGATAATGAACAGAATGAATATTGGGTGTTTAACTCGATTTGACAATTGACCTTTAACTGAGGCGAAAAATACGTGAGAATCTCCCTCGCCCGGTGTTACTTTTCTTTACATCCTTTGGGCCAACGTAAAATGTCGCCATGAACGTCACAGTGAGAAGTGACGAAAAGACTTGTCGCAAATAATTAAATGAATTTTACCAAATTACTAATTAGATCAAAGATACTCAACATCAAATGAAGTGAAAATTGAATTTGGATCCTACACTCAAATACTTATAGCTAGGATATTACAATCTCATCATATAAAGCAAAAAATAGAAATTAACAATGACACGCCGACACAGATCTTTTATATATATATATATATATATATATATATATATATATGGGAGAGTTTTGTAATTTGCTTGAACCATTGTGTCAGACACCCATGAGATCACACGAGAACGAATACCAGAGGAGGAAAATGTAGCAACAAACACGCCTCCAATTAAAGCAGATAGACATAACATCAGGTCATAAAACGGCGCCTACAACCATTCTGAAGGAGATGCGAAAATGCCAAACCCTGCGCACATACTAAACCATAAATTAAAGCAGACAGATATATCATCAAATAGTAAAATGGCGCCTGCTATCACTTTAAAAAAGAGGCGAAAAGGCCATATCCTACTACCGCGCACACTTATCTAAACCATAAGCACACCCACATACATGAACTAAACCACTTACAGGCACACACACACACACACACACACACACACACACACACACACACATATTCACTACAATTAACGACAGCAGTAGCTGCGAAAGAGGACCATTCGTTTAATAGCACTGTCCAGCAGCAAACGACTTAAAGACAAGCTCTCCTATCATTCTGAAGATGACATTCTGATCTCGAAATATTAATGTTTAATAAATAGATAACACCCAACACCTTCTTTACCGTCCTTCATTATACACCACACACACACACACACACACACACACACACACATATTCACTACAATTAACGACAGCAGTAGCTGCGAAAGAGGACCATTCGTTTAATAGCACTGTCCAGCAGCAAACGACTTAAAGACAAGCTCTCCTATCATTCTGAAGATGACATTCTGATCTCGAAATATTAATGTTTAATAAATAGATAACACCCAACACCTTCTTTACCGTCCTTCATTATACACCACACACACACACACACACACACACACACACACACATATATATATATATATATATATATATATAACTCAAGTAATTACCTGGAGAGGATGGACCTTCATATACTAATAAAATATTGGTTATATAAAATTGTAATACGTAATAGTTATATATATATATACTAATAAAATATTGGTTATATAAAATTGTAATACGTAATAGTTATATATATATATACTAATAAAATATTGGTTATATAAAATTGTAATACGTAATAGTATATATATATATATATATATATATATATATATATATATATATATATAACTATTACGTATTACAATTTTATATAACCAATATTTTATTCAACTCCATTATTATTAGCTTTTGTCATCTACTTAATATTATTAGCATCCTATATTTGATATTACATAGTTTTTATTTTATTTGTAGGCACCTTTAAGAAGCTGCCTTAAAAAAATCAATTCAACAAACAGAACACTATACTTAGCGACATTCATGGTACATTATTGTTGCCATATCACCCACAATCATGAATGATGGCAAGCCGGTTTATCGTGACATTGAGTAACGCTGTAAATATATATATATATATATAAATATTATAGTGGATCATCCTGCCATCCCCGAGAATGGAATGTTCTAGATTATAAAGGACGGTGACAAGCGGTACGAGGAGGGCCAAACGTCTCAAGCGAAGGCTTTCTCTATTTGATAGTTTATTCCGCTCCTACTCGTTGATTGCTTATCCATATCTTATTGTTAATTGTACAGCAGTACAATAAATCCGTTATCTTCCACTAATCTTTACACTCATATTTCTTTCCGGGATATATATATATATATATATATATATATATATATATATATATATATACATATTAGCATACGTCGGTGGAAGGAGTACGTAATGCACTACGCAATTATCAGCATATTACAAACTATATATATATCCCTCCCTTCCTTCCTTTATCTTTCTTATCTCCCACCTTTTTTCCGTGTTGCTTAACCTTACATCAATTCAACACGGCCGTCTGTTAATTTTTAAGTTACAATTCTGTTTTTTTTGTGAACCCAGACGATGTCAATTTTTTCTTTTCTTGTTTATTTGTTTTTATTTTGGTTTATCTTTTTCTTTTTTTTTCTTTTTTCTTTTTTCTTTTCTTTTTTAATTTCTTTGCAAATCTATTTAAAAAGGAAAATTAGACTGATTCTTCTCCAGTTTCTGAAAGGATTTTTCGGTTGCTGAGGTGATGTGTTATCCCCTGTGGGGATTTTCAAATCGAAATGGTCATTCAACATCATTGAATTAATCCTTTTTAAATTTATATTTGCTCTGTAATATTTTATTACATGGAGCTCTCTTCCTGTATCATTTTTTAATATTAAAATAAAATTTTTAATATTAATTAGGATCGGGTTTTTGGAATTTACCTTCCTGCTTTTTTCACTTGGATTAAAGTATCTGAATTAATATATATATATATATATATATATATATATATATATATATCAATAATTATACATATTAGCATACGTCGGTGGAAGGAGTACGTAATGCACTACGCAATTATCAGCATATTACAAATTATATATATATATATATATATATATATATATATACAAGTCTGGAATAAAGTTCCGTATCCCAAAAGATTATTCTTAAAAGTGCTTAATACAAAGTACAGAGAATAATATTTATTTTAAATTTATGACATAAATATGTTATAATATCACTACAAAAGTAGCTATTTTGTTTCAAAACTATTTGTGTCTTATCAACTGATGGAGCTGATTTTGAGATGAAGAGTTTTAAATGGTTCAAAACTAACCAAACCCAACCAAGGAGACATTATTATATAGTCAAAAGTGAACAATCAAAATACAAGTAATTTCTAATTTGAAAAACATAAGAACAAACTCTAAAATCAATTTATTTGGGCATTAATGTTAATATTTGATTAAAAAAGTGATCAGGATTACTGACTGTTAATTTCCCTTTACAATAAAAATAAAACATTTATTTTCAAAAATATTAATTAATGTTAGAGAGTACGAATTTTAAATTCTAAGTTGAACAAAGCATTAGTTTTAGAATAATATAAAATTATTCAAATATGAAACGACGAAGAGAGATAGACATACATATCTAAACTTATTTTATAAATGGAACTTTGTCAGTGTGTATGTGTGTGTGTGTGTGTGTGTGTGTGTGTGTGTGTGTATCCGTTACCTATAGACTCCGAAACTGCCAAACCAATTTTCTTGAAAATTTACACAGTTGTACTATAAGCATCTGCGAGTGGTCTTAGCTAGGTTTTGTGTCGAGGCACCCTCGATAAATATCAAAAATCGATAATCGAAAAAATTGGGTTATAGAAGGTGTGGTACGATTTTAATCAAATTTGATACACTCATAGACAAAGACATAAGAAACGATATTCAGAAGTTTCAAGGTTACAGTTATTACAATAGTGTAGAAAATCGATAATATATATATATATATATATATATATATATATATATAAAGCAAGATGTTTCTATGTGTGTCTGTTTATCTGTCTGTATGTCCTTCATACAAATCCACAATTTTTATCCGATTCTCACCAAACTTCAAAATTTGACTTACAGGCATTCAAGCGATTCTCCCGGAGAGTAATACACTACGCCTCCTCGGACTTACCCTGTCCTCAGACCTCAAATGGAACCACTAGATTGAATCCATAGCAAAATCTACTGCTAAGAAGGTTGGGTCACTATGTCGATCCAGGATGTTTTTTTCCACCTGAATTCATCCTGCATATATACAAGTCAACATCCCTCCGTGCATGGCATACTGCTGCCATTTATGGTCAGGTGCCTCTGCCGTTCTTCTCAGTGTTCTTGACAGGCTCCAAAGGAGAGTCTGTAATGTGATAGGTACTGATCTGGCGGCTCGACTGCAGCCACTTCCCCATCGTCGAAATGTGGCCTCCCTTTGTCTGTTCTATAAATACTTTCATGGCTTCTGCTCAGACGAACTTAAGTCACTGATGCCTCCTCAACAGGTGTTAATCTTTTTACATTTATGTAGCCCCCTGCACATCAGTGGCGTTTCCGCCTTGCTCGGGGTGAAATGATTAAAAAATAAAAATATGGACAAATATATACACACATACATACATATACTCGTACATATACATATACATACACATATAAGTACATATATATACATACACAAAAATTGTTTTTAGTGAGGTGTCAATTTATTTTATAACACCTGTTGAGGAGGCATCAGTGACTTAAGTTCGTCTGAGCAGAAGCCATGAAGTGGTCGGAGTTGCCGAAAGGGCAAAGCTGCGAGACTTGACAGGCGTCAGGCGCAGAGGTGAAACATATATCTAGTATTGGGGAATGACCCGAGGGAGTGCTTGGGAAGAGAGTGGGGAAGTCCACCACTTGCGTAAGGGAAATAGCAAAGTTCATGGCGTGAATGCCCACTGGATCAGTAACGGCATTTTCAAGCCACTCAGCGTGATGGGCATTGAGGTCTCCAAATACAAATAGGTGGGCGAATGGGTGATAGGAAATAGTTTTTTCTATGTCGTCAGCAATGTTATCTAGTAGGGAGCAGTCCGGAGAGGAGGGAGAACGGTAAAGAAAGAATAGGTAACTAACCGAACTGAGGAGAGACAGGCGGAGACATATGTATTGGTGGTCAGTAGATTCGAGTGAACGTTAGATTTAGAGCCAGGTTAAGAACCGTCTATGAACGCTACATATATTGGATACATGTAAGACTGAATTCGTGAGATAACGTGGGCAGGGGAAAGTTTAAATAAGCTTAAAACAAACACAGTCTTATTCCAGTGCATAAACAAATAAATATTGGAATAACCCCTACTACAGTGGTGAACACCCCCGTCCAAACAACACGCAATGGAAGAGTTCTCCCTACCACTATCTTACTAGTGAACACCGAAGTCAAAAAGAAAGAAAAGGAAAAAAACCACGCAAAGGTATAGTCTTTGAGTAGTTACAACACTTTTTTCCTTAAAAATTTACCCACCTAATAATTTCACACTGTGACACGATAACTAGATATATATGTATTTTATTATAATAATAGATTAAAATAGAAAATAGATTAGAATAGAAAATAGTTTAAAAACATATTTAACAAAAGTGAAAAAGAAGAGAAAAAAATAAATAAACGCTTTTTCTTTTATGAGGAAAATTGTCCTCCGATATTTGACTCAGTGATAAAGGTCAGCGGGTTTCGATGACCCGGTAAATATTTGACTCAGTGATAAAGGTCAGCGGGTAGGTTTGCGATGACCGGTCAAAGGCTGTCCTTTATTGTATCTTGACCACACCTTAAGCCTTTTCCGGCGGAAGCCTTATTAAGATAAACAAAAAAGATAACTGAAATTTCAGACTTACAGTCGCCGGTGTTTGTCACCGGTGGTCTAAAGCATTTTCCGGATTAAATAAATAGAGCCAGTTAAGTTAAGACGAGTGAGAAGTGAAAGGAGTCAGCCGGGTGCGAACTTGAAGTAAGGATCTCCGTCCGTCTTGGTTCGTTCAGTTCGGGTTTGTTGATCTCTATTAGAGTTAGAGCTGCGTGTCACATTTGCCTGCCCCAACAGACAAGGCTAACTCTAAACGAATAAAGCTTCCTTTTCAACTCATCCAAATTTTGGAAGTTCGTTCCTTACAGTCAATCTTGTACCCCCAGCTGTCCGGCCGACATTTTCTACAAATTTCCGACAACATCACAGCGTGGAGAACGGCCGCCGGAGGAAATTGTTCGGGACGGCCGTTGGGGTGGTACAACACTCTACAAAATTGGATGTCATTTCGCTCGCCAAAATCCATTCAGCATTTATATATACAAATGAGAGAACTTTTATCGACAATAATTACTTGCAATATCGCTACTAGCTTTTATCCATCTCACAGTATCGTTTCAACCTTCCCACTAATACGTCATCGGCAATATCACAAAGACCACGAAAACGAATTCTCATCTCTACATAAATGATAACTCCGCAAATAACAGACAAAGGGATTCTGACAACATAATGGTAGCCATCCAATGCAACGAAACACACAGATCAACCTTCCGCTCACAAAAAAAAAATGTTGACCACGACATAGAACACTCAACCATCACTACATAAAATGGCGACTCACTGGCTACAGGACAAGAAAGAAAGAACAGAAGAAAAAGAGGGAAAGGCAGAAACCACACACGTTTGAATAAACCATATTGTCAAATTATTCGCTGATATAATATCAACCTCTAATGACAACTGGAAATATTTCAACGTACTCTCAACTTTAAAGCTAAGTACCTCAAAATATACCCTTTTTGATTCACATTGAATACAATTGTTTAAATTTATGCGAAACTAACTTTGTCAACCTGTTTTGCGCTTTTGAATGCTACTTCATATCCGACCATTGAATATACACATTTTCTTTCCTGACTATTCATCGAATTACAAGAGTCCCATGCGTTTGAATAATTCTAATTTCAAATTATACGCCGATATGTTATCAGACTTTAATGAGAATCGCGGAATTTTACTTAGAACTCTACTCAACATCGAAACTACGAAACACTTTTGATGTTTGATTACTTTTTTTTCTGAAACAAGCTGCCGACAACTTCAAATATTTAAAAATCTAAAGAAATTTCTGATTTTGTTTCATCTTGAAAAACATGTTTTATTTTCTAAGTATTCTTACGTTGCTTTATCAATGTGACCTTTAATATGGGAAGCAACTAAACATACCTACTTTTATGGCTTTCACCCAAAACGTTTTACGACGAAATTGGCAACAATTATGGAAACACATTTCAACCCACGAAAACAAAACAAAAAAAACCCAAAGCCTTCAGAAGCGCCATACACAGGATCATTTCAAGTAATAAGCCGTCATGACAAATATTTTACGATCAAAATATCTGAAAATGTGTATAATAATGTTTCCATTAATAGATTAAAACCAGCATATATTTCTAAATATTTCTATATATTTCTAAAAATACGAAGTCAAAAGATTCTGTCGAAAGAAATCCGGAATTGAACGATTCCCAATCTCATGTCGATGGAGCTCATGATGAAAAATAAATAACTAAAACAAAAGCCGGTGGAACCAATAAATAAAAAAAAACAACACATATTTTTACTACTGAAAAAAAATGTACAGTATTACACTCCGTTATTTGAACAGTGACCTATATGTAGTGAACAAAACAAGATCTTTGAAGTTCAAATGCTAAGCACTGACTCATTGATTTTGTTAGAAAAAATCGAATTTATAAATTTTGCTTAGCATACACGCAAAAGCGAATATCAAAACAAAACTCATGAAATTTCACACATTGATGCGAAATGCTTTTCGGCAAAATAGAAAACTAGGTTACATCTAAAAACAAAATTCAAATAATCATTAATTCTCAGAAACAAAGTTCGTTTGTCGTCCAATGGAAAGGCCGGAATCACATCCGGGAGTGAATTCCTAAATTACCTTTTCGAGCCTTACAAACGAAATAGGAGACGGCCCAAGTTTGCCTGTCACTAGAGAGAAGATGGCGATCACGTCAAGCGATCATTATTATTATATCTTTCTCCCTCACTTCTTTATTCTCACCGTTCACCTGTCTGTCTTTTCTTATACTTGATAACCGAACGGAAGCCTTTAAGAATGAGCGATAACTTCAAGGACATTCCTACCCAACGATAACGCTCATACATGCATACACACAAGTTACTACAACGAACTCTTGATACCCTTAACTTTTTACACTATTACTACTGTTTCTTACTGAATGTTTAACTTCTACTGATTCATGTTATTCTTTTCTATTAATAAATTTCTATTTAAATATACAAAAGGTAACTTTTATTCCTTTCATTAATCCGCCTTCTGATGAGAGTGAATAAGTTGTAGGGAGTTTGGATATGTTTGACACAAAGTCAATATAATAATCACTGTCCATCTCCCTACTGCTACAGTGGTGACCCCTCTTACCACATTGGTGACCTCTCCTACCACATTGGTGACCCCTCCTACCACATTGGTGACCTCTCCTACCACATTGGTGACCCCTCCTACCACATTGGTGACCTCTCCTACCACATTGGTGACCTCTCCTACCACATTGGTAACTCCGCCTACCACATTGGTGACCCCTCTTACCACATTGGTGACCTCTCCTACCACATTGGTAACCCCTCCTACCACATTGGTGACCTCTCCTACCACATTGGTGACCCCTCCTACCACATTGGTGACCTCTCCTACCACATTGGTAACCCCTCCTACCACAAGTGTCATATTTTTCTCGGATAAGACTTCTCGAATATTCAGACCGGTAGACGAAAATAAATAAATAAATAAATATACTGTTTAATAAATAAACGGTGCGTCTAATGAAATTTTCGTATTTAATAAAAATAACGTTTAAGTAATAAGATACGAGTGTGTATGTGCGTTTTTACACCACAGAATTAATTTTTTCTTCCACAATTAATTTCTTTAAAAAATACCTTAAGATGAGATATTCTTGTTTTTCTTTTAAGTGAAATTCTCGTAGCTTCAATGCATCCGCTTTTATTTACCAGCGATTTTCTAACTCGGACAGGTTAAAAGAAATTATAAGATCAGTAAGCCGTCCCAAATATTTTATCTGTAGTGTACACGTTTATAACCTTCGTCTTGCAATACCTTATGTCTATGTATGTATGTAACAACACAAACTTTTTAGATTTTTAATGATTGCTTGTATACACTATTATGCATGCGAACAGAAGTAAGACAGCTTATACACACGCCTTATGCATTTTAAAGTCATTTCGCGACGTTTATTAGAAAGATCAATCAACCTCCTTCATTTAACATCAGAAAATCGATAATCGAATGCTTAAGTGATCGGCGATTAATCGTTTCTGTTTCCCATCAAAACAAGGAACTATCATGATACTGTTTGAACGACATAACACTTGACATATTTTCGAAAATCTGTCTACACTAGCGTGGCGAACAACATTGCTCGTCTTCTTATCACAGCTTGGCGGTTACTGATGTATTTATAACCAACGTCGGTGATTGAAGTTCGAGCCGGCATGAAAGCCACAAAATTTTTTGATAATATTTCGTACAAGGGAGAAATACCACAATAGATGTGTTTAACATAACTATACTTAGTAAATATTTAGAAAACCCGTTGCAGTGAAACTAAAACCAGCATAAAGGTAATGCAGGTGAAACTAAAATTTTGTCTGGTTGCATTTTTGTAAATATTCGATGCGTATTTCGTAAAATCCTCCATATCGGTATGGAGATAGAAAGTTGATAAGTTTAATGCAAATAATTTGTCACTTTAACTGAGAAAGATCATGAACTTGCTCAATTAAAATGGAAAATTCTTTGCATTATATATATATATATATATATATATATATATATATATATATATATATTATCCTACGTCTATGGCGCGACTCGGAGTTTCATGCGTTATGCAATCATCAGGTGCATATTTCAAACTGACGGTTTGATATATTTGAATTTAAGTTTACTCGATGTTCATATGAATTAAATCTTATAAAGTTAGGTTACTGCTTTCTTAATAACAAGATTAAAAATTTAAATATTCTACGGCTAGACGTAGTATAATATGTATATTTATTAATATATATATATATATATATATATATATATATATATATATATATATAATACAGCTCTGTTCATACATTGAGCACTGTTTTGTTAACAGCTGAATAATAATAATAACACTATACATATGAACACTCTCCTCATATGTATATTTATTACTTGATATCACTATATATATATATATATATATATATAATTAAGTTAGTTTTATCTCTTCATCAATAACTATGGTGAAAATGATTATTCATTGTCACAATAGTTATTGATGAAGAGATAATTCTGGAAACAGAAATTTGCGCGTAGGAATTTAAATTAAATTAATTTTATTTAAAAAAACAAATTTAATTATATTATGCTTTATCATCTATGTTGTATTGAGCACTTTTAAAAAAAGGAAATGTCGGAGGACTCAGGATTTTAAACCTGTTAGTTTTCTTCATCAATATATATATATATATATATATAACTTTTGTCACCTTATTGATGTTATATTAAAACTCCTGACTCCAGAGTTTCGTAGAGGAATCCTCCAGCAACCACTCCGTCCACTCGTCTGGAGGTATCAACAACTGTTTATATTTTTCTTTTTTATATATTTATATCCACTTTTCATTGGTGCAAGTTTGATTTTCGTTTATTGTGTGTGTGTGTGTGTGTGTGTGTGTGTGTGTGTGTGTGTGTGTGTGTGTGTGTGTGTGTGTACGCATTCATGCTCCATCCTGCCCATACGTGCGTACGTGTAGAATGTCGTGGTTATTTTTCTCTTCTTTCTTATTGTCTCTTTACATTCTTTCCTTATTGGTTTTATACTTTTTCTCTCGTTTTCTATTTTATTCAGTTGTTACGATTTTGACATTCGGTTTTCCAGACATCCAGTCTACTTGTCAATTCTTCGACAGAGATACCGCCATTTCTTCACAACTGAAACCAGCTTTGTTTGGACATGCTTAGATTGTGAGGCTTCTAAATCCAAACCTGTCACTTTCTAGTTTGCTTTTGGGGAAGATCGTGGATCATCCTGCTGTCCTTTTTAGAAGATGCGGTAGGAAGAGAGTTTCGAAGAAATCACAGAAAGACAAAATTTATTAAGAGATACAAGAGAAAAGGAACTTTTGGAGAGTCATGATCGCCTACGTCCCGAGGAAGACGCGGCATATAATAAAAAAAGTAGGGACAGGGCCATTATTTTTTCTTTCCCATTAAACCTATATTCCCCTTGGCTGACCTGAAATGCTTCGGCAGGTCAGTAAGAGGATACAAATGAAAAGATTTGAAACTGAAAAGTTTTCATTTTCATTGAAGCAGACCTTAAACATATGAACGTGTTATCACCTCCCCCATCTTCCCTTTCTTTTTTCTTTGTTTCTTTGTGTTGTGGAGTAGTTTTCGCACTGAGGGTTATAATCGTGCTATGTCGACTTAACGCACCCAAAATGTTAGAAACTTGTTAATCTTCCACTGAAAAGCTGACTCCTTAGTATTCGGCTAGCTGCCGATTAATATCAACTGCCTAGTAGTTCTACTGAACTCCAATAGAACTCTAAAGAACTCCTATGAACTTCTCAAGAACTTCTCAAGAACTTCTCAAGAACTTCCCAAGAACTTCTTCCGTTAACTTCCTGTTAACTCTTATTAATATAGGAGGAAAAGTCCATTATCTGAGGAATAGGTGTGTTTCCCCATAACACTTTGTTTGTTTGTTTGTTTGTTTGTTTGTTTGTTTGTTTCTTTCTTTCTTTCTTTCTTTCTTTCTTTCTTTCCCTGAATCCGCCTTTGATATTTCTGTCAACGGTGCTAGAAAATCATACAGGAATGGTCTATTGTTTATCTGATGTAATAGTCGAACGTAAAGTATGCGCTAATTCGCTAAAAACTAAGAGAACAGCAGATTTATAAAATAATTATTGCAAGAATTATTCCAGTTATTATATCAGTTTATTTGATTTTGAGTATTAAGCTTCGGCTAATGGGATTTCGGAGAATTAGACATTGCAAGAATTATTTAGCTGTGATATATTAGATAAGGATTTGTTATCGTCTTAAGCATATTTGTAGAATTAAAAACAATAAAAACACTTATTAGGAGTTTGCAAGAGGATTTTCTTCGACGCAACTTCAAATAAAAGCCGTTTTAGTAAGAAAAATTTTCCATTTTATTTATTTAGTTTTTTTTTTTTAGTCGTTTCTTTCTTTTTGTGGGTGGAGATTTCATCAGGACCTAAATTAAAACTGTGTAAAATGTAATCAAATATAAAGTAATTTCAACATTTGGAGACTCATATATTCACACTGAGTTCGAAAAATTATATTTTTTTCCTTGCACAGAATTTCGGCCTACATGCCTCTTAAGCCGATGCCCTTTCAGCGAGAGAAGCGAATTTCACCAACCAACATATTTTTTTAGATCATATTTTAAAGGATAATTTGATTGACCGTATCATTAAGTAGTAAGTGTGTTTAATGTTTCGGAACGTTTTCGCCGGATTTCGTTTTATGAAGACCTAAAAATTTAAATTCGTGAAAATGAATTTTCACTAAAACTTTTCAGAAATGCTCTAAAATTAAAAGATAACAATGTCAATATTGTCGGAATATTCAAAGATTAGGAAAGGTAAATAATTTTGACAAATGTCTTTCGTAGAACTTAATCGCAAATCGGGACAATAACCGTTTCGAATGTGGACGATGTTTCTGTGACTGGACAAGAATGATTTCGTTATTAATCGAATCTTCACCCGAGAACACTAACCATGGGTATCATCAGTCAGTCAGTCAAGTGCCATACGTGATACACGCAGTGGGCGATCATATCTCGAAAGAGACATGACTGACTGGGCAGATGAGTATCCCACAGTAGGTTGCCATTGTTTTCTGTGGTAGTCTGGTTGCCAGCCAAGGCTATAGAACCCAATCTGTCATATTATTTAACCCATAACTGGAGGACAGAGACAGATTAATACCTTTCCCAGGGGTATTTGCGCGTAAGTGAATGCAAGGAATTCAACTGGAATTCGAACTCGGAACCTGGATTTGTCGTTCCGAGTCGATATCCACTGCACCACAACGCTCATCCTGGGTATATAGTACCCAGCACAAATGACGCCATTTTAATTACAATTTAATTACAATTTTCACTACCTGATTTTCTTACCTAAATAATGTTTTTCAGTTCCTATTAATGTTAACTCAAAGTACAAATTTTGAAGTGCCTGCATGTAAAATATTTCAAATAAAAATTTATATTTAATATTTTTTGATATTTTCAAAATCGGGTATGGTTAGTATTGGTGCAATTTTAATTGATGGTTAGTATTCTAGGGTTAACCTACGATGAAAAGTAGATCATTTACGACAAGCAGAAGCGATCTGCACGATCCTGTGAACTACGTGGAAATTTCAAAAACTTTTCAAAAGCCAGCATTAGATTAACAAAGGACAGTTTTTTTGGTCAGAGAAAAATATGATCAACAAGATTTTATTGTGACAAATAAATAACTGCTAATATAAATACTGCCAAAAATTGACAGATATGGGACCAACTGATTACTATTATTTCTTCAACGTTTTAGACTAGCTTTTAAAGGAAAACTCAATAAGGTAAACACAAATATACCTTTAAATCCACACAGTATCATCAGTAAGCTTTTTGAGGCTATAATCAACAAGAAACAACTATATATGAACGACGTCTTGACGAGCACCTATATAGGAACAATGTGACGAAAAATACGGGTTTCGATCGGACCAATACACTACCATTATTTACAGTATTAGTGAGGTTCTTGACAACAATCACACCTCAAGATAATTGGATAATTCGCAGGTATTTGACTAGATGTGATATAAAGGTTTGCTCTCCAGCTCTTGAATCGCTACAAGTGTCTTCTTAATTATAAAATCCTTCCTAACAGGTAGATCACCCATGCAGGCATCCCCCAGGGGTCATTTCTAGGACAAACACTTCCTCTGATTTAGATAAATGATCTGTCTAAGAATATCTTCTTCTTCTATGTGCCTTGTTCTTTCAGGACGTAGGCGATCATGGCTTTCCACATCTCCCTATCTCTGGTGGCTCTTAGCACGCCTTTTCCTGTTACACCATGCAATCCTCGTTCCGTCATCCACCTGATTAGATCCTTCAAATATGTTATCCACTGCTTTCCTCTAACTCTTTTCCCCTCTATCTGGCCTGTTAATATCAGGTTCTCTAAGCCCTTCTTCCTTATTGCATGTTCCAGGAAAAAAAAGTTATACAACAGTAAATTTTTGAAGCATTGTGTATATTAGGTGTATGGGTAGGTCTTGAAGGCTATCAATGCGTTTAGTAAAATAAAGTTTCATATCATTCACATTAAGTTTGTGGCCGTTTTCATTACGCTATGCTGTTTTTCCCCCCGCAAAGTAGTGGAGGTGCCGATAAAACACTATACACCGGAACACACACACACACACACGCACACATACAAAATAAAGTAAAATAACTTACAAGTATACGCACATAAACACGCACACATGACACATGACACATGGCACCACAAGATAACGCAGATAGATAAAGCAACAGTAATCAAATAAATCCTCTTCAACTTAGGCAAAAGTCAAACTAACGGTCAGGTCAACACACACACACACACACACACACACACACACACACACACACACACACACACACAGTGAGAGAGAGCACTCGATACAATTAATGACAGCAGTAGCAGCCAGGAATGACCATTCCTTGAAAGGCACAGACTTACTCGGACAGACACACGCTCCTCTGATATTTTGAAGATGAGATTTTGATCTCGAAATATTAATGAATAATAAACAGGTAATACCAAAAACTTTTTTTATCTTCCTTTATTTTACTAAACGCATTGTAACAACCTTCAAGACCTAACCATACACCAAAAATTATACAAATTTCATAAAAATGTCTTCCAACAACCATTCAATTAAACTTCGCAAACAAATTAGTCATCCCAAACACTAGGATCGTTGCCACTACCTCCAAGATTTTGGTGATATAATCAGGAAGAAAAATATACCAAACCCATTTCAAATAATATAAGTTGTCAGATAAAATGTCTGCAATGCAAAAACATGTACGTAGGGGAAACATCACGTGATCTAAAAACACCTAGAGATATTGCCATTTAGACAGACGTTCTCTCTCGTTTTACATCGGGACATAACATAACATAACATAACATGGAATATAACTGGCTAATACCAACCTAATTAAAAAAAAAAACAGCCCTGTAAAGAGAAAGTATTTGAAAAAACAAAGTAAAAACATAGTAAAAACACATTAAAACATACTAAAAACATACTAAAAACATACAAACTTAGTAAAAACACATTAAAGACATTATAGTACAAACATACTAAAAACAGTAAAACCTCTAGAAACATAATAAAAACATAGCAAAATCATACTAAAAATATATTGAAAACATACTAAAAGAATAAACATATAGTAAAAACATATTAAAAACAAAATATATAGTAAAACATACTAAAAACATACTAAAGACAGTAGAATCATAATAAAAACATAATAAAAACATACTAAAAACATGCTAAAAACATACTAAAACATAGTAAAACATACTAAAACATACTAAAAACAGGAAAACATAGTAAAACATAGTAAAAACATAAAATAGTAAAAAAATAGTACAACAAAGTAAAAACAATAAAAACATAGAAAAAACACACTAAAACATATTAAAAATACGAAAACTTAGGAAAACATTAAAAACATACTAAAAACATAGTAAAAACTGTGTTCTTAGTATTATATATAGTGTTGATAGTATTCTAAATATAATAAAAACACAGTAATAACTCTAGAAACATAATAAAAACATAGTAAAAACATAGTTAAAACATAGTAAAACATACTAAAACTTACTAAAAGCATGAAAACATAGTAAAAACATAGTAAAAACAAAACAAATAATAAAAACATAGTAAAACATACTGAAAAATGATATAAACATACTAAAAACCTAGTAAAAACAAACTAAAAACATACTAAAAACATAAAAACTTACTAAGCAAACATTAAAAACATACTAAAAACATAGTAAAAACACAATATAAACATACTAAGAACATAGTAAAAACTCAAGAAACATAATAAAAACATAGTAAAAACATACTAAAACATACTAAAAGCATAAAAAGATAGCAAAAACAAAAAATATAGTAAAACATACTAAAAACACTAGAAACTTAATAAAAACATACTAAAAACATACTAAATACGTACAAAAATATACTAAATCATACTAAAACCATGAAAACATAGTAAAAACATAGTAAAGACAAAACAACATAGTAAAATCATAGTAAAACATACTAAAAACAGTAAAAATATACTAAAAACATACTAAAAACATACGAAAAACATACTAAAAACATACAAACATGGTAAAAACATAGTAAAAAGATAGTAAAAACAGTATTACTATATTTCACCGATCTATTCTGAAATTACATATACAGATTTTTCCTCACACGCATATACATATACACATATATTAACTAACGTTACCATCCAATATACATCTAGACAAACAAGTGTTTCTAAATAAACACATATATACACTAAATCTTAAATGTTGGTAATATCTCTGCTTAAAAATGTTTTTAGCACAACCAATATGAAATCGTTTAATAGTTAGTTTTTCACCAGTTGATATTGTACATTGGTAAACAATAGAATCCGTGAGACAACTATTTTTCAGTGGGCATTTATTAGAAGTTCTCCAATTACATAAATTTGTATTATTATTCTTTTCAGTTTTTGAATAATTATTGTGACTTTGGCTTAAGTGGTGATTTAAGATGTTATCATTATGATTTTTAATAATTTCTAGATTACTTGTACAACTATAATCTTATTTAAGTGTATTTTTATTTAAAATCTTACTTAGTGGATTATTACGGAAAATGTTTCCTAATTAAATTGAGGCACTTCTGTCCTAACTTAGTGCTTACCATTTGGTTAAATCAAGGTAAATACAAATGATTTTTCTATTTCTATTTTTTTGTTATCGTTTTATTGTTTTGTATATTTGATGACATGGTTTTATGGCCGTTATTCTTTAGGAAATTAGTATAAAAATCACTATGCTTATAAAATACAACTTCACTTGAAGAGTTATTACTAATTCTATATTCTATGGAATATGGTAAATACTTAATTATAGATAGAGAGTGATTAGACTTTGGGTGCATGTATAATAGATAAGCGTTATATTTCATGTATGGTTGGTAAGTATTATTTACTAAGTCTAGTACAACATTGAGGAAGTTTACTATTTTTAAATTATTGTTGACTATTACTTTTAGGTTCGACTTTCATATTCTCAATAGATTAATTATTTAATCTTGTCAATTTTAGAATGTGCGGAATATTTTACTACCTTAAGGCCATCATCTCTAGATAACCCTATGTTATATGTATTAATGTCATGATGTGCGGTGAGGAACAAGCAAAGACACTAACAAGATCGCAGAGTCTAACGAATCCACTGTACCAGATTAGTCATCAGTACCGACCGAGCAAAAGCGAGGGACCGGATGTTTGCACTCTCACGACCAAAAAGCAAATGACCAAAAGTCGTCGGTGCGCACCCCAGATGTTCCGGTTGAAAACTAAAAATTAATTAAATATCAAATTCCAGTTCGCGAACCTACGCGAATTTTATTTATAGGCTAATGGGAAGCCCAGAATCAAATACGGATGTGTTCACATGTATTAACATGGTAAAAAAAGGTCAACCCAACACAATAAAAAGAGGACAAATAAAGACTATAAGAAGAGGTCAACTCATTATAAAGCAATTAAGCAAACATTCACTTAAGTATGTTAAAAAGAAGTCAACAAAATAGAACAATTAACCACTTGCACTAAACGAGGTCAACAATAAAAAAACAATAAAAGTATTCAGCTATCCGTAGAATCACTTGCATACAAAGATATTACATTACATCAAGGTTCATATAAATAAAAAAAAGTATGGAAACAGTAGCAGCGGTAGAAAAATCCCTGAGGAGGGAAGATACCACAATAATGCCTTCATGGTACTTCGAAGTTGGCCTGAACCTGCTCAATTAAAGTAACAAATTCTTTGCATTAACCTATATATATATATACAGAGAGAGAGAGAGAGAGATGAGAACATACTAAGATAAATATAAATAAACTGAGATAGATAGATAGATAGATAGATAGATAGATAGATAGATAGATAGATAGATAGATAGATAGATTGTAAAAAATATTTTAATAAAATGCATTAGAAAATAGGATTTTAATAAAAAGAATATAAGCAATTATTTGTTGAATAAATAAATTAAAATGTAGTGGCAGACATAAATATTTTGAATGAAACGCCTTATTATTTTTAAAATAAAACTTTTTTATCGTTAGCGATCGTGTCTTCGGTTGCTATGACAACCAGTAACCAGCCAGATAAGCTGGAGTACTCACCGTTTGGATTCGAAAAATAGCTGATGTTTATTATCGGCATCTGCTTTTTTTTCTTTTTTGACGGAAGGGGGGGGGGTTGTGCTTAATAGCACATAATAACGATAAAAAAGTAAAAAAAAAAGCGTAATTTTGTATCTCCGTTATAGGAATGTTTCTATAACGTAAATTTGTTAAGAGCGAGTTGATACATTAAACATAATGGTGAATTCATATCTTCGTTGTCTATCTCGCACAAACAAACAGCATTTTTATCCATATTGAATACTTTTTTTAATTGTTCTGTGGTACTTATCCGTTTCTCTAATGTGTAAAGAATATTCGACAATTATTATTATTTTTCTCTTAAATTTATCCGTTTTTTCTATGATTGTAGAAAATGTTCGGAAAATAAGTTATTGAGAAAATTAGAGAATTATTTCATTTGTTTAACGTGTATTCGTTTTTCTGGAGTTTTTATCATTTCGTCGCAAGCAAGGCGTTAATGCCACTGATATGTAGGGGGTTACATAAGAGAGTTGAACTATTATGCAGAGGGAGAGTGAAAGACAAACCAGCTACAGAGAGTGAAAGAGAAAGGGCAAGAGAAGGATGTGAACACAGGAATGAAGAGAGTTGCGAAGGAAGAGAGAAAGGAAAAGAACACGGGGTGATGTAGAAAGGTCTAGAGTTACATAAGAGAATTGAAGTATTAGACAAGAGGAGAGTGAAGAGAAAGACGAATCAGCTATAGGGAGTGAAAGAGAAAGGGCAAGAGAAGGATGTGAACGCAGGAATGAAGACAGTTGCGAAGGTAGAGAGAAAGAAAAAGAACAAGATACACAGTGTGATGTTGTAAGGGCTGGAGTTAAGTGGATAAGAGATGGGAATTGGCTTTGCATTTAAATTCCTGGAGGTCATAGCCGTCAGGAAAGCAAGAATATGGAAGCGAGTTCCACAGGCGGAAAGCGCGAGAAAAGGAGTTGCTGGAATAGAATTGTCGCCTGTATTTGGTTGACCTAACTATAAAAGGGTGAGACCTTGTTGCCAGTCTGGCTGCCCGAGTAAAATCTTGTGGAGGGGCACCAGTGGCCCAAGTTCGTCAAAGCAGAAGCCATGAAAATATTTATAGAAGTGACAGAGGGAAGCCACATCCCACCGGTGAGAAAGTGGCTGGAGTCGAGCAACCAGGTCGGGACCAATCATATTATAGATTCTACTCTGGAGCCTGTCGAGAACACTAAGATGAACAGCAGGGGTGCCTGACCAGATATGACAACAGTGTTCCATGCACGGTCGGATGGCTGATTTGTATACGTGCAAAATGGATTCAGGCGGAAAACACTTCCTGGCTCGACACAGTGACCCAAACTTCCTAGCAGTGGATTTAGCTATTGACTCAATGCAATTATTCCAGTTGAGGTTGGAAGATAGGGTAAGGCCGAGGAGGCGCAGTGTATTGCTTTCAGGGAGACTTGCTTGGTCCATGCTTATGGGTTGCAGGAGAGATTGCCTGTGATGGTTGACCGATAGCAGTTTCGTTTTTAGAATCGTTGAAATTTACGAGCCACTTCTTTCCCCACTTCACCACTGAGTGTAGGTTCTTCTCAAGATCAGCAGCGAGGTTATGTTTGTCAGTCTCCCCACATTTCTTACTGATGCGGGAGTAAATTTAAATTCAGAAAATATTAGAAAAACAGAGTTTATTTCAGTTAAATTTGTAAATATGTTTCTCTCAAAATTCGGGGAAAATTGGTCTGATTCAATCTAAAAACTGTTTTCTTTATTATAAAGAAAATTTATGACTCTAAATTTATGACTCTAAATTTAAAAAAAAAGTATTCAGAAGGTTTTATTATATAATTTGCGAAAAAATTGCTTATTATATGCTAATGTGACACGAAGTGCCTATTCAAATTTATGACACTAAATTTATGACTCTAAATTTTAAAAAAAAGTATTCAGAAGGTTTTATTATATAATTTGCGAAAAAATTGCTTATTATATTCGAATGTGACACGAAGTGTCTATTCAAATTTATGACTCTAAATTTATGACTCTAAATTTGTAAAAAAAAGTATTCAGAAGGTTTTATTATATAATTTGCGAAAAAATTGCTTATTATATGCGAATGTGACACGAAGTGCTTATTCAAATTTATGACTCTAAATTTATGACTCTGAATTTTAAAAAAAAGTATTCAGAAGTTTTTATTATATAATTTGCGAAAAAATTGCTTATTATATGCGAATGTGACACGAAGTGTCTATTCAAATTTATGACTCTAAATTTATGACTCTAAATTTTAAAAAAAAAGTATTCAGAAGGTTTTATTATATAATTTGCGAAAAAATTGCTTATTATATGCGAATGTGACACGAAGTGTCTATTCAAATTTATGACTCTAAATTTATGACTCTAAATTTGTAAAAAAAAGTATTCAGAAGGTTTTATTATATAATTTGCGAAAAAATTGCTTATTATATGCGAATGTGACACGAAGTGCTTATTCAAATTTATGACTCTAAATTTATGACTCTGAATTTTAAAAAAAAGTATTCAGAAGTTTTTATTATATAATTTGCGAAAAAATTGCTTATTATATGCGAATGTGACACGAAGTGTCTATTCAAATTTATGACTCTAAATTTATGACTCTAAATTTTAAAAAAAAGTATTCAGAAGGTTTTATTATATAATTTGCGAAAAAATTGCTTATTATATGCGAATGTGACACGAAGTGTCTATTCAAATTTATGACTCTAAATTTATGACTCTAAATTGAAAAAAGAAGTATTCAGAAGGTTTTATTATATAATTTGCGAAAAAATTGCTTATTATATGCGAATGTGACACGAAGTGTCTATTCAAATTTATGACTCTAAATTTATGACTCTAAATTTAAAAAAAAATATTCAGAAGTTTTTATTATATAATTTGCGAAAAAATTGCTTATTATATGCGAATGTGACACGAACTGTCTATTCAAATTTATGACTCTAAATTTATGACTCTAAATTTTTTAAAAAAAGTATTCAGAAGGTTTTATTATATAATTTGCGAAAAAATTGCTTATTATATGCGAATGTGACACGAAGTGCTTATTCAAATTTATGACTCTAAATTTATGACTCTAAATTTAAAAAAAAAGTATTCAGAAGGTTTTATTATATAATTTGCGAAAAAATTGCTTATTATATGCGAATGTGACACGAAGTGTCTATTCAAATTTATGACTCTAAATTTATGACTCTAAATTTTAAAAAAAAGTATTCAGAAGGTTTTATTACATAATTTGCGAAAAAATTGCTTATTATATGCGAATGTGACACGAAGTGTCTATTCAAATTTATGACTCTAAATTTATGACTCTAAATTTTAAAAAAAAGTATTCACAAGGTTTTATTATATAATTTGCGAAAAAATTGCTTATTATATGCGAATGTGACACGAAGAAAGTCAAAAAATTCAAATTTATGACTCTTAAATTTATGGCTCTAAATTTTAAAAAGAAAAAAAGTATTCAGAAGGTTTTATTATATAATTTGCGAAAAAATTGCTTATTATATGCGAATGTGACACGAAGTGTCTATTCAAATTTATGACTCTAAATTTATGACTCTAAATTTAAAAAAAAAGTATTCAGAAGGTTTTATTATATAATTTGCGAAAAAATTGCTTATTATATGCGAATGTGACACGAAGTGTCTATTCAAATTTATGACTCTAAATTTATGACTCTAAATTTTAAAAAAAGTATTCAGAAGGTTTTATTATATAATTTGCGAAAAAATTGCTTATTATATGCGAATGTGACACGAAGTGCCTATTCAAATTTATGACTCTAAATTTATGACTCTAAATTTTAAAAAAAAGTATTCAGAAGGTTTTATTATATAATTTGCGAAAAAAGTGCTTATTATATGCGAATGTGACACGAAGTGTCTATTCAAATTTATGACTCTAAATTTATGACTCTAAATTTAAAAAAAAAGTATTCAGAAGGTTTTATTATATAATTTGCGAAAAAATTGCTTATTATATGCGAATGTGACACGAAGTGTCTATTCAAATTTATGACTCTAAATTTATGACTGTAAATTTTAAAAAGAAAGTATTCTGGTTTTATTATATAATTTGCGAAAAAATTGCTTATTATATGCGAATGTGACACGAAGTGTCTATTCAAATTTATGTCTCTAAATTTATGACTCTAAATTTTAAAAAAAAGTATTCAGAAGGTTTTATTATATAATTTGCGAAAAAATTGCTTATTATATGCGAATGTGACACGAAGTGTCTATTCAAATTTATGACTCTAAATTTATGACTCTAAATTTAAAAAAAAAGTATTCAGTAGGTTTTATTATATAATTTGCGAAAAAATTGCTTATTATATGCGAATGTGACACGAAGTGTCTATTCAAATTTATGACTCTAAATTTATGACTCTAAATTTAAAAAAAAGTATTCAGGAGGTTTTATTATATAATTTGCGAAAAAATGGCTTATTATATGCGAATGTGACGCGAAGTGTCTATTCAAATTTATGACTCTAGATTTATGACTCTAAATTTAAAAAAAAAGTATTCAGAAGGTTTTATTATATAATTTGCGAAAAAATTGCTTATTATATGCGAATGTGACACGAAGTGTCTATTCAAATTTATGACACTAAATTTATGACTCTAAATTTAAAAAAAAAGTATTCAGAAGGTTTTATTATATAATTTGCGAAAAAATTGCTTATTATATTCGAATGTGACACGAAGTGTCTATTCAAATTTATGACTCTAAATTTATGACTCTAAATTTTAAAAAAAGTATTCAGAAGGTTTTATTATATAATTTGCGAAAAAATTGCTTATTATATGCGAATGTGACACGAAGTGCCTATTCAAATTTATGACTCTAAATTTATGACTCTAAATTTTAAAAAAAAGTATTCAGAAGGTTTTATTATATAATTTGCGAAAAAAGTGCTTATTATATGCGAATGTGACACGAAGTGTCTATTCAAATTTATGACTCTAAATTTATGACTCTAAATTTAAAAAAAAAGTATTCAGAAGGTTTTATTATATAATTTGCGAATAAATTGCTTATTATATGCGAATGTGACACGAAGTGTCTATTCAAATTTATGACTCTAAATTTATGACTCTAAATTTAAAAAAAAGTATTCAGAAGGTTTTATTATATAATTTGCGAAAAAATTGCTTATTATATGCGAATGTGACACGAAGTGTCTATTCAAATTTATGACTCTAACTTTATGACTCTAAATTTAACAAAAAGTATTCAGAAGGTTCTATTATATAATTTGCGAAAAAATTGCTTATTATATGCGAATGTGACACGAAGTGTCTATTCAAATTTATGACGCTAAATTTATGACTCTAAATTAAAAAAAAAGTATTCAGAAGGTTTTATTATATAATTTGCGAAAAAATTGCTTGTTATATGCGAATGTGACACGAAGTGTCTATTCAAATTCATGACTAAATTTATGACTCTAAATTTAAAAAAAAATATTCAGAAGTTTTTATTATATAATTTGCGAAAAAATTGCTTATTATATGCGAATGTGACACGAACTGTCTATTCAAATTTATGACTCTAAATTTATGACTCTAAATTTAAAAAAAAAGTATTCAGAAGGTTTTATTATATAAGTTGCGAAAAAAATGCTTATTATATGCGAATGTGACACGAAGTGTCTATTCAAATTTATGACTCTAAATTTATGACTCTAAATTTTAAAAAAAGTATTCAGAAGGTTTTATTATATAATTTGCGAAAAAATTGCTTATTATATGCGAATGTGACACGAAGTGCCTATTCAAATTTATGACACTAAATTTATGACTCTAAATTTTAAAAAAAAGTATTCAGAAGGTTTTATTATATAATTTGCGAAAAAAGTGCATATTATATGCGAATGTGACACGAAGTGTCTATTCAAATTTATGACTCTAAATTTATGACTCTAAATTTAAAAAAAAGTATTCAGAAGGTTTTATTATATAATTTGCGAAAAAATTGCTTATTATATGCGAATGTGACACGAAGTGTCTATTCAAATTTATGACTCTAAATTTATGACTCTAAATTTTAAAAAGAAAGTATTCAGGTTTTATTATATAATTTGCGAAAAAATTGCTTATTATATGCGAATGTGACACGAAGTGTCTATTCAAATTTATGACGCTAAATTTATGACTCTAAATTAAAAAAAAAAGTATTCAGAAGGTTTTATTATATAATTTGCGAAAAAATTGCTTGTTATATGCGAATGTGACACGAAGTGTCTATTCAAATTCATGACTAAATTTATGACTCTAAATTTAAAAAAAAATATTCAGAAGTTTTTATTATATAATTTGCGAAAAAATTGCTTGTTATATGCGAATGTGACACGAAGTGCTTATTCAAATTTATGACTCTAAATTTATGACTCTAAATTTAAAAAAAAAGTATTCAGAAGGTTTTATTATATAATTTGCGAAAAAAGTGCTTATTATATGCGAATGTGACACGAAGTGTCTATTCAAATTTATGACTCTAAATTTATGACTCTAAATTTAAAAAAAAGTATTCAGAAGGTTTTATTATATAATTTGCGAAAAAATTGCTTATTATATGCGAATGTGACACGAAGTGTCTATTCAAATTTATGACTCTAAATTTATGACTCTAAATTTTAAAAAGAAAGTATTCAGGTTTTATTATATAATTTGCGAAAAAATTGCTTATTATATGCGAATGTGACACGAAGTGTCTATTCAAATTTATGTCTCTAAATTTATGACTCTAAATTTTAAAAAAAAGTATTCAGAAGGTTTTATTATATAATTTGCGAAAAAATTGCTTATTATATGCGAATGTGACACGAAGTGTCTATTCAAATTTATGACTCTAAATTTATGACTCTAAATTTTAAAAAAAAGTATTCAGTAGGTTTTATTATATAATTTGCGAAAAAATTGCTTATTATATGCGAATGTGACACGAAGTGTCTATTCAAATTTATGACTCTAAATTTATGACTCTAAATTTAAAAAAAAGTATTCAGGAGGTTTTATTATATAATTTGCGAAAAAATGGCTTATTATATGCGAATGTGACGCGAAGTGTCTATTCAAATTTATGACTCTAGATTTATGACTCTAAATTTAAAAAAAAAGTATTCAGAAGGTTTTATTATATAATTTGCGAAAAAATTGCTTATTATATGCGAATGTGACACGAAGTGTCTATTCAAATTTATGACACTAAATTTATGACTCTAAATTAAAAAAAAAAGTATTCAGAAGGTTTTATTATATAATTTGCGAAAAAATTGCTTATTATATTCGAATGTGACACGAAGTGTCTATTCAAATTTATGACTCTAAATTTATGACTCTAAATTTTAAAAAAAAGTATTCAGAAGGTTTTATTATATAATTTGCGAAAAAATTGCTTGTTATATGCGAATGTGACACGAAGTGTCTATTCAAATTCATGACTAAATTTATGACTCTAAATTTTAAAAAAAAATATTCAGAAGGTTTTATTATATAATTTGCGAAAAAATTGCTTATTATATGCGAATGTGACACGAAGTGTCTATTCAAATTTATGACTCTAAATTTATGACTCTAAATTTTTAAAAAAAAGTATTCAGAAGGTTTTATTATATAATTTGCGAAAAAATTGCTTATTATATGCGAATGTGACACGAAGTGCTTATTCAAATTTATGACTCTAAATTTATTACTCTAAATTTAAAAAAAAAGTATTCAGAAGGTTTTATTATATAATTTGCGAAAAAATTGCTTATTATATGCGAATGTGACACGAAGTGTCTATTCAAATTTATGACTCTAAATTTATGACTCTAAATTTTTAAAAAAAGTATTCACAAGGTTTTATTATATAATTTGCGAAAAAATTGCTTATTATATGCGAATGTGACACGAAGTGTCTATTCAAATTTATGACTCTAAATTTATGACTCTAAATTTTTAAAAAGAAGTATTCAGCAGGTTTTATTATATAATTTGCGAAAAAATTGCTTATTATATGCGAATGTGACACGAAGTGCTTATTCAAATTTATGACTCTAAATTTATGACTCTAAATTTTAAAAAAAAGTATTCAGAAGGTTTTATTATATAATTTGCGAAAAAATTGCTTATTATATGCGAATGTGACACGAAGTGTCTATTCAAATTTATGACTCTAAATTTATGACTCTAAATTTAAAAAAAAAGTATTCAGAAGGTTTTATTATATAATTTGCAAAAAAATTGCTTATTATATGCGAATGTGACACGAAGTGTCTATTCAAATTTATGACTCTAAATTTATGACTCTAAATTTTTAAAAAAAGTATTCACAAGGTTTTATTATATAATTTGCGAAAAAATTGCTTATTATATGCGAATGTGGCACGAAGAGTCAATTCAAATTTATGACTCTAAATTTATGGCTCTAAATTTTAAAAAGAAAGTATTCAGAAGGTTTTATTATATAGTTTGCGAAAAAATTGCTTATTATATGCGAATGTGACACGAAGTGTCTATTCAAATTTATGACTCTAAATTTATGACTCTAAATTTAAAAAAAAAGTATTCAGAAGGTTTTATTATATAATTTGCGAAAAAATTGCTTATTATATGCGAATGTGACACAAAGTGTCTATTCAAATTTATGACTCTAAATTTATGACTCTAAATTTTTCAAAAAAAGTACTCAGAAGGTTTTATTATATAATTTGCGAAAAAATTGCTTATTATATGCGAATGTGACACGAAGTGTCTATTCAAATTTCTGACACTAAATTTATGACTCCAATTTAAAAAAAAGTATTCAGAAGGTTTATTATATAATTTATGAAAAAATTGCTTATTATATTCGAATGTGACACGAAGTGTCTATTCAAATTCATGACCTAAATTTATGACTCCAAATTTTAAAAAAAAGTATTCAGAAGGTTTTATTATATAATTTGCGAAAAAATTGCTTGTTATATGCGAATGTGACACGAAGTGTCTATTCAAATTCATGACTAAATTTATGACTCTAAATTTAAAAAAATATTCAGAAGGTTTTATTATATAATTTATGAAAAAATTGCTTATTATATGCGAATGTGACACGAAGTGTCTAGCTCAAATTTATGGACTCTAAATTTATGACTCTAAATTTTTTAAAAAAAAGTATTCAGAAGGTTTTATTATATAATTTATGAAAAAATTGCTTATTAGTATGCGAACGTGACACGAAGTGCTTATTCAAATTTATGACTCTAAATTTATTACTCCAATTTAAAAAAAGTATTCAGAAGGTTTTATTATATAATTTGCGAAAAAATTGCTTTATTATATGCGAATGTGACACGAAGTGTCTATTCAAATTTATGACTCTAAATTCTGTGACTCTAAATTTTTAAAAAAAATATTCACAAGGTTTTATTATATAATTTATGAAAAAATTGTTTTATTATATGCGAATGCATTAATTTAAGTGTCTATTCAAATTTATGACCTCTAAATTTATGACCCCAAATTTAAAAAAAAGTTATTCAGAAGGTTTTATTATATAATTTGCAAAAAAAAATTGCTTATTATATGAATGCGGGACACGAAGTGTCTATTCAAATTTATGACTTAAATTTATGACCTAAATTTTTAAAAAAAGTATTCAGAAGGTTTTATTACATAATTTGCGAAAAAATTGGTTATTATATGTAAATGTGGCACGAAGAGTCAATTCAAATTTATGACTCTAATTTATGGCTCTCAAATTTTAAAAAAGAAAGTATTCAGAAGGTTTTATTATATAGTTTGCGAAAATTGCTTATTATATGCGAAACGTGACACGAAGTGTCTATTCAAATTTATGACTCTAATTACGACTCTAAATTTTTAAAAGTATTCACAAGTTTTTATTATATAATTTGCGAAAAAATTGCTTATTATATGCGAATGTGACGCCAAGTGTCTATTCAAATTTATGACTAAATTTATGACCTAAATTTTAAAAAGAAAGTATTCAGAAGGTTTTATTATATAATTTGCGAAAAAATTGCTTATTATATGCGAATGTGACACGAAGTGCTTATATTCAAATTTATGACCCTAAATTTATTACTCTAAATTTAAAAAAGTATTCAGAAGGTTTTATTATATAATTTGCGAAAAATTGCTTATTATATGCGAATGTGACACGAAGTGTCTATTCAAATTTATGACTCTAAATTTATGACTCTAAATTTTTAAAAGTATTCACAAGGTTTTATTATATAATTTGCGTAGAAAAATTGCTTATTATATGCGAATGTGACACGAAGTGTCTATTCAAATTTATGACCCCAAATTTATGACCTAAATTTAAAAAAAAAGTATTCAGAAGGTTTTATTACATAATTTGCAAAAAATTGCTTATTATATGCGAATGTGACACGAAGTGTCTATTCAAATTTATGACTCTAAATTTATGACTTTAAATTTTTAAAAAAAGTATTCAGAAGGTTTTAGCTATATAATTTATGAAAAAATTGCTTATTATATGCAAAATGTGGCACGAAGAGTCAATTCAAATTTATGACTCTAATTTATGGCTCTAAATTTTTTAAAAAGAAAGTATTCAGAAGGTTTTATTATATAGTTTGCGAAAAAATTGCTTATTATATGCGAATGTGACACACGAAGTGTCTATTCAAATTTATGACCTTAAATTTATGACTTAAATTTTTAAAAAAAGTATTCACAAGTTTTTATTATATAATTTCCAGAAAAAAATTGCTTATTATATGCGAATGTGACGCCAAGTGTCTATTCAAATTTATGACGCTAAATTTATGACTCTAAATTTTAAAAAAGAAAGTATTCAGAAGGTTTTATTATATAATTTGCGAAAAATTGCTTATTATATGCGAATGTGACACGAAGTGTTCATTCAAATTTATGACTCTAAATTTAAGGACTTAATTTGAAAGAAAGTATTCAGAAGGTTTTAGTTATATAATTTGCGATAAAATTGCTTATTATATGCGAATGTGACACGAAGTGCTTATTCAAATTTATGACCTCAAATTTATGACTCTAAATTTTAAAAAAAAGTATTCAGAAGGTTTTATTATATAATTTGCGTAAAAATTGCTTATTATATAATGTGATACGAAGTGCCTATTCAAATTTATGACTCTAAATTTATGACTCTAAATTTTAAAAAAAAAAGTATTCAGAAGGTTTTATTATATAATTTGCGAAAAAATTGCTTATTATATGCGAATGTGACACGAAGTGTCTATTCAAATTTATGACTCTAAATTTATGACTCTAAATTTTAAAAAAGAAAGTATTCAGAAGATTTTATTATACAATTTGCGAAAAAATTGCTTATTATATGAATGACACGAAGTGTCTATTCAAATTCCTCTATGTCTCTAAATTTATGACTCTAAATTTTAAAAAAAAGTATTCAGAAGGTTTTATTACATAATTTGCGAAAAAATTGTTTATATTATATGCGAAATGTGACACGAAGTGTCTATTCAAATTTATGACCTAAACTTATGACTTAAATTCTGCAAAGTATTCAGTAGGTTTTATTATATAATTTATGAAAAAATTGCTTATTATATGCGAATGTGACACGAAGTAGTTCATTCAAATTTATGACTCTAAATTTTATGACTCTAAATTTAAAAAAAAGTATTCAGAAGGTTTTATTATATAATTTATGAAAAAATTGCTTATTATATGCGAATGTGACACGAAGTGTCTATTCAAATTTATGACTCTAAATTTATGACTCTAAATTTGAAAAAAGTATTCAGAAGGTTTTATTATATAATTTGAGAAAAATTGCTTATGTTATGCGAATGTGACAATGAAGTGTCTATTCAAATTTATGACTTAAATTTATGACTCTCAATTTTTAAAAAAAGTATTCACAAGTTTTTATTATATAATTTGCGAAAAAATTGCTTATTATATGCGAATGTGACGCTAAGTGTCTATTCAAATTTATGACGCTAAATTTATGACTCTAAATTTTAAAAAGGAAGTATTCAGAAGGTTTTATTATATAATTTGCGAAAAAATTGCTTATTGTATGCGAATGTGACACGAAGTGTCTATTCAAATTTATGACTCTAAATTTATGACTCTAATTTTAAAAAGAAAGTATTCAGAAGGTTTTATTATATAATTTGCGATAAAATTGCTTATTATATGCGAATGTGACACGAAGTGCTTATTCAAATTTATGACTCTAAATTTATGAATCTAAATTTAAAAAAAAAGTATTCAGAAGGTTTTATTATATAATTTGCGAAAAAATTGCTTATTATATGCGAATGTGACACGAAGTGTCTATTCAAATTTATGACTCTAAATTTATGACTCTAAATTTTAAAAAGAAAGTATTCAGAAGATTTTATTATATAATTTGCGAAAAAATTGCTTATTATATGTGAATGTGACACGAAGTGTCTATTCAAATTTATGTCTCTAAATTTATGACTCTAAATTTTAAAAAAAAGTATTCAGAAGGTTTTATTATATAATTTGCGAAAAAATTGCTTATTATATGCGAATGTGACACGAAGTGTCTATTCAAATTTATGACTCTAAATTTATGACTCTAATTTTAAAAAAAAAGTATTCAGTAGGTTTTATTATATAATTTGCGAAAAAAATTGCTTATTATTTGCGAATGTGTCACGAAGTGTCTATTCAAATTTATGACTCTAAATTTATGACTCTAAATTTTAAAAAGAAAGTATTCAGAAGATTTTATTATATAATTTGCGAAAAAATTGCTTATTATATGCGAATGTGACACGAAGTGTCTATTCAAATTTATGTCTCTAAATTTATGACTCTAAATTTTAAAAAAAAGTATTCAGAAGGTTTTATTATATAATTTGAGAAAAAATTGCTTATTATATGCGAATGTGACACGAAGTGTCTATTCAAATTTATGACTCTAAATTTATGACTCTAAATTTAAAAAAAAAGTATTCAGTAGGTTTTATTATATAATTTGCGAAAAAATTGCTTATTATATGCTAATGTGACACGAAGTGCCTATTCAAATTTATGACTCTAAATTTATGACTCTAAATTTTAAAAAAAAGTATTCAGAAGGTTTTATTATATAATTTGCGAAAAAATTGCTTATTATATGCGATTGTGACGCTAAGTGTCTATTCAAATTTATGACGCTAAATTTATGACTCTAAATTTTAAAAAGAAAGTATTCAGAAGGTTTTATTATATAATTTGCGAAAAAATTGCTTATTATATGCGAATGTGACACGAAGTGTCTATTCAAATTTATGACTCTAAATTTATGACTCTAATTTTAAAAAGAAAGTATTCAGAAGGTTTTATTATATAATTTGCGATAAAATTGCTTATTATATGCGAATGTGACACGAATTGCTTATTCAAATTTATGACTCTAAATTTATGACTCTAAATTTTAAAAAAAAGTATTCAGAAGGTTTTATTATATAATTTGCGAAAAAATTGCTTATTATATGCGAATGTGACACGAAGTGTCTATTCAAATTTATGACTCTAAATTTATGACTCTAAATTTAAAAAAAAAGTATTCAGAAGATTTTATTATATAATTTGCGAAAAAATTGCTTATTATATGCTAATGTGACACGAAGTGCCTATTCAAATTTATGACTCTAAATTTATGACTCTAAATTTAAAAAAAAAGTATTCAGAAGGTTTTATTATATAATTTGCGAAAAAATTGCTTATTATATGCGAATGTGACACGAAGTGTCTATTCAAATTTATGACTCTAAATTTATGACTCTAAATTTTAAAAAGAAAGTATTCAGGTTTTATTATATAATTTGCGAAAAAATTGCTTATTATATGCGAATGTGACACGAAGTGTCTATTCAAATTTATGTCTCTAAATTTATGACTCTAAATTTTAAAAAAAAGTATTCAGAAGGTTTTATTATATAATTTGCGAAAAAATTGCTTATTATATGCGAATGTGACACGAAGTGTCTATTCAAATTTATGACTCTAAATTTATGACTCTAAATTTTAAAAAAAAGTATTCAGTAGGTTTTATTATATAATTTGCGAAAAAATTGCTTATTATATGCGAATGTGACACGAAGTGTCTATTCAAATTTATGACTCTAAATTCATGACTCTAAATTTTAAAAAAAAGTATTCAGAAGGTTTTATTATATAATTTGCGAAAAAATTGCTTATTATATGCGAATGTGACACGAAGTGTCTATTCAAATTTATGACTCTAAATTTATGACTCTAAATTTTAAAAAAAGTATTCAGAAGGTTTTAATATATAATTTGAGAAAAAATTGCTTATGTTATGCGAATGTGACACGAAGTGTCTATTCAAATTCATGACTCTAAATTTATGACTCTAAATTTTTAAAAAAAGTATTCACAAGGTTTTATTATATAATTTGCGAAAAAATTGTTTATTATATGCGAATGTGACACGAAGTGTCTATTCAAATTTATGACTCTAAATTTATGACTCTAAATTTTAAATAAAAGTATTCAGAAGGTTTTATTATATAATTTGCGAAAAAATTGCTTATTATATGCTAATGTGACACGAAGTGCCTATTCAAAGTTATGACTCTAAATTTATGACTCTAAATTTAAAAAAAAAGTATTCAGAAGGTTTTATTACATAATTTGCGAAAAAATTGCTTATTATATGCGAATGTGACGCGAAGTGTCTATTCAAATTTATGACGCTAAATTTATGACTCTAAATTTTAAAACACAGTATTCAGAAGGTTTTATTATATAATTTGCGAAAAAATTGCTTATTATATGCGAATGTGACACGAAGTGTCCATTCAAATTCATGACTCTAAATTTATGACTCTAAATTTTAAAAAGAAAGTATTCAGAAGATTTTATTATATAATTTGCGAAAAAATTGCTTATTATATGCTAATGTGACACGAAGTGCCTATTCAAATTTATGACTCTAAATTTATGACTCTAAATTTAAAAAAAAGTATTCAGAAGGTTTTATTATATAATTTGCGAAAAAATTGCTTATTATATGCGAATGTGACACGAAGTGTCTATTCAAATTTATGTCTCTAAATTTATGACTCTAAATTTTAAAAAAAAGTATTCAGAAGGTTTTATTATATAATTTGCGAAAAAATTGCTTATTATATGCGAATGTGACACGAAGTGTCTATTCAAATTTATGACTCTAAATTTATGACTCTAAATTTAAAAAAAAAGTATTCAGAAGATTTTATTATATAATTTGCGAAAAAATTGCTTATTATATGCTAATGTGACACGAAGTGCCTATTCAAATTTATGACTCTAAATTTATGACTCTAAATTTAAAAAAAAGTATTCAGAAGGTTTTATTATATAATTTGCGAAAAAATTGCTTATTATATGCGAATGTGACACGAAGTGTCTATTCAAATTTATGACTCTAAATTTATGACTCTAAATTTTAAAAAGAAAGTATTCAGAAGGTTTTATTATATAATTTGCGAAAAAATTGCTTATTATATGCGAATGTGACACGAAGTGTCTATTCAAATTTATGTCTCTAAATTTATGACTCTAAATTTTAAAAAAAAGTATTCAGAAGGTTTTATTATATAATTTGCGAAAAAATTGCTTATTATATGCGAATGTGACACGAAGTGTCTATTCAAATTTATGACTCTAAATTTATGACTCTAAATTTTAAAAAAAAGTATTCAGTAGGTTTTATTATATAATTTGCGAAAAAATTGCTTATTATATGCGAATGTGACACGAAGTGTCTATTCAAATTTATGACTCTAAATTTATGACTCTAAATTTTAAAAAAAAGTATTCAGAAGGTTTTATTATATAATTTGCGAAAAAATTGCTTATTATATGCGAATGTGACACGAAGTGTCTATTCAAATTTATGACTCTAAATTTATGACTCTAAATTTTAAAAAAAGTATTCAGAAGGTTTTATTATATAATTTGAGAAAAAATTGCTTATGTTATGCGAATGTGACACGAAGTGTCTATTCAAATTCATGACTCTAAATTTATGACTCTAAATTTTTAAAAAAGTATTCACAAGGTTTTATTATATAATTTGCGAAAAAATTGTTTATTATATGCGAATGTGACACGAAGTGTCTATTCAAATTTATGCCTCTAAATTTATGACTCTAAATTTTAAAAAAAAGTATTCAGAAGGTTTTATTATATAATTTGCGAAAAAATTGCTTATTATATGCTAATGTGACACGAAGTGCCTATTCAAATTTATGACTCTAAATTTATGACTCTAAATTTAAAAAAAAAGTATTCAGAAGGTTTTATTACATAATTTGCGAAAAAATTGCTTATTATATGCGAATGTGACGCGAAGTGTCTATTCAAATTTATGACGCTAAATTTATGACTCTAAATTTTAAAAAACAGTATTCAGAAGGTTTTATTATATAATTTGCGAAAAAATTGCTTATTATATGCGAATGTGACACGAAGTGTCCATTCAAATTCATGACTCTAAATTTATGACTCTAAATTTTAAAAAGAAAGTATTCAGAAGGTTTTATTATATAATTTGCGAAAAAATTGCTTATTATATGCTAATGTGACACGAAGTGCCTATTCAAATTCATGACTCTAAATTTATGACTCTAAATTTTAAAAAAAAGTATTCAGAAGGTTTTATTATATAATTTGCGATAAAATTGCTTATTATATGCGAATGTGACACGAATTGCTTATTCAAATTTATGACTCTAAATTTATGACTCTAAATTTTAAAAAAAATGTATTCAGAAGGTTTTATTATATAATTTGCGAAAAAATTGCTTATTATATGCAAATGTGACACGAAGTGTCTATTCAAATATTTTATTTTACAAGAAGAATCACTTAACATTTTTTTTGCTTTAATTTTCTTATAAGCATACAAAATACATGTGTGTGCCTGCAATTTTCTTTAAAAATGGCAGACAAGGTATTATGATTAAGTTTTTTCATGTGATCTTATGATTTTTTTTTCTTATGAGGTCATGAATTAGATAACAACTAGCAGTATAGCCCGGCGTTGCTCGGGTGTAATGAAGGCTTTAAAACTAATCCATGGTCCTGGAGCTCAGACACTTTGGATGTTGGCACAAAAGACTAAAAAGCAATAGTTGTTTCCACTTAAAGTGAAATCGTAGACTGAAAGAAAAATGAATGGATGTAAGTCAAATTTTTATGTTTGGTGAGAATCGGATAAAAATTGTGGATTTGTATAAAGGACATACAGACATATAAACATACACACACACACAAACATCTTGCCTTATGTATATATATATATATATATATATATATATATATATATATATATTATCGATTTTCTGCACTACTGTAAGAACTGCAACCTTAAAACGTCTGAATATCGTTTCTTATGTCTTTGTCTATGAGTGTATCGAATTTGATTAAAATCGGACTACTTCTATAACTCGATTTTTGCATTATCGATTTTCGATATCGGGAGTACCTCGACACAAAACCTAGCTAAGAACACTCACAGACGTTTATAGTGCAATTGAGTAAATTTTCAAGAAAATTGGTTCAGCCGTTTCGGAGTCTATAGGTAACAGAAACTCACACACACACACACACAAAGTTCCATTTATAAAATAAGTTTAGATTGTCCAAATGTTTTGTTTGTCAGAGCGCTTTATTGATAAAAACGAAAAACCTAACACACTCAATGACATCAACTACGAACACGCTAACAACATGCTGACCGTATTCAGTACATAACACATACCACTACTCTACATTATACATAACACCAATTACATTCTGTTACATGTAAATAACATTCATTCTCGAAATGGCTAACAGTATAGCTGAAAGCTCTCGGATAAATAAAACATTTGCAGAATTTTTCTTATAAAAAATTTTTCTGATAAAAAACTTTTTTCAAAGTCATTCTTTTTTGCATTCGTCTTGTATCTGATGAAGCCTTAACTCACGAAATACATAATCAAATCTCTCCTTTTTTCATGTAACATTTCCATTTATCATATATATATATATATATATATATATATATATATATATATATATCCAAGTTAATATGGAACGAAGAAAATATTAACAACGTTCAAAACCTTAATTTAAAACAGTGCCCAATATAGAAATAGAGCTATGAATATTTATTATAAACTAGTGTTTACTACCTGATGAGACATTTTTCTTTCAATGTCAAAACAACAGACACACACACACACGCACACACTTATATATATATATATATATATATATATATATATATATATCAATTGTACATTGCGACACGGAAATTTCTATGTTTCGAGATGGATTAGAAATACCCACATACATACACCCACATACATAAACAGCAAACCAAGGGGTTTTGTCATTTAAATGTAAATCATCTGCACAACTAACATCAACATTGCCTGATGATGAGAACCTATCTCGAAACATAGAAATTTCCATGTAGCAATGTACAATTGATACATAACTCTATAAATATATAATTATATGAAGCTCTATAATACTCATTATATTGAGCACTGTTTGTAATAAAATAAATGCCAGAGCACTCAAAATATAAAAAAAACCTTGAGTCCTCTTCACCTGGAAACATATAAGCACAGCTCATTCGATAATGAATTGGAGCACTCTAGCTATTGGTCGTGTTTATACGCGCTAAAAAGGCTGCCTTCTTCTCGTGGCCTAGGGGTAGAATCGCCGACTGACGCCAATTCGGTAGGGTTTCAATCCTGGGTTAAGAAGCGACCAGAGTCTAAGCCGTACTGATGAGCTGTAATACAGATATTTATGACTATATATATATATATATATATATATATATATATATATATGGTGATTATTTCACAACAGAGCAACGAAACTGAATCCATCCTGCAGATATACAAGTCAACCATCCGTACGTGGATGGATTACTGCTGCCATTTATGGTCAGGCGCCCCTGCCGTTCTCCTTAGTGTTCTTGACAAGCTCCAAAGAAGAGTCTGTAATGTGATAGGTACTGCAGCCACTTCCCCACCGTCGAAATGTGACCTCCCTTTGTTCTATATGTACATATATATAATAATCTATATGTTCTATATATAATTTTCATGACTTCTGCTCGGATGAACTTAAGTCACTGGTGCCTCCTCAACAGGTGTTTACTCGTGCAACCAGACTGGCAACTGGGTCCCACCCATTCACAGTCAGGTTAGCCAAATGCAGACGACAATTCTACTCCTGCACCTTCTTCTCTCGCACTTCCCGCCTGTGGAACTCGCTCCCATATTCTTGCTTTCCTGACGGCTACAACCTCCAGAAATTTAAATGCAAATTCAATACTCATCTACTAACCACTAGACTCTAGCTCTCTCCCCACCCCCGTATAACCTTCCCTTCTCTCCACCTATATATCTGTCATCGCACCTGCTTTCTCAGCTTTCTATTGTTCCTTTTTAACTAGTTTGTACTCCTCACTCTTTTCTAATTAATCTTTTTACAGTTATGTAGCCCCCTGCACATCAGTGGCATTTCCACCTTGCTCGGGGTGAAATGATTAAAAAAATAAATTAAATATAAATATTTATGTTCTCTTTTCACACACACAACTAACAAATATAAATTCTGTGAAATGAAAAGATTTTATAAATAAAAGAATAAGCGGTTTTGTTCATATATATATATATATATATATGGATGCTCTGGAGAGAGCAACGAATTCAAACAAAACTTAACTCGTTACTTTTTGTTATCTTACAAAGGCTTGTGTAAAGAAAATCAGTCAATTATATCGCGTTCGAAGATTTGGCAGCATTCTGCCTGAATAGAAACGAGAAAAATGATTTTTCTTTTTTTCTGCACTACATCTGCTACCAAATACATTACCCAGAAATATTCCGAATGGTGATCTGGATCGGTATTTTTAGAGATTAATCCGATGCCGCTGATGTAAATAATGTCCGGTGGGTCAGTGGAAGTTAATACAGTATTCTATAAAGAATGATGCATTTCAAGATTCCTAAAATAACAGGTCTTCGAATTTTTCTCAGACCTCTATAGTTGCAGACCCAAGTTCGATTAGGCATTTGTCAGATTCTCAAATGCCATCGATTCTGAGTGGGGCGAAGAGCACGGGGTCAGATTACATACGATCAGCTCAATGGACTATCGCTCTTTTACCCTTGTTTTTCTATATTTGCCGCAAATCCTAGATTGATTTCAAATGTGAATGAAAAGCTGGTTATATTTTGGCCTAAGCACAAACAAATATATATATATATATGCGTGTGTGTGTGTGTGTGGAGGGGTCTATATTTGAAGTATATTTTTATATTTTTACATATTTTTAGCAATTTTTGCAGAAACCAAATCGGACAATTCTAATTAGTACCAGCTACCATATATATATGGTATATATCAACTCGGAACGAGAGATCGGAGTGCCGAGTTCGAATTCCGGTTGAATTCCTTGCATTCACTTACGCACAAATACCCTTGGGAAAGGTGTTAATCCGTCTCTCCCCTCCAGTTATGGGTTAATAATAGGACATATTGGGTTCTATAGCCTTGGTTGGCAACCAGTCTACCGCAGAAAGCAATGGCAACCTACTGCGGGATAATCTTCTGCCAAATCAGTCATGTCTTATTCGAGACATGATCGCCCAAAGCGTGTATCACGTATGGCACTTAACTGACTGACCCTATATATGACATTGGCTGGGAGAGTAAGTTTTCATCCGGGTACGAGGAATACCAGATACATAGTGAGAAAGAAAGAAAGAAAGAAAGAAAGAATCAGTCAAAGAGAGAATACGAAAAAAAGGAAGCATAAAATTAAAAAAAAACGAAGGGAGCCAATATAAAAGAAAGAAAGAAAGAAAGAAAGAAAGAATCAGTCAAAGAGTGAATACGAAAAAAGAAAGCATAAAATAAAAAAGAACGAAGGGAGCCAAAATAAAAGAAAGAAAGAAAGAAAGAAAGAATCAGTCAAAGAGTGAATACGAAAAAAGAAAGCATAAAATAAAAAAGAACGAAGGGGGCCAAAAAAAAAAAAGAAAAAAAGAAAGAAAGAAAAAGAAAGAAAGAAAGAAAGAATCAGTCAAAGAGTGAATACGAAAAAAGAAAGCATAAAATAAAAAAGAACGAAGGGGGCCAAAAAAAAAAAAAAGAAAAAAAGAAAGAAAGAAAGAAAGATAGAAAGAAAGAATCAGTCAAAGAGTGAATACGAAAAAAGAAAGCATAAAATAAAAAAGAACGAAGGGGGCCAAAAAAAAAAAAGAAAAAAAGAAAGAAAGAAAAAGAAAGAAAGAAAGATAGAAAGAAAGAAAGAATCAGTCAAAGAGTGAATACGAAAAAAAGGAAGCATAAAATAAAAAAGAACGAAGGGAGCCAAAATAAAAGAAAGAAAGAAAGAAAGAAAGAAAGAAAGAAGGAAATTCCGGCTATTTTGTAGCCATGCGTCAGAACCGCAATAGGCGCCTATTGCCTCTGCTCGCAATGAGTGTAAGAGTATATGTTGAATGAGTCTAAGCTGCTGTTTGCTGAGAGAATGATTCAACGCATAGCTGCTCGCAAGTTCGACTCCAAAGACTATTGGCGGCTCTGCGAACGTGCGTTGAACAACAACAAACCCTGCGTCGCTCCCTTGATAAATAAATTTGAGCTTCTCACGGCATCTGTGGACAAGACCGAGTGCTTTGCTCGCAAATTTTCTTCTAACTCCACATTTGACTCGTCTGGAGTATCCGCATCCGACTTCCCCCTTAGAACTGAGGCTAAACTGAGAAATGTTCACATAACCCCTTCTCTGGTATCTAAGATAATTTCTAAACATGACCTCCATAAGGCGAGCTGAATCCCGGTCATTATCTTGAAAAAATGTGCCCCTGAACTCTCCTCTGTCCTCTTTAAACTATATAATTACTCCCTCTTTGCTTTCTGTTTTTCTGTCTGCTAGAATCCTGTATTCCTGTATTTAAGAACACAGGGGAACCATCAAACCTATCCAATTACTGCCCTGTCAACTTCCTACCAATTTTTGGAAAAGTGTTCTAGGCTATTATCAATGCTAAAATAGTTCAACATCTTACTGCCCATAAACTATTCTCAGACAGACAGTATGGCTTCCGCTTTGCCAAATCTACTGCCGATATGCTAACTACCATCACTGAGTACATATACCAGACCCTCGATATGTCCGGCGAAGCTCGGGCTGTTGCCCTGGATATTTCCAAAGTATTTCATATCGTCTGACACGCCGGCCTTCTGCGCAAGCTACGGGGTTATGGTATCACTAGACGATTGTTTGGTTTGATTCCAATCTTTCCTATAAAATCGCATAATGAAGATCATCTTGAACGGGCATGCCTCCACATCCTTCTACACGAACGCTGGTGTCCCTTAGAGCTATATCCTAGGCCCGACGCTCTTTATGATATTTATAAATGATCTCCCTAACGTGATCAAATCCCAAGTAGGCCTCTACGCTGATGCCGCCAAAGAGTTGTTTGCTGAGAAAATGCGACAGCACATCGCTGACCGCAAGTTCGGCTCCAAGGACTATTGGAGGATTTGTAAACGAGTGCTCAACAATAGGAAATCCTCAATACCTCCTTTAATCCATGGATTTGAGGTTCTCACGTCATCTGCGGACAAAGCTGAGTGCTTTGCCCACAGATTCTCATCCAACTCCACATTCGACTCGTCCGGAGTACACCCACCCGACTTCCCTATTAGAACTGAGGCCAAACTGCACGACGTATATATTACCCCGACAGTAGTATCCAGAGTAATTTCAAAACTCGACCCCCATAAGGCGTGTGGAGACGATGGAATCCCGGTGATAGTCCTTAAGAGGTGTGCTCCTGAACTTTCCCCTGTCCTCTCTAGACTATTTAACTACTGCCTTTCTGCTTCCTGCTTTCCTGCATGCTGGAAATTCTCTTCAGTCGTTCCTGTATTTAAGAATTGTGGTGAACCCTCGGACCCATCCAACTATCGCCCTATCAGTCTTCTACCGATATTCGGGAAAGTATTCGAGGCTATAATCAATGCGGAAATAGTTCATCATCTTACCGCCCACAAACTGTTCTCCGACAGGCAATATGGATTCCGCTTTGCCAGGTCCACGGCCGACCTGCTAACAACCGTAACGGAGTACATGCTACAGGCCCTTGATGAGTCTGATGAGGCTCGCGCGGTTGCTCTGGACATCTCCAAGGCTTTCGACAGGGTTTGGCACTCTGGCCTCCTATGCAAACTACGCGGTTATGGTATTACCGGTCGGCTGCTTGACCTAATCCAATCTTTCTTAAATAACCGCAAAATGAAGGTCGTTCTGAATGGGCGTGCCTCTTCGTCCTACAGCACGAATGCTGGTGTCCCACAGGGCTCTATCCTGGGCCCGACGCTCTTCCTTATTTTCATCAACGACCTCCCAGATGAGATCAAGTCCCAAGTAGGCATCCACGCTGATGACACTACAATATACTCCCGCTCCAGTAAGAAAACTGTCGTGGCGGACAGACATAATCTCGCTGCTGACCTCGAGCGGGATCTACACTCTGTGGTGAACTGGGGCAAGAAGTGGCTTGTCAACTTCAATTCATCTAAGACCAAGCTGTTGTCTGCCAACCATTACAGGCAACCTCTCCTGCCTCCCATAAGCATGGACCAAGTGATTCTCCCTGGGAGTAATACACTACACCTCCACGGACTTACCACTATATTGAATCCATAGCAAAATCTACTGCTAAGAAGGTTGGGTCACTATGTCGATCCAGGATGTTTTTTCCACCTGAATCCATCCTGCATATATACAAGTCAACCATCCGTCCGTGCATGGAGTACTGCTGCCATTTATGGTCAGGTGCCCCTGCCGTTCTCCTCAGTGTTCTTGACAAGCTCCAAAGGAGAGTCTGTAATGCGATAGGTACTGATCTGGCGACTCGACTGCAGCCACTTCCCCATCGTCGAAATGTGGCTTCCCTTTGTCTGTTCTATAAATACTTTCATGGCTTCTGCTCGGACGAGCTTAAGTCACTGATGCCTCCTCAACAGGTGTTTACTCGTGCAACCAGACTGGCAACTGGGTCTCACCCATTCACAGTCAGGTTAGCCAAATGCAGACGACAATTCTACTCCTTCAGCTTCTTCTCTCGCACTTCCCGCCGGTGGAACTCACTCCCGTATTCTTGCTTTCCTGAGGGCTACAACCTCCAGAAATTTAAATGCAAAGTCAATACTCATCTACTAACCACTGGACTCTAGCTCTCTCCCCACCCCTGTATCACTTTCTCTCCACCTATGTATCTGTCATCGCACCTGCTTTCTATTGTTCCTTTCTAACTAGTTTGTACTCCTCACTCTTTTCTAATTAATCTTTTTACATTTATGTAACCCCCTGCACATCAGTGGTGTTTCCGCCTTGCTCGGGGTGAAATGATTAAAAAAAAATGAGTAAGAAATCTGACGAGACGGACAAACATAACCTCGCTGCTGATCTTGAGAAGGACCTCCACTCTGTGGTAGACTGAAGTAAGAAATGGCTTGTAAATTTCAATGCTTCTAAAACGAAGCTGCTGTCTGTCAACCATCACAGGCAGTTTCTCCTGCTCCCCCATAAGCACTGACCAAGCGAGTCTCCTTGAGAGCAATACACAGCGCCTTCTCGGCCTTACCCTCTCTTCTGACCTTAAATAGAATCATTACATTGAGTCAATAGCTAAATCGACTCCTAGGAAGTTTGGGTCACTGTGTCGAGCTAGAAAGTTTCCCCACCCCCTGAGTCCATCTTGCACATATACAAATCAACCATTCGACCGTGCATAGAATATTGTCATACCTGGTCAGGAGCCCCCTGCTGTTCATCTCAGGGTTCTTGACAGGCTCCAAAGGAGAATCTGCAATATGATCGATCTCGGCCTGGCAGCTCGACTCCAGCCACTTTCTCACCGGCGAGATGTGGTTTTACTCTGTATTTTCTATAAATATTTTCATGGCTTCGACTTCAACGAACTTAGATCACTAGTGCCCCCTCCACAAGAATTTACTTGAGAAACCAGACTGGTAACAATGTCCCACCCTTTTACAGTTAAATCTATCAAATTCTGCCGTGCCGACAATTCTCTCGATCAGCTTCTTTTCTCGCGTTTCCCGCCTGCGGAACTCCCCTCCGTATAATTACTTAATTTCCTACAACCGTCAGGAATTTAAATGCAATGTCAATTCCCATCTCTTAACCACTTGACTTCAGTTCTTCCCTTTGTTCTTTTTCTTCCTCACCCTATCTTCGCAACTGTCATTCCCACCCTTCTCTTGCCTTTTCGCGGATACCTCCAATAACTGGTTCGTCTTTCTCTTTTCTCACCTTCTGCTTAAACTTATGTAGCCCCCTGTGCATCAGTGGCCGAACCGCCTTGCTTGGGGTAAAACGGTTTACGCTCTCACACCCTGATTGAGCACTCTGGAAGAATGGTAGTCTTTGAAAAAACGGTAGCTACTCTAGCATCTATGCATCGCTCATTCAGTAATGAATTAGAGCACTCTAACTACTGGCGTATGATACATCATACGCTAAAAAGTCTGCCTTTTTCTACCGAGCGCCCATAGCTCAAAGGTAGAATCCCCGACTGACGTTTCAATTCTGAGTAAAAGCAATCGGATGCCTAACTGATCCTGCTGAAGGATGAATATCTTCTTAACAAGATTTCCCGATTATTCAGGTCGTATATATATATATAAATGTACTGTTTAATTATAAAAATCTAAACTCAACATAAAAAGATAAAAGACTTGGTCAATACTAAAAAAACAATAAGCTAAAAGTAGGAATTTCATTGATTGCCTGTAATAATCTTCTAAAAAAATACACTGGAGAAACCGCAAGGAATTTAAATAAAAGACGATGTTGTGTGATCTCCCCGTTTTCTATGATAATGGACTCGACTCGAGTATACATATACTCCTGCCATAAAGAGCACAGGGAAAACAGTGTCTGATCGGTAAGTTACTGAACAATACCGAAGTTTCACAGAGAATACCGTGTCAGTAGCCATAGTAGCTCTAGGCTGCACGACCGTCAGATTTGACATGGGCATACTAATTCCAGCACGGCTTTACTTCAAAGACTTATATATATATATATATATATATATATATATATATATATATATATATAGGAAAGAATATTAATAAAAAGTTTTGAATTTAAAGACGTACTTTTTTAAACAGTATTTGTTTATTTTTATAGTGTTTTATATTTCAGACTGCTCTCGGTCCTTCATCAGAAACAAGTGATTTTTAAATTAGAATTGGAAACGTATTTTTACGATGGCGTCCTAATACTTTTTTGTTTACATCACGTGGTGTCGATAAACCAATCAGCATGCGGCACGTCCGTTTGTTTATTTTCGGTAAACCAATCAACACGCGGCACGTCCGTGGAGAGAGTCTGTTTGTTTTAGACAAAAAATCTCTTGGAATATCTATTTTTTTGTTTATATCGCGTGGTGTCGATAAACCAATCAGCATGCGGCACGTCCGTTTGTTTATTTTCGGTCAACCAATCAACACGCGACACCTCCGTGGAGAAAGTCTGTTTGTTTTAGATAAAAAATTCCTTGGAATATCTGAAAGAACATTCTTTTTACCTATTGAAATATTTGTAGAGATTCAACACACCTAAGTCCCTGTTTAACCCTAGCTAGGGTTAAACAGGGACTTAGGTGTGTTATTAACGTGTTATGATCGTGTTCATCTGATCGAACGTTTGACAGACTGTTGAATGACGAAGCGATGACGCATGATTATAAATGCAATATTCATAAATCTAAGGTAAGGGACAAAACTCTTAAATTACATCATCTTTTCATAATAATGGCAATTTTAGTCAACCATACATGAAAATAAGAGACGTATTAAGTAAATAAAAATTATTTTAAAAATAAATGACAGCACTACGCTTAATACTATTTGCAATTTTGGATTCGTAAGTTTCGTTTCCACATATCATTATAAAAACCTCTAGGGAACACCCCAACAGAGAATTTTACTCGATTTAAAACTATTAAAAATTATTATAATTAAAACGTAAAAAAAACTGAAAAAATTCTTGTAAAAATTTATTATTCATCAAAAAATATTATTTATTCAGACAATAATGTCCTTAATCTAAACTTATTTATAAATGGAACTGTGTGTGTGTGTGTGTGTGTGTGTGTGTGTGTGTGTGTGTCCGTCCGTTAGCTATAGACCCGAAACGGCTGAACCGATTTTCTTAAAAATTTACACAGTTGTACTATAAGCATCTGCCAGTGTTCTTAGCTAGGTTTTGTGTCGAGGCACCCCCGATAAATATCGAAAATCGATAATAGAAAAAATTGGGTTATAGAAAGAGAGGGTATATGAACTCCATTCTTTGCAGGAAGCGTCGATTAGAAGTCGTGAGTTATCTCCCTCTAACCCTGCAAGTTATTTATTCGCCACTTCTGTAGCCTTAAGGACACATAGCCCAGTTGACACTGACGTTGGTTAGTTCCTGATTTGACTCTTAGATTTGTCAGTTCAATACCAGACTACAATACATGGGTTTGTATTGTACGAGACTCCAAAAAGGTAAGGATGATTTTGAATTTTTAGGAGACCCCAAAAACTTCAGCATGAGATTTAATTGCAGGAGACTCCAAAAGATACGCATGGTTTGGATTGCACGAAACTCAAAAAGGTAGACATGATTTTCAATTTTATGAGACTCCAAAAAGGTAAGCGTAAGTTTAGATTGTACGAAACTTTCGATTGTAAGACTTAAAACCTAGGGATAGGATAAAATCTACGAGACCCAAAGATGGTAGGTAACAGTTTGAAATATATAAGATTCCAAATAGTTAAGCATTTTTTTATATTGTATGAAGTTCTAAAAAGGTAAGTACGAGTTTAGGCTGTACGAGATTCACAAAAGATAGGCATGAGATTGGATTGTAGAAAACTCCAAAAGTGAAGGCAAGTGTTTGGATTGTACGACACTTCAAAAAGGTAGACATGAGTTTCATTGCATAAGACTCTAAAAATAAAGGCATGAGTTTGGATTTTACGAGATTCCAAAATGGTAGGCGAGAATTTGGATTTTACGAGATTCCAAAATGGTAGGCGAGAGTTTGGATTTTAGAAGAGTCCAAAATGGTAGGCGAGAGTCTGGATTTTACGAGACTCCAAAATGGTAGGCGAGAGTTTGGATTCGACGAGACTTCAAAATGGTAAGCGAGAATTTGGATTTTACGAGACTTCAAATTGTAGGCGAGAGTTTGGATTTTACGAGACTCCAAAATGGTAGGCGAGAGTTTGGTTTTTACGAGGCTCCAAAGTGGTAGGCGAGGGTTTGGATTTTACAAGACTCTAAAATGGCAAGCGAGAGTTTGGATTTTACGAAACTCCAAAATGGTAGGCGAGAGTTTGGATTTTACGAGGCTCCAAAATGGTAGGCGAGAGTTTGGATTTTACGAGACTCCAAATTGGTAGGCGAGAGTTTGGATTTTACGAGACTCTAAAATGGTAGGCGAGAGTTTGGATTTTACGAGACTCCAAAATGGTAGGCGAGAGTTTGGATTTTACGAGACTCCAAATTGGTAGGCGAGAGTTTGGATTTTACGAGACTCCAAATTGGTAGGCGAGAGTTTGGATTTTACAAGACTCTAAACGGTAAGCGAGTGTTTGGATTTTACGAGGCTCCAAAATGGTAGGCGAGAGTTTGGATTTTACGAGACTCTAAAATGCTAGGCGAGAGATTGGATTTTACGAAACTCCAAAATGGTAGGCGAGAGTTTGGATTTTATGAGACTCCAAAATGGTTGCCGTGAGTTTGGATTTTATGAGACTCCAAAATGGTTGGCGAGTGTTTGGATTGTATGAGACTCCAAAATGGTAGGCGAGAGTTTGGATTTTATGAGACTCCAAAATGGTTGGCGAGAGTTTGGATTTTATGAGACTCCAAAATGGGTGGCGAGAGTTTGGATTTTATGAGACTCCAAAATGGTAGGCGAGAGTTTGGATTTTATGAGACTCCAAAATGGTTGGCGAGAGTTTGGATTTTACGAGACTCCAAACTGGTAGGCGAGAGTTTGGATTTTACGAGACTCCAAAATGGTAGGCGAGAGTTTGGATTTTATGAGACTTCAAAATGGCAGGCGAGAGTTTGTATTTTACGAGACTCCAAAACGGTAGGCGAGAGTTTGGATTGTACAAGACTCAAAAACTGTAGGTATGAGTTTCTTTTATACTCGTTAAAAAAATTAATGTTGGTTTAGACGTGAATCAAAATCGGCAAGAGTTTGGATTTTATGAGACTCCAAAATGGTTGGCGAGAGTTTGGATTTTATGAGACTCCAAAATGGTAGGCGAGAGTTTGAATTTTATGACACTCCAAAATCGTAGGCGCGTGTTTGGATTTTATGAGACTCCAAAATGGTAGGCGCGCGTTTGGATTTTATGAGACTCCAAAATGGTAGGCGCGCGTTTGGATTTTATGAGACTCCAAAATGGTAGGCGCGCGTTTGGATTTTATGAGACTCCAAAATGGTAGGCGAGAGTTTTAATTTTATGACACTCCAAAATGGTTGGCGAGAGTTTGGATTTTATGAGACTCCAAAATGGTAGGCGAGAGTTTGGATTGTATGAGACTCCAAAATGGTTGGCGAGAGCTTGGATTTTATGAGACTCCAAAATGGTAGGCTAGAGTTTGAATTTTATGAGACTCCAAAATGGTTGGCGAGAGTTTGGATTTTATGAGACTCCAAAATGGTTGGCGAGTGTTTGGATTTTATGAGACTCCAAAATGGTTGGCGAGCGTTTGGATTTTATGACACTCCAAAATGGTTGGCGAGCGTTTGGATTTTATGAGACTCCAAAATGGTTGGCGAGCGTTTGGATTTTATGAGACTCCAAAATGGTTGGCGAGCGTTTGGATTTTATGAGACTCCAAAATGGTAGACGAGAGTTTGGATTTTACAAGACTTCAAAATCGTAGGAGAGAGTTTGCATTTTATGAGACTCAAAAACTGTAGGTATGAGTTTCTTTTATACTCGTTAAAAAATTCATGTTTGTTTAGACGTGAATCAAAATCCTTAATATGGATTTAAAAGAAAGACAAAAATGTTAGACATGGGTTCAGTTTCCATGAGAATCAAAATGGTACACACAATCACAAGCTTAATTTACAAGAGTGTCACAAAGGTCGACATATGAGTGTGGGCTAAAAAGGTTTATAGGCGGATTATGGAACGTGGTGTTATCACTTTCTATGCAGGAAATTCATCTTTTCTTCTTAATAACTGCAATATTTCCTTTCACGTAAACTGACATCTCACTGTTCAAAGAAAACTGTTTGTCAGAAAAGTCATCAACAGCAGATATGACGTCAGCCTCACTGCAATACTGTTTCTCGGCCAACTATATTTTTCTTGTTGGAGAACAGATGATGGTCAAATCAAAAGAATAGGGAGGTTGATCAATCAGTACTTGCCATTGATAGTGTTGCTCTTTTGAATGTAGTCACTAAACTATTTACATCATATAAAACTGAGATTACCAACTTCCACGCAGATGAAACGACATTGGCGCAGGTCAGGAGGTGTGTTTCCACTGCATGGATTGTCTTTGTGTCTCTGGTTCAAAGTCCTGAACCCAACACTCAACCTGGGTTTAAAAAACATTCAAAGAAACCAGCTGGATTTGCTTCAAACAATGTCAGATATTCCTTCGATGTGAACTTTACAGCCTAAGAACATTTCAGTCCATCCTCGTACATGGAAAGAAAAAAATAAAGTGAATATAAAGATGTTGATTAAATTAACGCAAGATGAACATGTTTTACCAGAGCTCATATTACAATCTTAGACGATAATGATTGTCTTTAGCACTCCGTATGACTGGTTCCTATATTGTATTCCTTTCTATGCTTGGTCGGCTTAGGAGATTTTTTTGCGCCTAGCAGATGCACTGATTCTTTAAGTTTATATAGTTTCCACTGGTGTTCTCTGTCAATAAGCATTCTGTATTACTGGTTCTCATATTGTATTCCTTTCTATGCTTGGTAGGCTTAGGAGATATTTCTGGCCTAGCATATGCACTGATTCCTTACGTTTAGGTAGTTTCCAGTAGTGTTGGAAGGAGAAATGCCTATATCCAATGGGCCATGTGTCTTTGAAAACATCTCTGTATGAATTTATGGGACTTATAAACCTAACATCTCAGTAACTATTTTCTACTCATATTGCAATCTTTGATGCTAATGATTTTCTCTAGCACTCCATATTACTGGATCTCATATTGTATTCCTTTCTATGATTGGTAGGCTTAGGAGATATTTCTGGCCTAGCATAGGCTTGCGTTTCATTACACATGTTTCGATAGACAAGAGCGTGATTTTTAAAACAACTCTCACAGAAACAGATACTCATCTGATAATTTAATGTGGATTTTATTCGTCAAAACAATGTCTCTTCTGTTTTGGAAGATTCCTGTCCACTCTAGACATGGAAATCATAGCCCTCTACTACTTCCTATCATTTGTAACTCTTAACAAACCATTGTAATTTTTAGGTAGGTTACTCGCTGCTTTCCCTCTTGTCTTATGAATATTTCTTATGAGTGTCAAATTTTGCAAGCCTTCTTTCCTCATTATCTATCCTTGGAATTTCGACTCCCTTTCTAACTCTAAGCTTGTGTCCTTTCTTTTTCCATTTCTTTTAAGACGTTAACAAACTGCAACCAAAAAGATATATCGGTGAGTCTATGCTGTTCCTCTTCTCAGTAATCATTTTTTACCAGAGCTCATATTGCAATCTTTTGAAGCTAATGATTTTCTCTAGCACTTCGTATAACTGGTTTCCGTATTGCATTCATTTTTATGCTTGGTCAGTTTAGGAGATTTTTCTGGTCTAGCATATGCACTGATTCGTTACGTTTAGGTAGTTTCCAGTTGTGTTGGAAGGAGAACTGCCTATATTCAATGGGCCATGTGTCTTTGAAGACATCTCTGTATGAATTTATGGGACTTATATAACCAACGTCTCAGTTACTATTTTCTACTCATATTGCAATCTTTGATGCCAATGATTTTCTTTAGCACTCCATATTACTGGATATCATATTGTATTCATTTCTATACTTGGTCGGCTTAGGAGGTTTTTGTAGCCTGGCATATGCACCGATTCCTTAAGTTTATGTAGTTTCCAGTGGTGTTCTCTATCTATTATTTCAGCTTCATTCCATAGGGGCTCCCTTTCTCTTCCTATATATGGTCAGCTATGCCTGATTTTTCTATCTACCCTCGTTGTACAGCCTTGCAATGTTCTTGTAGCCTTACCTTATATATTTCTTTCCACAGCTACATGGAATGACGTACACACAGTCCTTAGTCATGTCCTCTTCTGTTGGGGGTCTTACTCGAGAGAGGTATCTGCTAAGTGTAGAACCACTACTGAAGGTCGTCTTGATGTTATATGGAACACAGATCCTTTTTTATTTTCTCCGATAACCCCTTCACATAAGGTAGACAGACTGAGGATGTTTTCTGAGTGCTCTTGTTCTCATGCACCTTCTCTTCCATGTTCGTTGAAGCTGTTGTCCTTTACCCTGGATAATTGTTACGTTGTAGGGTACTGTTTATACTGACTATCACTTTGGGTCCACATCAGTGGCGACGAAGGGGATTCGAGACAGAGGATACGAAACACGCACTCACGCCGAAACTCAAAAAGACCAGTACCACATTAGTGGTGACGAGGATTCGTAGATAGAGAATTGGCGAACTGGTTTTATATTGCCCATGGAGCGAAAAACACCCACAAACGCCATATGAACCAGCTCAGAAAATGCCGTTTGAATGAATCTGAGAAATCACCACCAAATATCTGCGAAGAGCCGATAGACGTGATATTCGAACATTTCGATCTTGACACGCCCCAAGTCTCACCGGAAATACGACGCTCGGGGAGAAAGAGAAAATTTACTCAACCACTCGACATGAATCCCAAGAGGAAGAAGTATTAAAAGTGTAACTTTTTTTTTCTCCTTTTTTAAAAAATAAAAGAGGAAAACTCTTGGAAGGGGTTGTTGTGAGACCCATACTTACGTATATAATGGACTCTTCCAGTACTATATTAATATGTGAATAGTAGTATTATATGAGTAGTAGCATCAAAAGTGCTACTTTTGTCACTGTCAGCTCTTTGTCTATTTTTGGCCTGGCTATATGGCCGGGAAGACCCATATTAAAAAGACCTTGGGTCACATTTCCCCTGAAGTGGGAAGGCTGACTAAATATTGCAGTAGCACCAGAAGTGCCAACTTTGTCAGTTAGCTCTTTGTCTTCGGGCAGAGAGCACTAACCCAGTCGTGGCTCCGCCGAAGGGCAAAATCACGACTGGGGAAAGATAGACAGATGTTTTTGGCCTGGCTATATTGTCACGAAGATCCACATTAAACAGAACTTGTGTCACATCTCGCCTTAAGTGGGAAGGTGGGTAAATACCGTCATTGTCAGCTCTTTGTCTTCAGGCAGAGAGCACTAACCCAGCCGTGGCTCCGCCGATAGTTTGAATCACGACTGGGAAAAGATAGACAGATATTTTTGGCCAGGCGATATGGCCGAGAAAATCCACAATAAAAAAGAGCTTGTGTCACATATCGCCTTAAGTGGGAAGGCCGATTAAATATTGCAGTAGCACCAGAAGTGCTACCTTTGTCACTGTCAGCTCTTTGTCTTCGGGCAGAGAGCATTAACCTAGTCGTGGTTCCGAAGGGTAGAGTCACGACTGGTTAATGATAGACAGATATTTTTGGCCTGGCTATATGTGCGTTGTGGCGCAATGGATATCGGCTCGGAACGAGAAATCGGGGAACCGAGTTCGAATTCCAGTTGAATTCCTTGCATTCACTTACGCACAAATACCCTTGGGAAAGGTATTAATCCGTCTCCTCCCTCCAGTTATGGGTTAAATAATAGGACATATTGGGTTCTATAGACTTGGCTGGCAACCAGTCTACCGCAGAAAGCAATAGCAACCTACTGCGGGATAATCTTCTGCCTAGTCAGTCATGTCTCTGTCGAGACGTGATCGCCCAAGCGTGTATCGCGCATGGCACTTGACTGACTGATATGGTCCGGAAGACCCACATAAAAAGACCTTGTGTCACATTTCTCCTTAAGTTGGAAGGCCGACTAAATATTGTAGTAGCACCAGAAGTGCGCAGCCGGGTACGACTAATAATAACGGACACCACTGGATAATAAGCTCCTCTTACGCTAACACTATTCTTTGTAACCTTTCTGTTTAATATATCTTTCTTTACCTTTAACTCATGTTCTGTGTTTTCTTTCCGTGGCCCCCACTTTGGGTCCACATCAGTCTTGTACCTGAAAATGAAAGAATTCAATTAATATTAAGGAGGCTCAAAATTAAGGCATGAAAAATTTTACAGATCTAGTATTACTACCTCGTCTTCTGCCTATGAACTTTGCAGCACCCCTTCGTAGTTATAGTAAACTGATGTACTTATTTGTTGTAGTGTACCTCTTTAGATTTGGGATACTGTAGCCTCTATTCTTGAGCTCGAACGGAGGGAGCATACTTTATCTTAAAAATGATTCGTAGTCAACAAAATTTAAGCATCTAAATATTTGAAATAACATGCTCATTGAGAGTGCTAACAATTGTCGGACAGGCATTTGTCCATTAAAAACAATATCAGAACAAATAACAGGAGCAAATAACGTACGCGGCAATGCAAATACTTGAGAAAATTGCAACTATCAAATTTAATCTCTAGAATGAATGACTTCGTTCCGTTTGAATTGGGACATATGTTAGGATATTATACATTGGACTGGAGCCTGAAGCTTCTAATATATATGGAAGCTTCTAATATATATGGAAGATAGTTGTAAGTCAATAAATATTCCCGTTATTAGACAACAGTACATATTCGCGACTGTCTGAATATTTCGTAATTAACGATTGTCACAAATGTAAACAGATATTCTTGTGCGTTCAGATCATATGATTTACCCTGTTGCTATGATTGGGTGGTATCGGATTTAATAGCAGGAGATTTATCGAAAACAGACGTCAGTAACAGCCATAAAAATGCTTAGATAACAGTATACATATGTATCTATGTATGTCCGTGTTCTTATCAATATTAATAAATGAAGATATTTAAAATGTTAATATATATATATATGTGTGTGTGTGTGTGTATATATATATATATATATATATATGTGTGTGTGTGTATATATATATATATGCACACACGCAAACACGCACACAGATCAACAATCAAATCCCACATAAACCAACTAGATTTACGATGCATAAACACACAAGAGTTATACATACGTATACACACAGATGCATAAAAAACTACTAAAATTATTATATATAAACACATGCACACACGCACATACAAATATTATATATACACAAACGCACACACACACATATTATCAAGCAAATGGCGCGTACGACAAACAGAATTATGAGACATAAGCACACAAGGATTATAAGTACTCGAACGCACACGCCCACACATTATCGATCAAATCTCACATAAACCAGTTAGAATTACAATAGCTGAACACTAATTATTGTACACACGAACGCACACACATTATCAACTACATACCGAATAGACCAACTACATTTACACATAAACTCACACGGATTATATACACTAATACACACTCACAAATATTATCAATCGCATCCCACATAAACCAATTATTATTATAATATATAATGACACAAAGGTTACAGACACACGGACATTATCAACGACATTTCACATGAACCAAATAAAATAGAATTATAAGGATGAAACACACGAACGCAAATGTCTACACATTATTGATCAATGCAACATAAATATGATAGATGGAAACACAAGAATTATACACATGGATGTACAAATATTAAAAAAGAAAATTCCCACATAAACCAAATAGAATTAAGATACACAAAACCACACGATTTATACCGACGAACGGATTATCTATCCAATCTCACATCATTTAGAATATATAAAGACAAATAGTGTATATACAAATGCACACTCACAAACATTATCAACAAATCCTACAGAATCCAGAAACAAATAGGATACAAAAATACACAGGGATTATACGAATGAACGAACACATATTCAAAACTAAATCTGGCATAAACAACAAGAGTAACAATAGACAAACATACAAGGTTTGTAGAAATAAACGCACAGACATTATCACCCGCATCCCGCTTAGACCAAATAAAATTATGATATATAAACCTACAAGAACGGTGCACACACACGCATACGTACAAAAATTATATTTAATAACCAATGAAAATAGACAACATAATACCAGAAATTTCTCTCCAATACTTAATTTCTGGTGAAGCTAAAATAAAAGCGAAACATGTTTAATTTATAAACTACCAGCAGTATAGCCCGGCGTTGCTCGGATGTAATGAAAGCTTTAAAACTAATCCATGGTCATGGAGCTCAGACTCTTTGGACGTTGGCACGAAAGACTAAAAGCAATAGTTGTTTCCAGTTAAAGCGAAACCGTAGACTGAAAGAAAAATGAATGGCTATAAATTAAATTTTGATTTCCTGGTATCGATATCAAATAAGGTTTTTCGTCGTAAACTGAATTTTGAAGGCTAAATAAGTCCTCTGAGTAAATGGTATCATGGCTGAAACTAAAAACTACAATTATACCTACTTAGAGACAAACCCGAAGTAAAAACTAAAATAAATGGGCTGAAAAAATGCAGACATACAGGCAGATAAACAGACACACACACAAACATCTTGCCTTTTATATATATATATATATATATATATATATATATATATATTATCGATTTTCTGCACTATTGAAAGAACTGCAACCTTTAAAGTTCTGAATATCGTTTCTTATGTCTTTGTTTATGAGTGTATCAAATTTGATTAAAATCGGACCACTACTTCTAATCCAATTATTCGATTATCGATTTTCGATCTTTATCGGGGGTACCTGGGCACAAAACCTAGCTAAGAACACTCGCAGATGCTTATAGTAAGTACAACTGTGTAAATTTTCAAGAAAATCGACTCATCCGTTTTTGAGTCTATAGGTAACGGACACACACACACACACACACACACACAGACACACACACACAGACAAAATTCCATTTATAAATAAGTTTAGATAATAATTTATATAATAGTTTTCATTGTAATTGAATATATGATAAAACCCTTTATTGCCCCGAATTTACTTAGTAATTTGTATTTGAAAACGTCATGGGACTTTTCAAATTAAGCCAATTCTTCAAAATCCAGATACTGGTCCCAAACATTTATCTTATTATATATATATATATATATATATATATATATATATATATATATTTGGAAAAAAAACAGTAGCTACTTTAGCAACTACGCATCGTTTATTCAATAATGAATTAGAACACTCTCAGCTACTGACGTATAAATACATGGTATATTACACGCTAAAAGTCTGCCTTCTTCTACCGAGCGCCAATAGCTCAGAGGCAGAATCGCCGGCTGATGACAATTCGGTCGGGTTTTAATCCTGGCAAAACGCAATCGGATGTCTAACCGTACTGATGATCTATGATACAGCGAAACAGATCTGTCTGCAGATGACTATATATATATATTCGTCAACCACATACAAGCCTGTTTCGCTGTATCACAGCTGATCAGTGTGGCTAGACATCCACTTGCTTCCAGCCGGAATCGAAACTCAACCGATTTGTTGTCAGTCCGAGTCGCTAATCCCTAAGCCATAGGTACATGAAATTTTAGCGTGCTATATGTTAGCAGTGTATACACACGCCAGTCACCGAAAGTTCTCAATTCATTGCTGAGTAATAATGCATATATCGCAGAAGTGGTAATTGTTTTTTTTTTCCTCTCTAGAGAGCTCAATCTATTTGTCATCCACATACAAGCCTGTTTCGCTGTATAACAGCTCATCAATGTGGATATATATATATATATATATACACACAGTACTATGCAAAAGTATTAGAACAAGAACTATTTTATCTTTTATGAGGCATATTGACAGAAAAAAAATTAATTAAAGTAATTTTATTTGATTTACTTAACAGATGCTTTAACAAGAAAAATACTTGTTACAAAATAAATTTAATATTTAGTTTTAAAGCTTTTACTTTGATCACAGCCTTCATTCTGTCAGGCATTGACATCACAAGCTTCTTCAATGTATCTAATGGTACCTCCTGCCAAGCAGCTTCTATTTGTTCCTAAAGTGTGTCTTGCGAAGTAACATTAGATTTATCAATTTTTTAATTTAAAATATCCCATAGATGTTCAATAGAATTGAGATTAGGGCTTTGTGGGGGCCAATTCAAATTCCGAAACCTTCCTTCCTCTTCCTTTTTAGTTAAATAATTCTTACAAAGGTTTGAAGTATATTTAGGGTCATTGTCATGTTGATAAATAAACCCTTGTCCTATTAGACGTATCCCAGGTGGGAAACCATGGCGGATAAATGTGCAAAAGTGTTAGGACAGGGGTGATTTTAAACTTTATTTTGATTTCTCATAAAAGATGAAATAATTTTTGTCCTAATATATATATATATATATGTCCTAACACACTAACCTGCTCCCATTCTATCAAACACTCTTCCCATCTCATCCTCGTTATCCTTACTCATCTGTCACCTTCCTCCTGACATTCCCTATATCTAACCACTCCTTCTCTTTACCTTCCCCTATGTAGCCCCATGCGTAATAGTGGCAGTGGAATGCCTTGCTTGGGGTGAAATGATTAAAAAATATATATATATATGTGGGGGGGGGGCGTTTATAATCTTTCATTAAATGCGGTTGACAAGGGAGATTCAGTTAAGTTTTATTAAGTTTTTTCAGCATCCTAACATTTTCTTTTTTGTATGAGTTTAGAAATATAAAAATTGTTCAGAACTTTTAGCTTCCCAAGCGCTTTCGTCCGCTTCTATAACCATCTTTCAAAAACAACGCAAAAATGAATTACTATGTAACAGTCAGAACACGAGAAAAACACAAAAACCAGATACACAAACACCATTGGAAATATGTATAGAATGGTTCGAAAGCGCATGAGACAATAAAAACTAAAGACAATTTTTATATTCTTTAACTTATACAGGACGGAAAAGTGTTAGAATGCTTTAAAACCTTAATAAAAAGATAGTTAAATCTTCCTTGTCGGCCGTATTTAATGAAAGATGTCTGAAAAAAGGTCGCTGTCCAAACATAGATTAACTAACAATAATAAATGTACATTTTTGCACATTTTACTTCTCACGGAATTTATTATTAGTATTATTAGTATAAATTTTACCACTGTTATTATACAGCCATCACTATTTTATTGCCACCACCACCATCACCACCACCAGTCAATGAGCAATACTTCATATATATATATATATATACAAAATCTAGAGTGAGCCAAAACCTACCGCTCTGACGATCCGTAGTGTGAAGCGCGGTAGGTTTTGGCTCACTCTAGATTTTGTGTGTTTTTGCTCTACTGTTGTATTTTTTCTTTCGTACTTTGTATTGAGCACTTTTTCTTGTGTTTGGTTCCGTTTGGGTTTTTTTTCTTTGCTGCGGAGTATTGAATGTTTTGTTCTTGTTCCGTGGGTTTCTTTTTTTTCTCCCCATTTATCCGACGTCTTAGTACACCGGATTGTAACGGATTTAGGTTCTGTTTGTTAATGGTTTTTTCGGAGGTTTATTTTAGTATAAATTTACGGCCGACATACTTACAGAGTCTATGTAGTTATTATTATTATTATTATTATTATTATATATATATATATATATATATATATATATACATGCGGTGTAGATATATAAGAATCCAAAGGAGTATCCTGTACATAAAGTAGTAGGATAACGTAAAGTAGTAAAAATTGTCGTAACAGTCTTTCTGTTGGTGTATCTCCAGCTTTATTTAATGCTCTCTTTAGAGTGTCTACGAATCTTTCGGTTAAACCATTCGACCGTGGGTGGTAAGGCGCTGTTTTTATGTGTTTTAATTGGTACGTCTCGCAAAATATTTGGTAATCACTTGAAGTAAATTGCGTACCATTGTCCGTTACTAAGCAATCTACAACGCCAAACCTAGCGAATAGTTCGTGTAAACAGTTTATGGTATTTTCTGTTGTTGGATTTTTATATCTGAAAACTTCAGGCCATTTACTAAAACTGTCTACCGTTATTAAGTAGTAGCAGTCGTCAATAGGTTCTGCGTAGTCCGCATGGACTCTCGACCAAGGTTTGTCCACCTATGGCCATGGTTTCTGTATAAGTGGTGACTTTGCTGCCGCCGCGTAGCCCTTACATTTTTCTCCCATCCGCGCAATATTATCATCCATGTTCGGCCAGTACACATAGCGCAATATTATCATCCATGTTCGGCCAGTACACATAGCGCAATATTATCATCCATGTTCGGCCAGTACACATAACTTCTCATAGGTGCCTTCATGCGGTTTTTTCCCGGATGTCCTAAATGAAAATCCTTCAAAATTCTTCTTTGTAATGGTTTTGGTATAACCACTCTTTCATTGTATAGTAGGACATTATTGTAAATTGAAAAACTGTCTGCCAAGTTGGTGACTTTATCTCCTATTTTTTTCTTTATGGTATTTATGAATTCATCTGTTTCTGTTTCTCTTCTTATTTCTAAAAGTGTTACCGGTAATTCTCTCACCGTATTACTTAACACTTTACTAATTTCGTCCTCGCCTCTCAGAGCCGCTATGACCATGTCTTCTAAGGCTTCACTTTTCATAGGTATCAGTCTCGATAATCCATCTGCATGTCCTATTTTTTCGATAGTATGAATTCTAATTTGAAGTTATAATTTAGTAGTATTGTACCCCACCTCAGGCGTCTCTTTCTTTGATCAAAATACGGTAAGAAGAGGTTTATGATCCGTCTGTAGCGTAAATTCCCTTCCATATACATATCTATGAAAGCGAGTTAAGGCAAAGATTATGCCCAATGCTTCTTTTTCTATTTGTGAGTATTTTTTCGGTCGGTATCAGTGATCTCGATGCGTGAGTCACAGGTTTTCTTGTGCCGTCCTGCATTTTATGTAGAATACACGCTCCCACATCTTCTGAGCTTACATCTTCTTTTTTTAACCATATCACCCCGAGGAAGGCGGTAACGCCACTGATGCGCAGGGGGCTACGTGAGAGCAAAAAGATTGAAGAGAAAGCCGGAAACCACATCCTAAGCAGGGAACAAAGGGTGAGCCTCTTCACCTGTTCAACAGACGTGGGTGGAGTGTGAACCGGGCGATAGTTTAGTCTATCTACTCCAATTGAAAAAAAAAAAAAGAAAAAAGAAAAGAGAAAAGTTCGCTTGCAATAATAATTTCCAGCCTGGAGTCGAAGTGTGTCAATGTTAGGTCCGACGTCAATTGCATTTTAATTTCCTTAAAAGCCTTTTTGCAATCCTCCTACCAGTTCCACTGGACATCTTTCTTCAGTAATTCGTTGAGATGTGCCCTCAATTTATACATGCTATTGATGAATTCTCCACAAGACAGAGGAAGCTTTGTAATTCCACAACGTTTTTAGGCTCAGGCGTGTTTTTAATTGCTCAAGCTCTCTCTCTGGGTCTGGTTTCCTGTCATTCTCGTTAATAATGCGGAATAAATATTTTATTTCCTTCAAGAAAAAATAACATTTTTTCTCTTTTAATTTGAACCCAAAGTCCTGTATTCTTTTGGAAATCTCCTTGATATATGTCGCGTGATCTCCCATATTATCACTTTTAACTAGAATATCATCTAGATACGCAGTGGCGAAGTTTTGTCCCGTCAACATGGCGTCCATTGTCTGCTGAAAAATCGCAGGCACTACCTTTATTCAGAAGAGTAACCTGTAGTATCCATATAGTCCTTTGTGCGTGTTTATTCATAGTATATTTGAACTTTCTTCTGTGACTGGAATCTGCAAATACGCTTCACCTAGGTCAATTTTCGAAAAAAATTTCCACCATTGTTTGGTGAATATTTCTTCCGAGTATGGCAACGGGTAATGATGGTCTTTTATTGCGTTGTTTAAATCCTTAAAAACATCTGAACACACGCGCGTTTCTCCCGAATTTTTCTTCACATATACTACCGGTGCTGCCCATTCATTGAAATCTGTTTTTGAAATGATCCCAATTTGTTCTAGTCTATCAAGCTCTTTATCTATTTTATCAATTGTGGCGAAAGGTACGATTCTCTTCTTTTTTAAAAATACTGGTTGAGCATTCTGTTTTAGCTCAATTTTCGCTTCGAATTTGTTGCATCGTCCTAACCCACTTGAGAAAACCTCTGGAAATTGTTTTTATAATTCTTCCTTCAGTTTTGTGGCTTCTGAAATCTCACAGTCTATAATTTTTTTTTGTTTTTCAAAAAGAACTAATGGGGAAATCACAGACATTGAATTTCTGCATCCAATTCGTTCCTACCAGGTTGTTTGTGTTCTTCATCACGTAGATTTTTAATTTTTTTGGTTTCTCCCTGAAATTTCACATTCACGATAATTTCGCCTTCGAAATTAATCCTATTCCCTGTTGCATATTTAGCAATCTTTTGTGTGTGTAACATTGTCGCCCAGTTCATCTTTCGCCATATCTGTAGATTAATAATTGTTAAGCCTGACCCTGAATCCAATTGTAATTTGATCTTCATATTCAATATTTCCAGTTCTACATATTTCCCTGTGTTTTCATTGTTTTCATATACCACTCTAGATCTTACCCGCTGCATTGTGTCCCATATTTCCACACGATCGGCATTTTTTGTATTTGAAACGGCAATCTTTAACCCAATGCCATCCACCACATTTGTAACATGCAAAAGGGGGGCTTGTTTTTTATTTGGTTTCCGTCATTAGTTGTTTTGCATCTTTTTTCTTTGTCGTTAAAAACTTGTTTTGCTTTTGGGGAGGGTGAAAATTGTAAATTTCTTTTTACCTTACCAATATACGCGACTCCTGATTCTTCGATATCTTTACTGCCTTTCTTTATATTGAGGCATTTTTGGCAGTTTTTGTAGTGTTAAACCTGGCTCATTTTGAAGTTTGGTCAGCATTCGTTTTCTCATTTCGATGTCTTTGGCAGCGACTAGTCCTTGGACAAATATGAGACATTTAAAGTTGTCTAGAGTTAGCTCCGCCAATTTAAAGTCGTCACAATGTTTGTTGGCAATAGCTGCGAATGTTGAATAGTCCTAGTTTTCGTCTTTCACGGGATTAAAGCATTTCCACCTTTTATGGAACAACGAGATTTTTGGGTTAAATAGCTCCACCTGTCACTGCCTCGTCGAACGTTAAAGCGTTCGTCTTTTTTGGAAGAATATAATCTACAAACTTAGTGTGTACGTCTGTACCTAATTTTCTGAGTCATTTTTTCTTTTCACTCCAGTGCTGGCAGTCGATATTAAAAATATCATCATATCGTCTGTAATATTCTCCAAAATTTTTGTCTTCATCACTCGAGTATTTAAAAGTTTCTGTCGCGTTCTTGCGAAAACGTCTCCTCTTTTTGCGTGTTTCTTTCTAGTGCTGTACTTGTTAATTTTAGTAATAGTTCTTGTAGTTGTAATTGTCTTTCTTCATGAGTCTTTTGCATTTCCATTTGTCTTTCTTCATTTGCCTTTTGCATTTCTATTTGTTTGATCAGATCAAAATTCTACCCGGAGGTACCGTAACCTTTCAGCTTGTGGAGAAGACCAGTATGCCAGACCCTGTCAAATACGTTCGAGATGCCCAAGCCACAGCCCAGGTTTCACCGTTTTTATCAAGAGCATGATAGACTCTTTCTGCAATCATCGTCATTACATCAGAAGTTGACCTCAAGAAACGAAATCCATATTGCTTGTCCAAAAAAGGTGATGGTGATTAGAAATGATGAACCGATTCAGCATTGATTAGAGCCTCTGGCAGTTTTCTAAAAGGAGGTAGAAGGCTAACAGGTCTACAAGCTTTGTGGGGATCTAGGTTAGAGATGATTGCAGAAACCATGGCAAGGATTATATGCATATCAGTTTAGGGATACTGCAAATGAGTGAAGAGTTTCTGAAAAAGGGCATGGTGATTAGAAATGATGAACCGATTCAGCATTGATTAGAGTCTCTGGCAGTTTGCTAAAAGGACGTAAAAGGCTAATAGGCCGATAATCGGAAGGACCGGTCGGCTCACCAGATATCTTTAAAACTAGAACAACAAATAACGAGTTCCAACAGGCACGAAAGGCACCGAGGCATTTTTTATAGAGTTTAGAAAGAACAGGAGCCACTTTGTAAGCACACTTCTTAATGACTATTACAGGCATGCCATCAGGTCCACATCTTTTGTTGGAATCTAGGTTAGAGATGATTGCAGAAACCATGGAAAGGGTTATATGCATATCAATGCAGGGATACTGCAAATGAGTCAAGAGTAGGATTTGAAAAGAAATTGCGAACAAAACATTCAGCAGAAATGTTAACACGTCAAATTGATTGAAGAGGGGAATAGATATTTGCACTTATTTAATGCTTTATTAGACAGCCATCAGTAATCATGAGAGCTGAATTTGTTAGTCGTTATGCGTTGTCTCATTCTCTCGGCAAATAGGGTCTTTGTAATTTCAAGGACTCGCTTGCATTTATTACGAGCAGCAATGAATAGGCACCTGTTATGACGAGAGATGTTACACTGGCTTAGCCTAAAATAGTAGCTCCTGTGTGCTTTCGCGATGGAAAATGCTGGTGTGAACCATGGAGAGGATTGGGGTTTCACCTGGTATTTCTGAAAATGGATAAAAGCATCTATACCGGCTTTGAAGCAGAAGAAACCTGATTGACAAAATTTCCAATTAGGAGCTTAAAGATATCAATCCATGGGGGAGGGCCACAAAAATATTAAGGAATGAGCCCGAATACCACAGTTATCAACAGAAGAGTGTTTCAAAATTCGGTCAGAGTGAAGTGAGGAAATAAGAAATAAACCAAGTAGAAAAGCCTGTTGCTCAGTTTTGCTAGGGAAACGAGTAAAGAAGTCCAACAATTGAGTAAGGGATTGGGCAATGGAAAAATTAAAATGCATGGATACCGCCAACACACACACACACACACACACACACACACACACACATATATATATATATATATATATATATATATATATATATATATATGAACAAGGACTTAATACCACAGGATTTTACCATAACGAAATTACAGAAAGGAACGCTATTATTAATAATTCAAATCGAAAATAATCCAGTATGATATGTAAATCACCTGAAGATTGCGGTAATGCATGAAACTCAGAACTGTCAGTAAAACATAGGATAATATGTGTATTTATTAATGCATATATGTGATGGGGGTAAAATGGGAGAGCAGTTTTAAGAGTAAAAGTTAAGCAAAAAGATAGAAGAAGCAAAATAAAAAAGAAAGATGCCAAATAGATAGATAGATAGATAGATAGATAGATAGATAGATAGATAGATAGATATGAATAGACTGAAATAGATAGATAGATAGGTAGATAGATAGATAGATAGATATGAATAGACTGAGATAGATAGATAGATAGGTAGATAGATAGATAGATATGAATAGACTGAGATAGATAGATAGATAGATAGATAGATAGATAGATAGATAGATAGATAGATATGAATAGACTGAGATAGATAGATAGATAGGTAGATAGATAGATAGATAGATATGAATAGACTGAGATAGATAGATAGATAGATAGATAGATAGATAGATAGATAGATAGATAGATAGATAGATATGAAAAGACTTATAGATAGATAGATAGATAGATAGATAGATAGATATGAAAAGACTAGATAGATAGATAGATAGATATGAACAGACTAAGATAGATAGATAGATAGATAGATAGATAGATAGATAGATAGATATGATAGATAGATAGATAGATATGAATTGACATAGATAGATAGATAGATAGATAGATAGATAGATAGATAGATAGATATGAATAGACTGAGATAGATAGATAGATAGATAGATATGAAAAGACTTATAGATAGATAGATAGATAGATAGATAGATAGATAGATAGATAGATATGAATAGACTAGATAGATAGATAGATAGATAGATAGATAGATAGATAGATATGAACAGACTGAGATAGATAGATAGATATGAATTGACATAGATAGATAGATAGATAGATAGATAGATAGATAGATAGATAGATAGATAGATATGAATAGACTGAGATAGATAGATAGATAGATAGATAGATATGAAAAGACTTATAGATAGATAGATAGATAGATAGATAGATAGATAGATAGATATGAATAGACTGAGATAGATAGATAGATAGATAGATAGATAGATAGATAGATAGATAGATAGATAGATAGATAGATATGAACAGACTGAGATAGATAGATAGATAGATAGATAGATAGATAGATAGATAGATAATGAACAGACTGGGATAGATAGATAGATAGATAGATAGATAGATAGATAGATAGATAGATATGAACAGACTAAGATAGATAGATAGATAGATAGATAGATAGATAGATAGATAGATAGATAGATAGATAGATAGATAGATAAAACGTGTAAATTGCATTACAAAAAAGTATTCGACGAAAAATCGTATTTATTTCAGAAAAAATAATTTTGAATGGGTTGGAATTCTTTCAGACTCTTAAAATTTAAAGCAGTTTGAAGAGACAGCTCTCAGGGAACGCTTACCCACTCAACTAACCCTACCTAACTCGCCTATCCTCATATATAAGTTGGTGTTGGCGTTGGGTGGGTGTAAACCATAATGTATGTATTTATCAGTGTTACGTTAAACGAGTGCCATTGATTAGAATAGAAAAAAAAAACATTAGTGAAGAAAAAGAAAACAATAGTAGATCGTGTAGATGAGAGAGAGCAAACCTTTTCTCCATGAAACACAATCCTTCGCATCTACATACGAACTTGTGTGTCGTCGGAAATTAAAATCTTTCTTCAGTAACTTAATGGACAGCCCATCTCTCTCTCTCTCTCTCTCTCTCTCTCTCTCTCTCTCGCTCTCTCTCAGTGTGTGTGTGTATATGTTTGCGTGTCACTAATATAGTCACACGTAAAAGTGATAATTTCCATTATGCCTGCTAATTCAACTTAAGTTAAATATAATCAATTATGAATGTCTTGCTTACTTTTATATGCTATAGCTACAACCTCCAGGAGTTTAAATGTAAGGTCAATAGACACCTCCTAACACACTAACTCGCATTCATTCTCTCAAACACTCTTCCCATCTGTCCAACCCTCAGCCTCGGTATCCTTACCCGTCTATCACCGTCCTTCTGACATTTCCTATATCTAACCACTCTTTCTCATCACTTTCCCCTATGTAACCCCTGCGCATTAGTGACAGTGGAATGCCTTGCTTGGGATAAAATGATTAAAAAAATATATCCGTTCAAGTTGTGGAAATCCAGTCTCATCACAATTCCAGATGTTCTAAATCTTTACCATTCCTCTTTGTAGGCGATTTAAAATACAGTTTTCCTCTTGTCTTCATTTTATTTAACCATTCTGTCCTTAATCTCAAATCATAACCGAGTATATTTTTACACACACACACACACACACACACACACACACACACACACATATATATATATATATATATATATATATATATATATATATATATATATATATATATATATATATACGTGTTGGCAATGAGAAAGTAGGGCTTGGAGATTATTTTCGGTTACAGATGTGAGTTAGTTGGTAGGATAATATATTATTTTGATCTATTGGGGTTTTCAGGGCCGGAATATTTTCATGAGACTGTTGTTTCACATGTAAATATCGAAGGCTGCAATTCTACTTTATCATACAATTTTCCCTAATATATATATATATATTTAGCAAGCAATCTTTCATTTAAAACATATTTCTTTAAAAACGACAGAAGGAAGATATTATTAGTCTTTGATTTATTTTTCAGTATTATTACTTGTTTCCTTTTGCTGGACAAAAGGAATTTAAAAATGTTCCCTAATTATTGAATTTCCGAGCGCTTTCAGCCTCTTCACAGGCCATTTTTAAGAATGTTATTTTTCCGGTGTTCTTATTACGTTCTCATGTTTGATTGTAATGTAATTTTTTCTCTTTTTTTTTTTTGTGTGTGTTTTGTGAAAAGTAACGATTTTTAAAGCTATCACGTGATGCCCGCGGATGGGCATGGCGTAAGCGTCTGTCTATTTTTTTTAAATCGCACTGAAAGCGCTTGGAAACTAAAAAATTATGGAACATTTTTACATTCCTTATCTCCAGCAAAAAGAAAACATATAAGAATTCTGGAAAAATTAAATAAAATATTAATTCAATTTTCCTTGTCGGTCGTTTTAACGAAGCATGTTTATATATATATATATATATATATATATATATATATATATATATATATATATATATATATTAGCCATCCACATACAAGACTGTTTTGCTGTATCACAGATCATCAGTGTGGCTAGACAACCACTTGCTTCTGGCCGAGATCAAAACTCTACCGATTTTTTAATGTCACTACCCGCTAAGCCATAGACGCATGGAATCAGAGAAGGGAAATTTTAACGTGTTGTATATAAGCAGTGACACGCCAGTCACCGAAAGAACTCAATTCATTGCTGAGTCATCTACTACAAAGAGTACATTTTGTTTCGACACTGAATAGACAATGTTTCATCAGGTAGTGTGAAAGGAGATAGAAAATACTTTATCTTATATTGGCGAATTATGTGCGAGAAGTAAGTGGGGTAGAAGATGGGAATTCAGAGTTGTAAGTTAGAATTTGAATAAAAGGAGGCAGGAGGAAGAGGAGAGAGGTGATTAATGGATATGTTGGAAATTTTATAGACAGATTTAACCGCAGAAGATAAGGTATGGTTCTTTACATGCTTTTATGGCCAGTCCTTTGGGTTTAATAATAAAAAAAAGTAAGGAAATGTATATGGGGTGGGAGGAAGTAGGAGAGGATGGGCTAAAAAATGGATAGTAATTTGATAAACATATCTGTATTAGAGGATGTGCGTTGTGGTGCATTGGATATCGGCTCGGAACGAGAAATCGGGGATCCGAGTTCGAATTCCAGCCGAATTCCTTGCATTCACTTACGCGCTAATACCCTTGGGAAAGGTATTAATACGTCTATTCCTTCCAGTTATGGGTTAAATAACAGGACAGATTGGGTTCTATAGCCTTGGTCGGCAACCAGTCTATCGCAGAAAGCAATGGCAACCTACTGCGGGATAATCTTCTGCCCAGTCAGTCATGTCTCTTTCGAGACATGATCGCCTAAGCGTGTATCACGTATGGCACTTAACTGACTGATCTGTATTAGTGAAGTGTGCGGCTACAAATATTTTGTATTTAAATTTAGTTTTTATATTTAATATATTTTATATTTAATCTTAATTTAAAATTTAGGAAATCTTTTTTATATAAAACTTTAATTAGAACACAATTTGTAGAATGAAATAAAAGTAAAATTAAAGGTAAGAGTACTTATATAAAAAAGGTGGGGGAGATCATACAGTTAAAAGTGAATATCGTGGTACTAATGTTAATACTATAAAGTTTTATCGTTTCTAGAGATCATAACTTTAGCTTTTGTAATTTTAGCATGATTCTAAGGTTAGTTTTTTAATGTGTTTTGAAGTTTACTGTGGTTTCATACCTCTGATTTAGTAATATTTTGCGCCTCATCTATTTCATGATTTCCATTTTTCTCTTGAAGAAAAAGGAAACATGATTCCTTTACCGATTTAGATATTCTGGCCTGTTTGAGGATTTTCCATTTAACTTTAGGTGTTTCATTTTCGTTTCTGAACTTTCAAAAATATTTAGAAAGTGATGTCATATTTTGTTTGTCATTGAAGGATGAGAGGTGATAGTTAAAGCGCTTTAAAAAAAAAATATATATATATATATTAATAAAAAGCATTATTAATAAATAAATAAAAATCCAGCACTTAATAATATATGGACACGGTAACAATGTGCTGACTGTGTTTGGAATAACAAAACAAAAATAACTTTACATCCATAAAATGTACACATATTCTGTTACACGTAAACAAAATTTACCTTTGATAATGGCTAAAAATATAGCCGAAAGCGCTTGAAAACGCAAAACATTTGGACAATTTCTATATAACTTGTTTTGAAAAGAAAAAATCATAAGAATACACGAAAAATTATATAAAATCTTAGCGATGATATCTTGTTTGGCATTTTAAATGAAACCTGCATAAAAGAGAGTCTGCTGCCTAAATACACAATATATATATATATATATATATATATATATATATATATATATTTGCACACAATAAATAAGGAAAAGATCAGGTGACTTATCTGATTAGCCAATTCAAGAGTTTCACACCGAAACACTCAACAGGGTCATACGTTTGATAATTTATAGCTCTAGTTACATATTCGCCACTTTTTGACAGGGCTTCACCTAGAGTGAAAATAACAGCAGGTTTAATTCTCATATGTTTATGAATTTTGTAAGCTATATTATTATTATTATTATTATTATTATTATTATTATTATAACTATTATTAATAATATGTTTATATAATAATATCTATCTAATCTAAATTTATTTATAAATAGAACGTTGTCTGTGTGTGTGTGTGTGTGTGTGTCTTCGTGTGTGTGTTTGTGTGTGTGTCCGTTACCTATAGACTCCGAAACGGCTGAACCGATTTTCTTGAAAATTTACACAGTTGTACTATAAGCGTCTGCCAGTGTTCTTAGCTAGGTTTTCTGTCGAGGTACCCCTGATAAATATCGAAAATCAATCACTGAAAAAATCGGGTTATAGAAAGAGTGGTCCGATTTTAATCAAATTCGTTACACTCATAGACAAAGTCATAAGAAACGATATTCAGAAGTTTCAAAGTTGCAGTTCTTACAATAGTGCAGAAAATCGATAATATATATATATATATATATATATATATATATAAAAGCTTTCATTACACCCGAGCAATGCCGGGCTATACTGCTGGTAATATAATATATAGAAATAAATGACGTTAACAGAAAACAGATTGTATCATTATATGGATTCAAATAAGATACAACATTGACACGTGATCCTTTAAGCGAATCATCTATATCTCTAACTAAAAATGCCTTTCCTTATACATGACATAAAAACAAACTCTCCCGTCTGTTCACCTTTCTAACAAATTAATCCTTCTTTTGCCGTAAACTAACACGTTTGGCAAATATATTTTTTATCCTTGAACGCCTTTCACTTAGAGTCGTACGCAATTATTTGGTGGGGAAACCCGCTAATATCCAGACGCCATGTCTAAATCTTTATCTTAAAATCAAACAGGTGTGATTGAAAAGATGTGTTCCCGGAAAGGGATTAACATTATATTGTTAGGAAGCCATATTTTTCTTTGGGACCTGTTTCCGAGTAATTGCAGCGCAGAAGAAAATTATTAATAATGATAATAATAATAATAACAGCCGACAATCATAACGAATGAATAGATTGATTGTGTGGAAGCAAATGATATCTTTTCGTTTCTGAAAATGGATTGCAGCACAAGAAGCATGATTCCAATGCCATCTCGAAAAGAAAAACAGGATTGACAGCTGCAGGAGAATCCTTAGATGTCATTAATCTAGAATGTACCACCGTTGCTTTATTATCTTTCCTGGTCTCGCGATGGCTTTCAATATCATTTTGAAAAATATTGAAGATGACAATCGCCGGATTAGTGAGGATCTGAACGATGGCTGGGTAGGTTGGCGTAGTATAAATAGGAGCGAAAATAAGAATCTCTTCGGAAAATGTTTAAAAAGCCAAAGAAAACATCGATTTAGAAAATTATGAGCATTTGGAACGAAAATAGAACCCAATACCATTGCAACGCAAACCAAACAGACAAGTACTAAGTATTCTAAAGGGAATTTACCCCCGGGGAATTTGCCCCCGGGGAATTTGCCCCCAGGGAATTTGCCCCCGGCCTTCTGGCTGGGGACACCAAATTAAGACCGAATAAGACCAGTTTAAGATCAGTTTAGACCGGTTTTGAACCTATCCACCGCAGTGGATAAGGATTGTTTTGTCCAGTACCTGGGCGCACGCGCTCAGTTTCCCCACGTTAAAAATGACCTTGTGTCACATCTCTCTCAAGTGGGGGAGAAGGGTAAATATTGGAAATACCGACAAAACTCATTAAAAGTAATTAATACCACTTTAAGGAGATAAATTAGAAAATGGAAATCATTTCTTGCAATAAATGTAGGTACCACCAAATGTAGGTACCACCAAATGTAGGTACCACCAAATGTAGGTACCACCAAAGATTTCTTAAAAAAGAGCATATCATGATGAATAAAAGTACCAAACTTGTTAAAATTAACGTTTAACTGCCAAAATGTTTATGTCATTATTAAGAGAAAAGACCAATGTGTTTTTTAGGGTATTTTATTATTTTTTAAACCTTTCTAACAGGTTGTAAATTTCGGTTAGTAATCTTGTTTTTTTGTTTTTTGTTTTTTTTTTTTATCAGTGGGCCAAAGGTTTCCATGGAAGTTATAACGCTTTTTTGAGTTGAAAAAACATATAATCTTAAGTTGACAGTGCCATATCTAAGAAGCATCATCTGGGCAATTTCTTAGATAAAGCCGTATCAACTTAGTACTACTACTAATATTAATTTAACTATCTCGGTAGCTTAATAACAGACGACAGAAAATGCGATACATTGCAATAGCACATAGCAATAGCAAAAGTTGCCTTTCAGAAGTTGAACAAAGTATCAAGAGACAATAAAAGGTTCATTAAAACTTTATGAAAACATCTAAAAACTATGAAAATATTCACTTATTATTAAAGGATGCATCACTATTATGATTGATGTTTATAAATCTTTCTGTGGTCTTTAATCCCTGATGTCAGGGCGATTATTTTTGATTGCTCATTTGGGTGTCTTTTAAAGTTCCATAAATTTGTTACAAGTCCTATGTCTGTAACCGGGTTTGAGTGGTGTTCATACCAGGGTCTTGCAGCAAAAGATACAAATTTTCATGTGCAGATATTAGACCACTCTGTCATGTCAAGTTCTATATCCAGTCTGTTGGATATTGGTTAATAGCAAGTGATTTGGCACGCAAGTAAATTGGTCTAGTCAGTCCAAATGAACCGGGCTTACGGCCATATCACGTTGAATACACCGGTTCTTGCTCGATCACCGAAGTTAAGCAACGTTGAGCCTGGTCAGTACTTAGATGGATGACCGCTTGGGAATACCAGGTGCTGTAAGCGTTTAGTGACGGATGTGCGTGCTTACGGCCATATCACGTTGAATACACCGGTTCTCGCTCGAACACTGAAGTTAAGCAACGTTGAGCCTGGTCAGTACTTAGATGGGTGATCGCTTGGGAATACCAGGTGCTGTAAGCGTTTAGCGGCGGATGTGCGTTGTGGTGCAGTGGATATCGGCTCGGAAAAAGAAATCGGTGAGCTGAGTTCGAATTCCAGTTGAATACCCTGCATTCACTTAATTACTGGTACCCTTGGGAAAAGTATTAATCCGTCCCTTCCCTCCAGTTATGGGTTAAATAACAGAGTAGGACTTGGGGACCCTGCCCTTAAAAACAAATCCCAATGAATCTTGATACTCGAAAAGAAAAATATATTACTAGACACAAAACTTATATAAAAACAACAATAAATTGATGAAAGAAAAAAAAAGGTATTACCAGCAATAAAATAAATAAAATTTCGTTGGCAATAAATGACCCGCCGAGGTTGATATGACATAAAACAAAACAACCAACCAAATGAACCTTTAGGGATCTAATGCAGCAGGTGGGTTAGTTCACTTTACTACAATATATATTAGATCACTCAAGGGCTTGGTCTTTTATTTTAATACCTTCTTCAAACAAGTGCAAGTTGCTCAGTTGAATACACTGGTAATTCATAATTTTTGGCTGAAACTTACAAAACTGCGCACACAACCAATAAATTTCATTTAGGCTGAATTTCCCAGCAATCTTTCGTCCGCCTCAGAGGTGCAGTAGAGGTTTGTGACTTTACATGTCCCATTTGCAGTCATGATCTATCGGATATCTATATTAAAGACCAGCTGGTCAAGGGCAGAGCAAATGTTGCCGTCCAATCAGACCTACTGGCAAAGACTAACTCGTTAAAAACACCTTGAGATATCATTTTACCATGCAACAGTGCCCTGGAAAATGGCATAGGGCCTCTAATGCTATTTCCCACAATCCTGTTCGCAACGCCATGTTGGATATTGGTTAACAGCGAGTGATTTGGCACACAAGTAGATTGGTGTAGTCAGTCCAAATGAAAGACCAAGCCCTTGAGTGATCTAATGAAGAGATATATATGAGTAAATAGAATCCACTCATGCAAACGTATTGGGCAGGTCCATTATAGTAAAGTAGACTAACCCATCTGCTGCATTAGATAATCTCCTATAAATGAGGTATACAAAAAGGGGACAAAAATAAGGTAGCCATGTTAAAAGCCAAATTATTTGATTTCTACACAGTGGATACCAATACCGAGTAAGATGGTTAATTGTTTCTTGATATTCAATAAACAATTTTTCAGTATGTGAACTTGGTAATGTCGAGTTAGCAAGCGTTGGTTCTCTACTCGGCATTATTATTATTATTGTAAGTTTTATTGCGAATTAAAATTATTTTCCTTTTCCAGAACCCTTCTTTGCCTGCTTTTCTCATTTATATAAAATAAACAAAAGCACAACTAAGAAACCCATATATGCACGTTATATACACACAATATACACAAAACCTAAAATAACCATATAAAGACAAAAAAGAAAAATTTTCAAACACAAACGTAAAAAAATAAATATTTGTATACATAATGCAATATAATTACAAACACAAATAATTTTTTAAAATGATGACATAATAAGAAAATAAAAAATAAGATAATTCACAAAAGATGAATGTGAATCTTCTAGAAGAATTATTCGTAGGAAAAAACAAATCCTACTAAATAGTTAATTTAAATCTCTTTTTGTGTTACCATTTAACAATGAATTCATTCCTTTAGTTTGAAGCTAGTTTCACTTAATTTAATTATTTTTATTTTTTCATTTAAGTATAAGTAACATCTATTTCTAAAGCTAATATGGGTTTTAATTTTCCTATAATCTTCAAAATAAAATAGAATATTTTTATATATATATATATATATATATATATATATATATAATATTACAAAAAAGTAAAAGAACACGTAGATTAAAGACTTACTATTCAAACATTTACTTTTATAAAGAGTACTCAATACAGAGTAGAGCTTAATATTGTAATTTTGTTATTACAATGGTTTATAAAAGCATTATATCACTACACACAAATGTTCATGTTTCAGAACAAAACTGTTCCTCTTCAGATGAAATGTTAAAATAAATGGTGAAACGGAACAGTTTAGTTATGAAACATGAAAAGTTTTATCAGAGGTGGAGATTTTGTAGGGTTAAGTTTGATTCATATTCTTTTTTCCAAACTACGCTTCCATTTCGCTCAAGTAGCAGAAAAGATAACCATGAAGAAATGGAGAATATTTGAAAAGAATGGTAAACAAAGGAAAAATGGTGGATAACGAAAAGAGACGTCACAAGACAAGAAGCTATATATACTTTATTGCTAAAGGAAGACATTAACGCACACACACATACATATTGCATACACGCATGCACACAAATACCCATATATGCAGACATCATACATACATATATTCACATATATGTATATACATACAGACATACATATACATATATACATACTGACGTATATACAAAAATACATACACATCTCACATACAAACATACATACACATATACGTACTTTTAGACCCACACATACGAACATACATTTATAGATATATTATGTCGGTGCAAAAGTTTTTGCCGGTTTTTAAAAGGGGCATTTTAAATCAATGTAATTTATTTTATGCATATTGTTATTACTTAAACATATCACCATGATTAATTTGTAACTTTTTCTTTCAGATTATTAACGCATCATTCATATTTTTCTGGAATATTCTCACCCATGTTCTTTCCATCTAAAGAACACATTAGGCATGCTCTAATCTATGAGTTTTACAGAGATTCCAATGCAAATGCAACGTGTTTCTTGTCGCGAATCTTTGCTTTCACGACGCCTTCAGACACCATTTTTGGGTAGGCTTGTCACAGGTGATGAGAAGTGGATTCCCTACCATAACGTTCACACTCCACCCACATCTATTGAACAGGTGAAGAGGCTCATCCCTTGTTTCCTGTTTAGGATGCGGTTTCCGGTTTTCTCTTTTCCAATCTTTTCACTCTTTTCCTTTTTTATTTTTATTTATTTTTTTTTTCAATTGGAGTAGATAGACTAAACTATCGCCCGGTTCACACTCCACCCACGTCTATTGAACAGGTGAAGAGGCTTATCCCTTGTTTCCTGTTTAGGATGTGGTTTCCGGCTTTCTCTTTTCCATTCTTTTTACCCTTACGTAGACCCCTGCGCATCAGTGGCGTTACTGCCTTGCTTGGGGTGATATGATTAAGAAAAAAAAAAAAACATCGGCGATCGAGGATAAATCTTCATCCCAAAACAATCATGTTGAGCAGATGGAATCAAGTTATAGAGAGCAAAGGTCCTTATTTTTATGAATAAAGATTTTCCAACACATTTTTTTTATTTTCAAGGTGAAATTTTAAATCGGCATAAACTTTTGCACCCACCTGATACAAGCATATAAATGCTAAAATATACACAGATATCTATCATATATCTTTAAAAAATGAAAAAAATTGCAAGTTTCTGGGATTGTCTTTCTCCATTTCACTGTTCTTCTGATTATTTACGTTCGTTTGCTTTTCTAGGTTGAGGGATAAGCTCGTTGCGCATGCGCCGTAACGGCAACTGCATGACAAGCCTCAATGTAACTGACAAAAATCTCAACAATACTCGTGTGAAGAGGATTTCATTTTTATATTTGGAAGAAAAAGGAAAGTTTTACATAATTCCATATCTACATGACTTGCAAGTCAGATAAAATGAGATTAGGGGACATGGATAAGGTCAGAGATCGTTAATCAGAATTAAATTATAAGAATATGTACGAACAGCCTAGAATAGATAGATAGATAGATAGATAGATAGATAGATAGATAGATAGATATGAGCAGACTGAGATAGATAGATAGATAGATAGATAGATAGATAGATAGATAGATAGATAGATAGATAGATAGATAGATATGAGCAGACTGAGATAGATAGATAGATAGATATGAACAGACTGAGATAGATAGATAGATAGATAGATAGATAGATAGATATGAGCAGACTGAGATAGATAGATAGATAGATATGAACAGACAGATAGATAGATAGATAGATAGATAGATAGATAGATAGATAGATAGATATGAGCAGACTGAGATAGATAGATAGATAGATATGAACAGACTGAGATAGATAGATAGATAGATAGATAGATAGATAGATAGATATGGACAGACATAGATATGAACAGACAGATAGATAGATAGATAGATAGATAGATAGATAGATAGATAGATATGAATGATATATATGAACAGACAGATAGATAGATAGATAGATAGATAGATAGATAGATAGATATGAACAGACATAGATATGAACAGACAGATAGATAGATAGATAGATAGATAGATAGATAGATAGATAGATATGAACAGACATAGATATGAACAGACAGATAGATAGATAGATAGATAGATAGATAGATAGATAGATAGATATGAACAGACATAGATATGAACAGACAGATAGATAGATAGATAGATAGATAGATAGATAGATAGATAGATAGATATGAACAGACATAGATATGAACAGACAGATAGATAGATAGATAGATAGATAGATAGATAGATATGAACAGACATAGATATGAACAGACAGATAGATAGATAGATAGATAGATAGATAGATAGATAGATAGATAGATAGATATGAACAGACATAGATATGAACAGACAGATAGATAGATAGATAGATAGATAGATAGATAGATAGATATGAACAGACATAGATATGAACAGACAGATAGATAGATAGATAGGATAGATAGATAGATAGATAGATATGAACAGACTTAGATATGAACAGACAGATAGATAGATAGATAGATAGATAGATATGAACAGACATAGATATGAACAGACAGATAGATAGATAGATAGATAGATAGATAGATAGAAACAGAATCACACACACACACACACACACACACATATACAGGGTGCGATGGGTAAATTGCTGCCATTTCTATTTTGTTTTTGTTTTTCATTTCGCGAAAGCGTGTTGTTTGCTTTTGATTTTGTCGACTACATAGTATAGTAGAGTCAGTTGGACACCCTCTGGAAGAAAAAAAATTATGACCCAAATGACTTTCTTAGAAATCGCGCCGGTAACTAAAATCCAAACGTTTCAGGTTTTTACCTGTGAATCTAAGGAGAGTGCAGAGAATACGAAAAGAGTTGGATGAGTCTAATGGTGATCACGAAGGTATGGCAGCTCGGAAAATTCTCTCTGATTTTTTTTATAAGAAAGCAACATATGTATATATATATAAAACCACAACACATATCAAACAATATATGTTACTATTGCAACCAGATGCAAGATAACTACAAAGAGGATGAAAAAATCATAAAAAATCTTATTTGTACTAATATATCTCCCGTTGATACTAATAAAAAATTAAAATTGATAATATGTTATAAAAAATGCAATAATAGTAATTTAATTATCCGTAATAACTCCTCCTCATTAACTGATGTGTTACGTAAAACCAACATTAAATATCAATTCAAATGTCCCTCGGGAGAATGTCTCCGACAAAAAAAAAACAAATATATATGTTGGATTTACAACAACTACATGAACGAGACGTCTTACATTACACTTGTCTGACCATTCATTCATTTCTAGACATCTACAACAACATCCCTGTCTACATTCACAATATAAAAAAATAATGATCGATAATACAACTATCCTACACCAAGAAATCAACGAAAGCAAACTACAGATTCTCGAGGCAATATTCATTAAAAAAAGTTAAGCCGTCAATTAACACAATCAGCTATGAATAGTGTCGTAATGTTCTAAAATGTTTGTAAAAAGAACAGTTTTTTATGCTTTAACACATGCATGACCATGACATTACAACACATAAAAATTCCATTTTGGATAATTTTCACGTTCTAATGAACGCTAAGCAATTTGTCAACCGTTATATTTGAAGCAGAAAAACATTTACAGTAACTTTTAGCAATACAGTTTTGTGGTTATTTTTGTTACCATAACTCACACCCCTGAAGATGATCTCGGAATAAGATTGAAAGTACTTGGGTACATTAAGAAATGAATGATAATAACATCTGTCAACGTTACAGCTGATTTCAGACATCTTTCAATTATAATACACGAAAAAATATCCGTGAGTATGAATGGATTTTATTAAAAATAAGCAGACACAATGTTTCAGATTTTATATTAAATCTTAAACATGGATAAAATATAAAATAATATATGGTGCGCGACTTCTTATATATATATATATAAATCAATTTAAAGGGTACGGCTGAAATCACTGTAAATCTTAAAATTTTCGAACTCTTCTCCTCCAAGAAGCCTTATGCCAATTCAACCAAAATCAGGTCACTTGCAGATCAAGATTCGAATGTGCGCATAAATTTTTCCAACCAATGTAATCAATGTATTTGAACGGATGTATTTTGAACTGAAGTTACGACGTAAGTCGGAACAACGTTGATCGCGGTGCCACAGTATTTTTTTTTTTAATCATCTCACCCCAAGCAAGGCATTCCACTGCCACTATTGCGCATGGGGCTACATAGGGGAAGGTAAAGAGAAGGTGTGGCTAGACATAGGGAATGTCAGGAGGAAGGTGACAGATGAGTAAGGATAGCGAGGATGAGGGTTGGGCAGATGGGAAGAGTGTTTGATAGAATGGGAGCAGGTTAGTGTGTTAGGAGGTATCTATTGACCTTACATTTAAACTTCTGGAGATTGTAGCCGTCGGGGAAGCAATCGTTTGGAAGTGCACAGTCGGGAAGTGCGAGGAAAGAAACTGTTGGAGTAGAAGTTACGGCTGCAGTTTCACTGTAAAAGGGTGGGATCTAGTTGCTAATCTAGTATCTCGTTCAAATACGTATTTAGGGGGCACTAGTGATCTAAGTTCATCCGAGCAGAAGCCGTGAAAGTATTTATAGCAGAGACACAGGGAAGCCACGTCGCGCCGGTGGGAGAGAGACTGCAGGCGGTCTGCCAAGTCGGTATCTATCACATTTAAGATTTATTTTCGGATACTATTCTTATAATTCTACGCTTGCAATAAATACAATTTTACACTACCATAGCTCATCAAAGATATCAAATTATAAAACTTAGATTAAGACATTTCTTGAATTTAGGATTTCTGATCATGTTTGACCAAAACGGTGACCTCATCTCTTCTGTGAAAACTAAACTCTCTTTACTCAATTTCTTTGTGCGCTGCGCGATCCCAATACTCTGTAAGTTTTTGCTGATATATTTTTTCTTGATGACAGCAAGAAATTTACTATTCTGATTAAAATACCCTACCATATGCAGGTTAGTCTTATTTAACCAAAACACTCTCGTTTAAGAATGGGAATCATTTCTAAACTTGCGATTTCGAACTCTTGTCCGTAAACATAACGCTCTGGTACTCATTTATATTTAAGATCCACATTCTCGACCAATTTCACCCCACCCCCAATCTAAATACCTAGAAAGAAAAGCCACGCCGTACATTTCACCAAACGCCAAAGGAGGCAACGGGTGTCTTCATCGAGTAGGAGGCAGTCCCAAAGTGTGGGATGGTCTATGAATGCGAAGGCCGTCTCCACCGACGAGAGTTGTGTCAGCCAAAAAAACTAGAAATGCTTTATTCTTTGTATCCGCACATTCAATTGAAAATGATGAGTGTTCATTTAGATAAACCATAAATGCTTCCTAAACTGCAGCCTCCAGTTCTTCAGCGATTAACGAAGAACGTCAACTTAGGTTATCAACGAAAGCAAAGGCGGAAGCGACGCACGTGCTTTAGAGAATGACGTTTAATGTAAACATCGTTTGAGCAGAAAAGCTTCTGCCATGGCAACTGCGCGTGCTTCAGAGAATGAGGCTCAGTGTGAGTTTTGTCTAAGTAGAATTGCTGTAGCTATGGCCGCCACAAGAGCTTCACAGAATGGTGCCTAGCACGAACTTCGTCGTAGCAGAAATGCTACAACTACAGCTGCTGTACGAGCTTCAGAGAATGAAGTTCAACATGATCTTCGTCTGTATTTGACAAATGCGGGAACTGCAGACAATGAGGCTAAACCAGGGTGTATACGAACCTTTAAAACCTAAAAAAAAATAGCAAAAACTCTAAAGTTTATAAAAAATTAAAAAATCAATATAAGGTGGGGTAAAAACCATGGTAAAACGATGAAAATAGGGGGAAATCTATACAAGTTGGTGCAGTTAACCTGTGAAATGACATAAAAAAAGAATAAGGGCTTTAAAAAATTTTGGCCGAGAAAAGTATTATAAAATAGTCGAAGATGCCCTTAAAAAATCGAAAAATAATCAGAGATTACTAAGATTTGGGCTGAAATCCCAAAACAATCTGTCAAAGAAGCCCACAAAATTGCCAAAGAAGCCACAAAAACCTAAAATTAAAAATTAGCCGATCCGTATACAACCTGTAAATGTGACCGGCGGCTGAGCCGAAAGGTTGCGTCTACGGCAGCTGCGTGAGTTCAACGTTACGTTCATGTGAACAAAGACGCCGCTGCAATAAAAGCTGCGGAGACTGAAGATGAACGCGACCGACATTTGAGCAGAAACGTTAATTCAATGTCAACAGCAAGAGATGTTATGCATGGGAGTAGGAAAGTTCATTTCAAGAAGAATAATAATGCTGTCATATCTGATCGGGTACTCCTGCTATCCACCTGGATATCCTTGACAAAAGTCCAACGGAGAATCTGTAATGTGATAGATCCCGACTTAGCAGGTCGGATACAGTCACTTTCTCACCGGCGCAATGTGGCTTTCCTCTGTGTCTTCTACAAATACTTTCACGGCTTCTTCTCCGATGAGCTTAGCTCCTGTAGGAATCTTATAGAACAACCAGCCAGTAATCAACTAGAATAGAAGTTGAGTCCAACTGACCAAAAAACCATCAGGGCAAATTGGTAGGTGGTTTAAATAACAATTCCATTCTATTACAGGCAAGTCTATTCTGTAAGCAGTGATTGGCTGATAATTTCAGTGTGTACATTGAGCTTCATAAATATTCAGCACAATGTCCACCATTTGTCTGTGGGCCACATAGGGACATGTATTCAGTTACAACCCTGTTTATTTTTGTTTGCCAACTGGACGCTAGTTGGACACATCAGGAAGGTGAGTCTCACAATCTTGAATGTTCACCTTCCTACAGGGAGACAAAAGAAAACGACCATGTTGAAAAGTAAGTTATTTGACTTCTACAGCTCCCTGGTGTGACCACAGCATGAATTTACTCGAGCTACTAGACTAGCGGCTAGGTCCCACCTGTTTACAGTGAAACCAATAAAATGTAACCGCAACTTCTACTCTATCAACTTCTTTGCTCACACTTCCCATCTGTGGAATTCTCTTCCGTATACTTGCTTCCCTGAAAGCTACAATCTCGAAGAATTTAAATATAAGATCAGTTACGATCTCTTACCTCCTTGGCTTGCATCCTTTCCCTGACAACCCTTCTATCAAGTTCTTCTTCCTTTCCACTCTACTCTCAAGAAGCTGTCTTCACACCTGTATTCTCATCCTCTAACACTCCCGTAACTTGTTCTTTTTTCTCATCACTCACCTCTTCCGTAGGCCCCTATGCACCAGTGGCAGTTCTGCCTAGCTTGGGGGTGAAATGATAAAAAAGAAGTAAAAGAAGAAAAAGAAAGAGAAAAGGACGAAGAAGAAGACAAAGAAGGCATAAAGACGAAACAAGAGCGGACATCGAAAGAAAAAGAAAAAGAACGAAAAGAAGAAGAAAACGAAGAAGAAGAATTTCAAGAAGAAGAAAAGGACGAATATGACGAAGGCGAACATGACGAAGAAGACGACGAATGTGAAGAAGTCGACGAATGTGAAGAAGTCGACGAAGTCGAAGAAGACGACGTCGGGGAAGACGAAGACGATGAAGACGACAACGATGAAGACGACGACGATGAAGACGACGACGACGACGACAACGACGAAGAAGAAGAAGAAGAGGAAGAAGAAAATGACGGAGATGTCGAGGAAGACGACGAAAATGACGAAGACGAAGAAGTCGACGAAGACGAAGGAGATGACGAAGACGAAGGAGATGACGAAGACGAAGGAGATGACGAAGACGAAGAAGCCGACATCTAAATGAACACTTATCATTTTCATTTGCATGTGTAGATCCAATGGTAGAAGCATTTCTCAAGAGATAATTTTTAGTAGATGTGGTTTTAGCTAAAACTGGTAGTTTCGTATGCTGGGGCTGTCTGTGAAAACAAGCGGTATGCTCCAACTTTTTTGTAACTTCTACCTTATCACAATTTACATTATTCAGACTATTGTCCTCATCTTTGTTGCCATTTGTACAACGTCAGAATGTCACGTCATCGCATCACATTACAGGTTCCCGTAACGCTCTCCCCCGTTCTTCCAATTGTACTTACATAATTTCCGTCTACTGGCAAAACTAACCAAGCATGAATCCAGTTTTACAAATACAACAAAAACTAATACTTACTTCGCATTTTTTAACTTACGCGTCACAGCAACCTCATACTAGAGCTTTTTGAATAAGCAATTGATCTTACCATTTGATAATAACCACTAAAATACCCTGAGCAACGCCGCGCTATACTGCTAGTATATATATATTTCTGAAATGATTTTTCTGTTGCTGGGGTAATATGTTATCCCCGTGGGGATTTTCATATCGAAATGATCATCCAACATCATTGAATTAATCCTTTTTTAATTTATATTTGCTCTGTAATATTTTATTACATGGAGCTCTCTTCCTGTATCATTTTTTAATATTAAAATAAAATTTTTAATATTAATTAGGATCGGGTTTTTGGAATTTACCTTCCTGCTTTTTTCGCTTGGATTAAAGTATCTGAATTAATATATATATATATATATATATATACTACTACTACTACTACTACTACTACTACTACAAACCCCGTCACGGTAGTACATTCACCCACCAAAGACCACCTAGTCACACAAACATCACACTCTCCAACCCAAGCACCTTCCACCGCGAAATGAATAGAAATACCCTACCTATTAATAAACATTTTTTAGAATATCGGGTCAAAAGGAACAGACCAATTTAAAAAATTTTTAAAATCTAAAAAATACAAAACCCATTCTAATCAATCTTTCTTCACACTCTTTAAAAGAAAAAGAAATAAACATTCTAAAATTAGGTCTAAAATTCTGCCCCACCCCGAAAAAGAACAACACAGACCTAAAGAAAGATCTCAAAGAGTTCGAACGGAAATTTAGACTTCTCGAAATACTACATAGCAAAAATAACACTACCGACAACTCAATAGTAAAAAATAAATCCAAATATTTCCCTAACAAAATCTATAATTCTAACGAAATGAACGCATTCTTTGAAAAAATCTGGGATACAGGCTTTAAGAACGAACCCAACACCCATACGAATCTCACACACAAACAAAGACTAGAAAACATCCGCAATAACAATGACATAATAATAAAGGAAGCAGACAAGGGCGGGGCTGTAGTTGTCATGAACAAAAACTATTACCAAACAAACATTCTACACATGCTAGGAGACGAAAACAACTACAAAGAAATCAACCAAAATATAGATACAAAAGTTACATCAAAAATAAAAAAAAGCTCTGCCTTACACACAATAGAATGTTAACGAAAAAAGAAAAAGATTTCCTTACAGAATTCATTTCAAAAACTAGTAATTTTTACGGACTTCCAAAGGTACACAAATCAAACAAAATAAAGACAGCTATCCAGGAACAAAACTCGGAATACATCCACACCCCAAACCCTAAAGACCTCAAATTCAGACCAACTGTAGCGGGACCAGCCTGCCCAACAAGCAGACTGAGCAATCTAATAGACAAATTATTACAACCTTACACCACTAAAATAAAAAGTTACATCAGAGACAGCATACATTTCTTAAATTTCCTACCAAAAGAAGTAAACCCTAATACACTCTTAGCAACTTTTGACGTTAACAGCCTGTACAGTAACATACCCCACGAACTAGGAAAACAAGCAATTTCATTTTGGATAGAAAAACACCCAGAAATACTTCCCACACGATTCTCAAAGGAATTCATTCTGCAAAGTATAGACCTAATTTTACATAACAATTCCTTTCAATTTGACAACAAGAATTATATACAAATGATAGGCACCGCGATGGGAACAAAAATGGCACCTACATACGCAACACTCACCCTAGCATATCTAGAAGAAAACCTATGCACCCAAATAGGACATAAATATGGGGAAAATATAAAAACAGAATTCACAAAATCGTGGAAAAGATTCCTGGATGACTGTTTTATCCTTTGGAAACCATCATGGGGAGATATTAACGAACTACACAACACACTGCAACAACTACACCCCAAAATTAAGTTCACACTAGAATACAGCTATAAAGAATTAGCTTTTCTAGACATACTAATAATAAAAAACGAGAGCAACCACATCATCACAGACATTTACCACAAACCCACAGACACCCAACAATACCTCCACTTCAAGAGTTACCATCCAAAATGTTGCCTAAAATCTATCCCCTATTCCCTAGCACGACGAATTTGCACGATAGTGAGTGACGAAACCCTACGCAAAATACGCTTAGAGGAATTACAAAAAACATTAAAAATGAGAGGATATCCCACACCACTAATAGACAAGGGTTTCCAACTAGCAAAAAAGATACCATTAGAATCCCTCCGGAACACGAAAAAACAACAGGAAAAAATAGAAAAAAACGAAAACATACTAGCATACGTCTCCACTCACAACAAAAACAATCCGGAATTATTCACTAGGATTAAAACCCACATAGAATTACTAAACAACAATGAAAAATAAAAGAAATCTTAGAGAAAAACCAAAATAATCAATAGCAAGCGCCAGCCCAAAAATTTAAAAGACATTCTCACCTCATCAAAATTTGAACAACAACACACAATACAGGGGGTCACAAAATGCAACAAAAAAAGATATGGGGTTTGCAAAATAATAGAAGGAAAATATTTTCAGTTCGAAAACGCAACTACATTCGAAATAAAATCGGATCTAAACTGCAACTCGAAAAATGTAATTTACGCTCTAAAATGCGACAGATGAACAAAAATATACATAGGAGCGACACAATGATTAAATCATCGTATCTCACTTCATAAGAGCAATATCAGATTACCACATAACAGGAAATTATATGTCTCTAAACATCTACATGAATGCAGTAACGGCCTATTTTCAGTCAAACCAATCTATCAAAATATTAATTATGAGATTCTGCTAATGCAGGAAGAAAGATTCATAAAAAATACAAACCTTCGCTTAACAAAACAACATAAAAAACAAACACACTGAAAAACATACAGAAACACGCATACATATACTGACAGATAAAAAAAATACACACACCAATCTCAAAAGCAAATCCAATTCATACTAAATAAATAAATAAATCAAAACACCCACACACGCAAACAGACACATAGAGAATACACAGAATACAATCCAACTAACACACACTGAAAAACACGCAGAAACACGCATACATATACACACAATAAATAAAAAAACACCCACACACACAAACGGACATAAATAAAAGAGGCCCTCACACACACACAAACACACACAAACACACAAAATATCACCAAACCCATAAGATAATAAAAAGGCGCCAGAAAGCCTTAAGACAACACTTTACCCTTTCATCTGTTTGTTTATTTATTTAACTGGTCAACCCATTAGGACACATGCTGACAGAGAAAAGAAACGATTCAAACAGCATTGAACTCACATTATTCTAATTTATTTTTTTTTATTATATACTTTTTTATTTTCTTCCTGTTCTTATTTTTGTATTTTTTTTTTACTGTTCTTATTTTTCACATACTTCCTATTAACTTTAAACAGAATGATCAAATACTCAGAGAAACCCAAACGTAAAACAACGAATTTGTTCACCTGAAGAGAGTCAATTTTAGACTCGAAACACGTGTAGCGCAAATCATGACAAATTAATACTCCATAACTTGTATGAATAAGAAAACTATAAATATATATTTTAAAGAAAACGTTCACGGCTTCTCACACTTTTTATTATATATATATATACACTACCGACCATGAGTTTGGGACATCTTAGATTTATTCTCTAAAAGAAAGAAATAACAAATTTTGTCTTAGAAGAATAAATATAGATATATTTCATTGTTGTTCACAATTGTACAATAATTAAAACCAAAATTAACATAGAGTAATTTCAAATTTAATTAAAGTTAATTCATATTTTCTTTTCGTCAAAAAAATCACCATGAGCCTTTATTCCTGCAAAGCCAATCCTTGGCATTCTTTCTAATAACTTATAAAAATAAGTTGGTGAAAGTGATTTCCAAGCATCCTGCAAGCATTTAGACAACATTTGTTCATTTTTAGGAAGTTCATTTCGAACTGTACGATCAATTTCCTCCTTATTCTCCTTCTTTAATAGTGGTTTCTTAACTGCTACACAGCCTTTAAGCCCAGCAGAAAGAAGTCGTCTCTTAACTGGATGTTGCCGAGTAGAATTCATTTCAATTCTTAATTCCGGAGCGGTTTTTTTTCTATTCCTCTTGCGAGATATAATCAAGTGCCTATCCTCTACAATAGATGTTACCCTTGGCCTACCAGGTCTTTTTCTGTCAATATTTAATTCAGTTTCACGAAGTTGTTGAAGGCAATAATGCAAAACCATTTTTGATAGGTTTAATCTTTTAGCAATAACACGTTCGGAATATCCTTCTTTCGAAAGAATTTCATCTTGAGCTCTTTTTTCAAGGCTAATCTGTTTCTTCCTTGCCATTTATACCGTAGTAATATGGTTTACAAAAATAAATTATTCCGTAATCTGAATAAATCTGAATTTTCGGCAAAAAACTTGATCACAATAAGAGGAGTCAAGTAGCAAACAGAGTAAATGTTTACTTTAAAGCTGAAAAGAATACTTTTTTTTACTTCACATCTGCATAAGAATAACAAAAAATACAAACTCGGCGTATTTGATTCTGCTAAAACTGAAATTTTATAAACTTTGTGAAAACAATTTGGGTGGCCCCAAACTTATGGTCGGTAGTGTATATATATATATAAACAGATTTAGATAGATAGATAGATAGATAGATAGATAGATAGATAGATAGATCTACATAATAAATAAATATATATGAACAAATATATATATATATATATATATATATATATATATATATATAAATCTGTTCATGCATTTCCACTTCTGCGATATAAGCTTTACTCTTTAGAAATTAATTGAGTTCTTTCAGTGACTGGCGTGTGTTTACACTGCTTGTATACAACACGTTAAAATTTCCCTTCTCTGATTTCATGCACCTATGGCTTAGGGGACAGTGACTCCGACTGATACCAAACCGGTCAAGTTTTGATCCCGGCCAGAAACAAGTGGATGTGTCTAGCCACACTGATGTTCTGTGATACATCCAAACTGGGTTGTACGTGGATGACTAACATATATATATATATATATATATATATATATATATATATATTAGTCATCCACGTACAACCCAGTTTATTATATATATATATATATATATATATATATATATATATATATAAGGAAGTGAAAGAACAGGTAGATTAAAACCCACTGTTAAAATAAATGAACCACACAATAATTATTTGGTTTTCATAACTACAGTATACCTTAGTATGCCATAATTATTTTATTCTAATTCCAATCTAGACATTCCCGCCCCTTAAACCTATTTAGTACAAAGCGATTTTTCAACAACTCTAGGCCTCTAAACCTACTTGGAAACCCTTAAATTGGAAGTTCTTCCCTAAACGCCGTTTTCACCGTCCGATTATCATTTGTTCCAATCGATGGAACATGGCCTGGCTGAGCAGCATTTTCATTTTTTTTAAAGATGCCAAAAAAATAGGTCGACTAGTGGTTAGCCTCAAAAGTCAGTTAGTTGAGTGCCATACGTGATACACGATTTGGGCGACCATGTCTCGAATGAACCCAATCTGTCCTATTGTTTACCCCATAACTGGAGGGAAGAAACGAATTTGTAATACCTTTCCAAAGGGTAATTGCGTGTAAGTGAAAGCAAGGAATTCAACTGAAATTCGAACTCGGCTCTCCCGAATTTTTCGTTCCGAGCCGATATCCACTGCACCACAACGCACATTTTCCGACGTGGAATTCAAGTAATGTCAGAAATATGGGGAAAGATAGTGGCTAGCAATGGACGATACATAAAGTGACGTGCTTCTCACTAATTTTTGTAAAGAAGACATTACTTTTAATTATAAATCAGCGAGAACTTTTTTCAGGGTCCTAATATATAAACAGACATATATATATATATATATATATATATATATATATATATATATATGAACAAATGTAGATATTGATAACTGTATATGAACTGATTTAGATAGATGTATAGATAGATATTAATATCGATTTACTTATCCATCTATTAGAATTAAGATGCTTTCAAAATTTATTTGCTTTTCCTTTTTCCCTAACCCCTTAAAACTTTGACATTCATAAGGAGTCGATTACTTCGATTGGCGCGCTGTATTGCAATCTACGAACGCCCAGGGTTGCATTTGACTCAAAACCATTTCAGTTTTACATCTTTAACGTTTTTTAATTCGTTGACAACCTGACAGAGTAAAGCAGTCAGTCAGTTAAATGCCATACGTAATACACACTTTGGGCGACCATGTCTCGAAAGAGACATGACTGACTGGACAGAAAATTATCACGGAGTAGGTTGCCATTACTTTTTGCGGTAGACTGGTTGCCAGCCAAGGCTATAGAACCCTGTCCTGTTATTTGACTCATAGTTAGAGGGGGGAGAGATGTATAATATTATTAAGTAGTAATTAGTGGGGATCAGTTTATTACTTCATAACTATAGAAAACCGATCCCCCATTTTATGACCAGTAGAAGCCTTAATCATATTTCCAACTATTATATTCAGTTAGTCAGTTAAGTGCCATACGTGATACGTGATACACGCTTTGGGCAATCATGTCTCGAAAGAAACATGACTGACTGAGCAGAAGATTATCCCGCAGTAGGTTGCCATTGCTTTCTGCAGTAGACTGGTTGCCAGCCAAGGCTATAGAACCCAATCTGTCCTATTATTTAACTGGAAGGAAGAGACAGATTAATACCATTCCCAAGGGTATTTGTGCATCAGTGAATGTAAGGAATTCAACTGGAATTCGAACTCGGCTCCCCGATTTGGCGTTCCGATTCGATATCCACTGCACCGCAAAGCACATCCAAAGTAAAGCAAATAATCCTGAAAGACGTTTTAGGGGTGCGGTTGAAGTTTGATTGTCTTTCTGGTTTCAAACCTTTAATTTATTGACCCACCCATTCTTTGGGGGAAAGGCTGAGTCGGCAAAGCCCCCAACCCTACATACACTGTCTTCCACTCTGGTGCCATACATTACCGGATTTGAAGTTGTCTATCTAACAGCGTCGCTCATAAAAGCAAAAGTGCTTGGGAGTGGTTTTAAGATGAAAATTTAAACAGAAATTTTAACTTGTTCTATCAGTGATGCATCATTCAACAGAACAGAGATATTAAAATAGAGAACGACATTGATAAAATATGTCAGTTGAAAGAATTAGCACAAGAACTAAACTCCATAACTTGATCAGTAGCCTTAGCATAGAATTAAATCACATGCATTAGGTTTAAGATTCCAAAATTAGGAAAATGCAGTTGAAAAAAAATTGCTGTAAGAATGAAATATCCATTTTATATGGCAGTGGATGTTGAACGATTTTCTTTCACATGAAAATGAGATTTGAAGAAAAACAAATATTGTTTTATAGAAGGCTGATGAAAATACCGTAGAAAATCTTAAAGATTATCAGATGAAAAGGGAGACTTATACAGACAATCAGAACGAAAAAATTGAAATTTCTGAGACAAATAATGAGGAAGGAGGGTTTAGAGAATGTGGCACTCACAAGACACACTGAAGAGAGATAAAGGGAAACAGAGAATTTGTGCAATTGGATGACAGTTTTAAGTGGGGGAAAAGGGGAAAAAATACAAATGATAGGAAGTTGTCGAGAGTCATGATTGTCAACGGTTTTAAGGGAGACAGCGCATGTAGCTCAGGACATTGGCATAGTGGATAATAAAGAACGAAATGACAATTGATAAAGTTAAGATATTCCCTACCCATGGGCAGTGGAATTAAGGCACCCTGTCCCCGCGGATTGTTAAAAGGGAAAAGCCAATAGGCAAATTACAAATTCGAAAAGACAAAAGTGAACAAATACAACAATTGGGAAGTGTACGAAAAGTTTGACACTGAAATCCGTATTGACATTGGGACAGTAAAAATGCCTTCCAAAAGCTAAGCAAAGTATTAATAAGCATAAAAACTTCGTTAGACAGAAACAAAATAGTACTAAACAGTTATGTTGTTTGTTGCTTTTGTTTTATGGCACATCAACCTCGGTGAGTCATTTATTGCTAGTAATACCTTTTTCTTTCAACAATTGTTGTTTATATAAGTTTTTGTGTCTAGTAATACATTTTTCTTTTCGAGTATCTAGATTCATTGGGAATTTCTTTTTTTAAGGGCAGGTCTCCAAGTCCTACCCTTGTTATTTAACCCATAACTGGAGGGAAGGGACGGATTAATACATTTCCCAAGGGTACCAGTTCTTAAGTGAATGCAGGGTATTCAACTGGAATTCGAACTTGGCTCACCGATTTCTCTTTCCGAGCCGATATCGACTGCACCACAACGCACATCCGTCACTAAAAGCTTACAGCACCTGGTATTCTCAAGTGGTCACCCATCTAAGTACTGACCAGGCTCAACGTTGCTTAACTCCGCTGATCGAGCGAGAACCGGTGTATTCAACGTGATATAGCCGTAAGCACGCATATCCGTCAGTAAACGCTTACAGCACCTGGTATTCCCAAGTGGTCACCCATCTAAGTACTGACCAGGCTCAACGTTGCTTAACTCCGCTGATCGAACGAGAACCGGTGTATTCAACGTGATATAGCCGTAAGCACGCATATCCGTCAGTAAACGCTTACAGCACCTGGTATTCCCAAGTGGTCACCCATCTAAGTACTGACCAGGCTATTCAACGGTGTATTCAACGTGATAGGCCGTAAGCCTGATAAAAAAGACGAGAATTATTAAATGTTTCCCTAAACATTTAAAAGAAAATAGGCGCATTACTAGACTGGATGTGCGTTGTGGTGCAGTGGATATCGGCTCGGAATTCCAGTTAATTTCCTTGCAGTCACTTACGCTCAAATACTCTTAGCAAAGGTATTAAACCGTCTCTTCCCTCCAGTTGTAGGTTTAAACACAGGACAGATTGGGTTCTATAGTCTTGGTCGGCAACCAGTCTACCACAGAAAATAATGGCAATCTACTGCGGGATAATCTTCTGCCCAGTCTGTCATGTCTCTTTAGGTGATCGCCAAAGCGTGTATCACGTATGGCACTTAACTGACTGACTGACCAGACTGGTTTCAGGATCTCATCAGTTTATTGCAGTTGAATTGGCTAGATGCAACCGTAAGTTCTATGCTAGCAGGTCTTTCTCTCTCTTATAGAAACTCCCCACTGGCTCTGTACATTCCAGCCAATATTAATCTGCAAAAATTTAAATGCAATGTCAATCTCTGCCTACCGTCCACCAGATTATTTTTTCTTCCCGGTGATTGTTAATGTTTCTGTACCCAGTTCTGTAACACCCTGTAACTCCTTGGGATCAGAGGCATAATTACTTTGCATAGAGTGATACCAATTCAAAAAAACGATTTTCTCCAAATGTTACAGATGCACTCAAACGTTCATATCTATCTATCTATCTATCTATCTATCTATCTATCTATCTATCTATCTATCTATCTATCTATCTATCTATCTCTCTTAGTCTGTTCATATCTATCTGTCTCAGTCTGTTCATATCTATCTATCTATCTATCTATCTATCTATCTATCTTAGTCTGTTCTATCTATCTATCTATCTATCTATCTATCTATCTATCTATCTATCTATCTATCTCACTCTGCTCAGATCTATCTATCTAGGTCTATTCATATCTATCTATCTATCTATCTATCTATCTATCTATCTATCTATCTATTCTATCTATCTATCTATCTATCTATCTATCTATCTATCTATCTATCTAGGTCTATTCATATCTATCTATCTATCTATCTATCTATCTATCTATCTATCTATCTAGGTCTATCTATTCATATCTATCTATCTATCTATCTATCTATCTATCTATCTCAGTCTGTCTATCTATCTATCTATCTATCTATCTATCTATCTATCTATCTATCTCAGTCTGTTCATATCTATCTATCTATCTATCTATCTATCTATCTATGTCGATCTCTTCATCTATCCATGCTTCTCAGCTGGTCACAATTTTTCTCTCATTAATCTCGTTTACTCTGTTCTTGAAATAATCTAATAACATTTTTCGTAATTGCTCGGATGAGCTCTTCGCTATGGCACCTTAAAAATTGCCGAAGTTCAAATAACATTTTAGGTCAACGATGTTTGATTTTAATCCCCTGTCTGACAAAAAGGTTGCAAGCAGGACATAATTCTAGACGAGGTAGAGTCATTCTTTCTTTTTATTTAAGGATATTATCATCGTGAACAGTCACAGCTGAATTTCATTTCATTTAAAACAGTCAAATACAACCAAAACGAACTGGTGACCGTTACTAACCCTCACCGATTATTGATGCCTTTGCTATTTTTAACGCTGTTATACACGAAGGCATTCGATATGAATTTATTGATTCATCAAAATCTGTATTTCACGAACTAGAAATAACCTTTTCATCATTGACACTTAAGTGGGATCGAATCGATTTTCTATTCCTATTTCGACGGTATTCTGTTCGTAAGTAAATTCGACACCAACGGATACGAACCGACTTGTGAAATATTGCAATGTGTAAAACAAGCAAGCGAACACTCCGCCGTGTGTGCTGTGTCAGCCATTGTAAAATACCGTCTCCATCCTACGGTTAAATTTTAAAAAATATAAATTGTTTTCGCAGCAAATTCTCAGAATTATATTTTTATTCAACTTGATTTGTAGTTTTCTGCATTTTTTTTATTAAACAAAAGACTATAATTCCCAAATACGCCACAAAGATGTATAGATAAATACTCATCTACTAACCACTGGACTCTAGCTCTCTCCCCTCCCCTGTATAACCTTCCCTTTCTCTCCACCTATGTATCTGTCATCTGCTTTCTCAGCTTTCTGTTGTTCCTTTCTAACTAGTTTGTACTCCTCACTCTTTTCTAATTAATCTTTTTACATTTAGGTAAACCCCTGCACATCAGTGTCGTTTCCGCCTTGCTCGGGGTGAAATGATTAAAAAAAATAATCAAACCTGATCTCTGGTACGCAGATTAAAGTCATTCTTTATGGTTTAATAAATCTATTCTTTTTACTAGAAGAAGGCACTTAAGGCAACCCAAATGTGGTTCTACAGAAGGATGCTGAGAATGAAGCTTTAAGGAGCGGGTTAATGTTTAATTAATTCGTGTTATAATTGACCAAACTCCCTACAGCTTACAAGTTTTATCCAGAATTATCATCAGAATTATCAGAAGTTTATTATCGTCATCATCAGAAGGTTGGTTGTAGTTTGGAAATGGAAATTTGTAGATGAGTGGAATGATTGGAATAATAAAATATACATTTTGAATGGTAAAATAGGATTTTTTTAAAGAAATGAATGACAAGAATTCAATGAAATTAATGTTCAATGAAAAAGTCAAAGATTTGTAGAAAATGTTCGTAGTAATAATTGTTGAAAGAGTATATGCGTACGTACGTATGTATGTGTTTATTTGGTAGGAATGTCTTTGGATGGAGAAGAAGAAGTAAAAGGAAACAGCACACAAGAAGGAAAGAGAAAGAGGACGAATGTTCGAGTTGACTTGAAGCTTCTCTCGTTACATTTTTTTAAATCATATCACCCCGAGCAAGGTGGTAACGCCACTGATGTGCAGGGGGCTACGTGAGAGTGAAAAGATTTGGAAAAGAGAGAACCGGAAACCACATCCTAAACAGGATCAGGGGATGAGCCTCTACACCTGTACAATAGAAGTGGGTGGAGTGTGAACCGGGCGATAGTTCAGTCTATCTACTCCAATTGAAAAAAATAAACAAAAAAGAAAAGTGAAAAGATTGGAAAAGAGAAAGCCGGAAACCACATCCTAAACAGGGAACAAAGGATGAGCCTCTACACCTGTTCAATAGACGTGGGTGGAGTGTGAACCGGCGATAGTTCAGTCTATCTACTCCAAAGCGGTGTCTTTTGTTGCTCCCATCTGAACGACTGACTGACACTAATGAAGTCCTTTTATTGTAATCTAGATTTTTCGCACTGACTCGCGAAGTCCTTTTTGGTCTTGCAATTCGCTTCCATTGGTCAGAAAACCAATTTAACATCTACTTGCAAAATCCGGTTTAGACTTTTCTTTAGGCACATGGCCAATTGTTTTTCTATTTGGGAAAAGCCAGGATTTCACACGTCATTGTGAATTTTTTGTAAAAGTGAAGAAGAGAGTTGATTTTAATTCTCAGTTTCTTATCCCCTACAAGATTATTATTAAATGAATATTTGAGCAACGATAAGTTTTAAGTTAAAATGGAAACCAAAAGAACACTTATAATTAAAATAATGAAAAGTAATTAAACTTTCTAGTTAAAATAATGAGGAAAGAGAGCTAGCAGAATCTGATACTCACAGGGAATATTGCAGGTTCTCGTCTCGATCAAAAATCTGCCGAGGCTGACAAAGCAAACCTCGCTTCCGAGCTTGAAAATGACCCCCAATCTGTAAGAAATGGCTCGTAAAATTTAATGCTTCCAAAACGAAGCTGCTATCTATCAACCATCACAAACAATCGTTCCTCCCACCCATTAACATGAATCAGGCATCTCTCCCTGAAAGTAAAACACTTCGCCTCCTCAGATTAACTCACACATCAGCCCTTAAGTGGAATAACTATATAGAATCCATAGCTAAATCCGCTGTTATGAAAGTCGGTTCTCTGTAGGGCCAGGAAGTTTTTCCCGTCCGAAACAATCCTGCACATATACAAATCTACCGTGAATTGAATATTGCTGCCATATCTGGTCGGGTGCTCCTCCTATCCACGTAGGGGTCCTTGACTAAATCTAACGGAAAGTCTGTAATGTGATCGATCCCGACTTTGCAGCTAGGATACAGTCGCTTTCTCACCGACGCAATGTGGCTTCCCTGTGTCTCTTCTACAAATAGTTTCACGACTTCTGCTCTGATGAACTTAGCTCACTGGTACCCCATATGTATGAATTTCCTCAAGCAACAAGATAGCAACTAGGTCCCATCCTTTTACTGTGAAACCAATAAATTGTAAACGCAAATTCTACTCCGTCAGCTTCTTTTCTCGCACTTCCCGCTTGTGGAATTCCCTTCCGCGTACTTGCTTTCCCGACAGCTACAATCTTCAAGAATTCAAATGTAAAGTCAATAGTCACCTCCTGTCTTACTAACTTACATCCCCCCTCGCTCATGGATTTTTCTCCGTCCACCCCATTCATCAGTATTCTCTTTTTTCTCATACTCTCTTCCTGACTCCCTCTGTAGCCTGTCACTCTTTCTCATAACATTCCTCTTATGTAAGCCTCTGCACAACAGTGGCAGTAAAATGCCTTGCTTGGAGCCACACGATTATAAAAAAAAAAAAACTCAACGAATGTGTAAATGGTTGTCAGAGGAGGGATTGTAAACGACAGCAAAATGACAAGACTTACGCCGAGCAACAAGACACGAGAAGAGACAGGATTGCCAAGGTTATAAACTAACACAGTACATAAAAAAAGAAGAAAAAGGAATAGAAGAAGAAATAGAAGAATATATAGAAGAATAATAAGAAGGAGCAGGTGAAGAAGAAAAAGAAAAAGGGGAAAAGGAAGAGAAAAAGAAGAATATGTAGAAGAAGAAGATGGAGTAGATGAAGAAGAAAAAGAAAAAGATGAAAAAGAAGAGAAAATGGGAAAGAAGGATATATATAAGAAAAATAGGAAGGAACAGATGATGAAAAAAGATGAAAAAAGAAGAAAAGAAGGAGAAGTATATGTAGAATAATAGGAAGGAGCAGATAAAGAAGAAAAAGAAAAAGAGGAAAAGTAAGGTAAAAAGAAGAAGAATATGTAGAGGAAAAATAAGAAGGAGCATATGAAGAAGAAAATGAAAAAGATTAAAAGAAGTAAATGTAGAAGAATAATAGGAAGGAGTAGATGAAAAAGAAAAAAGATAAAAATGAAAAAATGAAGAAGCATAATAAGGAGCAAATGAAAAATAAAAAGAAAAAGATGAAAAGGAAGAGAAGAAGAGGAAGAAGAAGAATATGTAAAATAATGAAAGGAAGGAGAAGATGAAAAAGAAAAAAGGTGAAAAACGAAGAGAAGAAGAAAAAGAAGAATATGTAGAAGAAAAATAAGAAAGAGCAGATGAAGAAGAAAAACTTGAAAAAGAAGAAAAGAAGAAGAAGAAAATATGTAGAATAATAATAAGAAGGATCAGATGAAGAAGACAAAAAAAATGAAACAGAAGAGATGAAGAAAAATATGTAAAAGAAAAACAAGAAGGAGCAGATGAAGAAAAAAGAAATAGATGAAAATGAAGAAAAGAAGAAGAATACATAGAAGAAGAAGAATAAGAAGAAGAAGAAGAAGAAGAAGAAGAAGAAGAAGAAGAAAGAACAAATAAAAAAGAAAAACGATAAGATCAAACAAAGAAGAGAAAAAGAAGAAGAATATGCATGAGAAAAGAAAAAGTATATAAAGAAAAATAAGAAGGGGCAGATGACGAAGAAAATAAAAATGATGAAAAAGAATAAAAGAAGAAGAATAAGTAGATGAATTATTATGAATTATATAAGCAAGAAAAAGAAAAAACATGAAAAGAAAGAGAAGAAGAAAAATATGTAGAAAAATAAGTAGAAGAAGCAGATGAAGAAGAAAATTTAAAACATGAAATGGAATAGAAAAAAGAAAAATATGTAAAAAATATTAAGAAAGAGCAGAGGAAGAAGAAAAAAAGACAGAAGAAATGAGAGAAAAGAAGAAAAAATATGTCGAAGAATATAAAGAAAGAGCAAATCAAAAAGGAAAAGATGAAAAAGAAAGGAAAGAAGAAGTATATGTAGAAGAATATTAAGAAAGAGCAGATGAAGATGAAAAAGAAAACATGAAAAAGAAGAGAAGAAGACATATTTGGAAGAAGAGTAACGAGGTGCAGAGGAAGATGAAAAAGTAAAAATGGAAGGAAGAGAAGAAGAAAAAATATGTAGAAGAAAAATAGGAAGAAGAAAATGAAGATGAAAAAGATGAAGATAAATAGAAGAAGAATATGTTGGTTGGTTGGTTGTTTTGTTTTTATGGCATATCAACACCTCGGCGGGTCATTTATTGCCAACTAAACTTTATTTATTTATTGCTGGTAATACCTTTTTCTTTCAACAATTTATTGTTGTTTTTTATATAAGTTTTGTGTCTAGTGATACTTTTTTTTCGAGTATCAAGATTCATTAGGATCTTATTTTAAGGGGAGGGTTCCAAAGTCCTAGCCTGTTATTTAACCCATAACTGGAGGGAAGGGACGGATTAATACCTTTCCCAAGGGTACCAGTGCTTAAGTGAATGCTGGGTATTCAACTGGAATTCGAACTCAGCTCACCGATTTCTCTTTCCGAGCTGATATCCACTGCACCACAACGCACATCTGTCACTACATGCTTACAGCACCTGGTATTCCCAAGTGGCCACCCATCTAAGGACTGACCAGAAGAATATGTAGAAATATAATAAAAAGAAGGTGATGACGATAAAAAAAAAGTTGAAAAGAAAAGGAAGAAGAAAACGAATATGAAGAAGGAAAATAAAGAGAAGCAGTTGAAGAAGAAAAAGAAAAAGATGAAAGGTAAGAAAAGAAGAAGTATATGCAGAAGAATTATAAGAAGGAGCAGATGAAGAAGAAAAAGAAAAAGATGAAAGGTAAGAAAAGAAGAAGTATATGCAGAAGAATTATAAGAAGGAGTGGATGAAGAAGAAAAAGAAAAAGATGAAAGGTTAGAAAAGAAGAAGAAGTATATGCAGAAGAATTATAAGAAGGAGCGATGAAGAAGAAAAAGAAAAAGATGAAAGGTAAGAAAACAAGAAGTATATGCAGAAGAATTATAAGAAGGAGCAGATGAAGAAGAAAGAAAAAGATGAAAGGTAAGAAAAGAAGAAGTATATGCAGAAGAATTATAAGAAGGAGCGATGAAGAAGAAAAAGAAAAAGATGAAAGGTAAGAAAAGAAGAAGAAGTATATGCAGAAGAATTATAAGAAGGAGCAGATGAAGAAAAAAAGAAAAAAGATGAAAGGTAAGAAAAGAAGAAGTATATGAAAGAAGAATTATAAGAAGGAGCAGATGAAGAAGAAAAAGAAAAAGATGAAAGGTAAGAAAAGAAGAAGAAGTATATGCAGAAGAATTACAAGAAGGGAGCAGATGAAGAAAAAAAGAAAAAGATGAAAGGTAAGAAAAGAAGAAGTATATGCAGAAGAATTATAAGAAGGAGCAGATGAAGAAGAAAAAGAAAAAGATGAAAGGTAAGAAAAGAAGAAGTATATGCAGAAGAATTATAAGAAGGAGTGGATGAAGAAGAAAAAGAAAAAGATGAAAGGTTAGAAAAGAAGAAGAAGTATATGCAGAAGAATTATAAGAAGGAGCGATGAAGAAGAAAAGAAAAAGATGAAAGGTAAGAAAAGAAGAAGAAGTATATGCAGAAGAATTATAAGAAGGAGCGATGAAGAAGAAAAGAAAAGATGAAAGGTAAGAAAAGAAGAAGAAGTATATGCAGAAGAATTATAAGAAGGAGCAGACGAAGAAAAAAAGAAAAAGATGAAAGGTAAGAAAAGAAGAAGTATATGCAGAAGAATTATAAGAAGGAGCAGATGAAGAAAAAAATGATGAAAGGTAAGACAAGAAGAAGTAGATGCAGAAGACTATAAGAAGGAGTGGATGAAGAAGAAAAAGAAAAAGATGAAAGGTTAGAAAAGAAGAAGAAGTATATGCAGAAGAATTATAAGAAGGAGCAGATGAAGAAAAAAAGAAAAAGATGAAAAGGTAAGAAAAGAAGAAGTATATGCAGAAGAATTAGTAAGTATAAGAAGGAGCAGATGAAGAAGAAAAAGAAAAGATGAAAGGTAAGAAAAGAAGAAGTATATGCAGAAGAATTATAAGAAGGAGCGATGAAGAAGAAAAAGAAAAAGATGAAAGGTAAGAAAAGAAGAAGAAGTATATGCAGAAGAATTATGAAGGAGCAGATGAAGAAAAAAAGAAAGATGAAATGTAGGAAAAGAAGAAGTATATGCAGAAGAATTATAAGAAGGAGTGGATGAAGAAGAAAAAGAAAAAGATGAAAGGTTAGAAAAGAAGAAGAAGTATATGCAGAAGAATTATAAGAAGGAGCGATGAAGAAGAAAAAGAAAAGATGAAAGGTAAGAAAAGAAGAAGAAGTATATGCAGAAGAATTATAAGAAGGAGCGATGAAGAAGAAAAGAAAAAGATGAAAGGTAAGAAAAGAAGAAGAAGTATATGCAGAAGAATTATAAGAAGGAGCAGACGAAGAAAAAAAAGAAAAAGATGAAAGGTAAGAAAAGAAGAAGTATATGCAGAAGAATTATAAGAAGGAGCAGATGAAGAAAAAAAAATGATGAAAGGTAAGACAAGAAGAAGTATATGCAGAAGAATTATAAGAAGGAGTGGATGAAGAAGAAAAAGAAAAGATGAAAGGTTAGAAAAGAAGAAGAAGTATATGCAGAAGAATTATAAGAAGGAGCGATGAAGAAGAAAAAGAAAAGATGAAAGGTAAGAAAAGAAGAAGAAGTATATGCAGAAGAATTATAAGAAGGAGCAGACGAAGAAAAAAAGAAAAAGATGAAAGGTAAGAAAAGAAGAAGTATATGCAGAAGAATTATAAGAAGGAGCGATGAAGAAGAAAAAGAAAAAGATGAAAGGTAAGAAAAGAAGAAGAAGTATATGCAGAAGAATTATAAGAAGGAGCAGATGAAGAAAAAAAGAAAAAGATGAAATGTAGGAAAAGAAGAAGTATATGCAGAAGAATTACAAGAAGGAGTGGATGAAGAAGAAAAGAAAAAGATGAAAGGTTAGAAAAGAAGAAGAAGTATATGCAGAAGAATTATAAGAAGGAGCGATGAAGAAGAAAAAGAAAAAAAGACAGAAAGGTAAGAAAAGAAGCAAGAAGTATATGCAGAAGAATTATAAGAAGGAGCGATGAAGAAGAAAAAGAAAAAGATGAAAGGTAAGAAAAGAAGAAGAAGTATATGCAGAAGAATTATAAGAAGAAGCAGACGAAGAAAAAAAGAAAAAGATGAAAGGTAAGAAAAGAAGAAGTATATGCAGAAGAATTATAAGAAGGAGCAGATGAAGAAAAAAAAATGATGAAAGGTAAGACAAGAAGAAGTATATGCAGAAGAATTATAAGAAGGAGTGGATGAAGAAGAAAAAGAAAAAGATGAAAGGTTAGAAAAGAAGAAGAAGTATATGCAGAAGAATTGAAAGAAGAAGGAGCGATGAAGAAGAAAAAGAAAAAGATGAAAGGTAAGAAAAGAAGAAGAAGTATATGCAGAAGAATTATAAGAAGGAGCAGACGAAGAAAAAAAGAAAAGATGAAAGGTAAGAAAAGAAGAAGTATATGCAGAAGAATTATAAGAAGGAGCAGATGAAGAAAAAAAGAAAAAGATGAAAGGTAAGAAAAGAAGAAGTATATGCAGAAGAATTATAAGAAGGAGCAGATGAAGAAGAAAAAGAAAAAGATGAAAGGTAAGAAAAGAAGAAGTATATGCAGAAGAATTATAAGAAGGAGGGATGAAGAAGAAAAGAAAAAGATGAAAGGTTAGAAAAGAAGAAGAAGTATATGCAGAAGAATTATAAGAAGGAGCGATGAAGAAGAAAAGAAAAAGATGAAAGGTAAGAAAGAAGAAGAAGTATATGCAGAAGAATTATAAGAAGGAGCGATGAAGAAGAAAAAGAAAAGATGAAAGGTAAGAAAAGAAGAAGTATATGCAGAAGAATTATAAGAAGGAGCAGACGAAGAAAAAAAAGAAAAAGATGAAAGGTAAGAAAAGAAGAAGTATATGCAGAAGAATTATAAGAAGGAGCAGATGAAGAAAAAAAAAATGATGAAAGGTAAGACAAGAAGAAGTATATGCAGAAGAATTATAAGAAGGAGTGGATGAAGAAGAAAAAGAAAAAGATGAAAGGTTAGAAAAGAAGAAGAAGTATATGCAGAAGAATTATAAGGAGGAGCGATGAAGAAGAAAAAGAAAAAGATGAAAGGTTAGAAAAGAAGAAGAAGTATGTGCAGAAGAATTATAAGAAGGAGCAGATGAAGAAAAAAAAGAAAAAGATGAAAGGTAAGAAAAGAAGAAGTATATGCAGAAGAATTATAAGAAGGAGCAGATGAAGAAGAAAAAGAAAAAGATGAAAGGTAAGAAAAGAAGAAGTATATGCAGAAGAATTATAAGAAGGAGCGATGAAGAAGAAAAAGAAAAAGATGAAAGGTAAGAAAAGAAGAAGAAGTATATGCAGAAGAATTATAAGAAGGAGCAGATGAAGAAAAAAAAGAAAAAGATGAAATGTAGGAAAAGAAGAAGTATATGCAGAAGAATTATAAGAAGGAGTGGATGAAGAAGAAAAAGAAAAAGATGAAAGGTTAGAAAAGAAGAAGAAGTATATGCAGAAGAATTATAAGAAGGAGCGATGAAGAAGAAAAAGAAAAAGATGAAAGGTAAGAAAAGAAGAAGAAGTATATGCAGAAGAATTATAAGAAGGAGCGATGAAGAAGAAAAAAGAAAAAGATGAAATGTAAGAAAAGAAGAAGTATATGCAGAAGAATTATAAGAAGGAGCAGACGAAGAAAAAAAAGAAAAAGATGAAAGGTAAGAAAAGAAGTATATGCAGAAGAATTATAAGAAGGAGCAGATGAAGAAAAAAAAATGATGAAAGGTAAGACAAGAAGAAGTATATGCAGAAGAATTATAAGAAGGAGTGGATGAAGAAGAAAAAGAAAAAGATGAAAGGTTAGAAAAGAAGAAGAAGTATATGCAGAAGAATTATAAGAAGGAGCGATGAAGAAGAAAAAGAAAAAGATGAAAGGTTAGAAAAGAAGAAGAAGTATATGCAGAAGAATTATAAGAAGGAGCAGATGAAGAAAAAAAGAAAAAGATGAAAGGTAAGAAAAGAAGAAGTATATGCAGAAGAATTATAAGAAGGAGCAGATGAAGAAGAAAAAGAAAAAGATGAAAGGTAAGAAAAGAAGAAGTATATGCAGAAGAATTATAAGAAGGAGCGATGAAGAAGAAAAAGAAAAAGATGTAAGGTAAGAAAAGAAGAAGATATATATGCAGAAGAATTATAAGAAGGAGCAGATGAAGAAAAAAAAGAAAAAGATGAAATGTAGGAAAAGAAGAAGTATATGCAGAAGAATTATAAGAAGGAGTGGATGAAGAAGAAAAAGAAAAAGATGAAAGGTTAGAAAAGAAGAAGAAGTATATGCAGAAGAATTATAAGAAGGAGCGATGAAGAAGAAAAAGAAAAAGATGAAAGGTAAGAAAAGAAGAAGTATATGCAGAAGAATTATAAGAAGGAGCAGATGAAGAAAAAAAGAAAAAGATGAAAGGTAAGAAAAGAAGAAGTATATGCAGAAGAATTATAAGCTGGAGTGGATGAAGAAGAAAAAGAAAAAGATGAAAGGTAAGAAAAGAAGAAGTATATGCAGAAGAATTATAAGAAGGAGCAGATGAAGAAGAAAAAGAAAAAGATGAAAGGTAAGAAAAGAAGAAGTATATGCAGAAGAATTATAAGAAGGAGCAGATGAAGAGAAAAAGAAAAAGATGAAAGGTAAGAAAAGAAGAAGTATATGCAGAAGAATTATAAGAAGGAGTGGATGAAGAAGAAAAAGAAAAAGATGAAAGGTTAGAAAAGAAGAAGAAGTATATGCAGAAGAATTATAAGAAGGAGCGATGAAGAAGAAACAGAAAATGATGAAAGGTAAGAAAAGAAGAAAAAGTATATGCAGAAGAATTATAAGAATGAGCAGATGAAGAAAAACAAGAAAAAGATGAAAGGTAAGAAAAGAAGAAGTATATGCAGAAGAATTATAAGAAGGAGTGGATGAAGAAGAAAAAGAAAAAGATGAAAGGTTAGAAAAGAAGAAGAAGTATATGCAGAAGAATTATAAGAAGGAGCAGATGAAGAAAAAAAAGAAAAAGATGAAAGGTAAGAAAAGAAGAATTTTATGCAGAAGAATTATAAGAAGGAGCAGATGAAGAAGAAAAAGAAAAAGATGAAAGGTAAGAAAAGAAGAAGTATATGCAGAAGAATTATAAGAAGGAGCGATGAAGAAGAAAAAGAAAAAGATGAAAGGTAAGAAAAGAAGAAAAAGTATATGCAGAAGAATTATAAGAAGGAGCAGATGAAGAAAAAAAAGAAAAAGATGAAATGTAGGAAAAGAAGAAGTATATGCAGAAGAATTATAAGAAGGAGTGGATGAAGAAGAAAAAGAAAAAGATGAAAGGTTAGAAAAGAAGAAATATATCTAGAAGAATTATAAGAAGGTGCAGATGAAGAAGAAAAAGAAAAAGATGAAAGGTTAGAAAAGAAGAAGAAGTATATGCAGAAGAATTATAAGAAGGAGCAGATGAAGAAGAAAAAGAAAAAGATGAAAGGTAAGAAAAGAAGAAGTATATGCAGAAGAATTATAAGGAGGAGCAGATGAAGAAGAAAAAGAAAAAGATGAAAGGTAAGAAAAGAAGAAGAAGTATATGCAGAAGAATTATAAGAAGGAGCGATGAAGAAGAAAAAGAAAAAGATGAAAGGTAAGAAAAGAAGAAGTATATGCAGAAGAATTACAAGAAGGAGCAGATGAAGGAAAAAAAGAAAAAGATGAAAGGTAAGAAATGAAGAAGTATATGTAGAAGAATTATAAGAAGGAGCAGATGAAGAAAAAAAAGAAAAAGATGAAAGGTAAGAAAAGAAGAAGAAGTATATGCAGAAGAATTATAAGAAGGAGCAGATGAAGAAAAAAAAGAAAAAGATGAAAGGTAAGAAAAGAAGAAAAAGTATATGCAGAAGAATTATAAGAAGGAGCAGATGAAGAAAAAAAAGAAAAAGATGAATGGTAAGAAAAGAAGAAGTATATGCAGAAGAATTATAAGAAGGAGAGGATGAAGAAGAAAAAAAGATGAAAGTTAAGAAAAGAAGAAGAAGTATATGCGGAAGAATTATAAGAAGGAGCAGATGAAGAAAAAAAAGAAAAAGATGAAAGTTAAGAAAAGAAGAAGAAGTATATGCAGAAGAATTATAAGAAGGAGCTGATGAAGAGGAAAAAGAAAAAGATGAAATGTAAGAAAAGAAGAAGAAGTATATGCAGAAGAAGTATATAAAGAGTTGATGAAGATAAAAAAGAAAAAGATGAAAGCTAATAAAAGAAAAAAGAAGTATATGCAGAAGAATTATAAGAAGGAGCGTATGAAGAAGAAAAATAAAAATAAACCATGTAGAAGATGTAGAGAAAATCGTAGAATATGTATATGTCGAGGATGAAGAATTAAAATAGAAAGAAAAGAAAAAGAAGAAAAAGGAGTAGAAAAGAGGAAGAGTAATAAAAAGAAGTTGAAGGAGATGTAGACGAAGAGGGATAAGATGATGTCGAAGAACAATCAGTGATTGAAGAAGTAGAAGAAGAAAATCTAAATGATAGACAAGAAGAAGTAGAAAAGGAAGAAGGAATGACAGAATTTGAAACATAAGAAGTAGAAGGATTAGAAGAGAAAGAAGTAGAATATTAAGAAGTAAAAGGAGTAGAAAAGAAAGAAGAAGAGGAAGAGGAAGAAGAAGTATGGGCCTCGGAGATGCTTGGTAAATTGGCCTTGTGCCAAACAAGTCCAAAGTCTCCGCAATTTAAATTTCAGAAGGTTGAAGGTTGAAATGTGAAAGGATAAAATATTTCGTGTGTACATTAAAGCAAAGATTGATTAACAGAATGACAAATGTCTAAGAAGAAAAATATAAGTGAAATTTTGTCATCTGAAAACAATAATATATTTGCGAATAGAAAAATGTTAATTGAGAAAATGCATGCAGTTTTGTAGTTAAAATTGTTCAAAGAGAAATGTAGGTATTAAAAATGTCCGCAGAAGTTTAGAGTTCATGGTTGTGTAGTAGCGGATTGTAAATCTTTGTTCCTTCCTCTTTTTAGTAGGTCGCGATAGGTTGAGAGAAAGAGCAGGCAAAACAAATAAAGGAGTGGTACTTAACACGTCCATTTTGTGGTTGTATTGTCCTCTTTAGCGGCGTGGTGTGAAAATGAAGAAAAGGACGTTGGAAGAAGAGGTCGAATGAAACTGTGGCGTGCCCTACGTCCGGGTTGGCGTGGAGTGAAGAAGAAGAAAAAAAATTGACAGCGAGGGCGTCAGCTTAAAGTTTCTTTTTTACATGGTGAGATGCTGTCAGCTACTGCTTCCATCTCATGATGCCGGGTCCAGCGAAGCTTCTTACAGCTAAGTGTGAAAATACGTCATATATAAATTTGCTGTTATTAAGCCAATCAGGATTCAGAATTTGCTTTTCGTACTGACTTTTGAATTTTTCTTAGTTGGGTTTTTCCAAAGTCGTTTGAATCCGCTTTTGTGGGTGTGTAATTTAACTTTGGGTTTTTCCCACATGTTGGTCGTTTGAATCCGATTTGGGAAGGGGTGCAATTGATTTTGTGTTTTTGATGAATGATATTGGGTTTGTATCCTATAAATTAGAAAAGAAGAAGAAGAAGAAGAAGAATTGAAATCATTCAAATTAGAAGCCGTAGAAAAGTTGGGTGAGCAACATTATAAAAGAACAATACATGTGAAACCGAAATAATGGTAGTTATGATACTTCTGAATTCCTTTGACTGTCCCCTTTTTACATGGGTTAAATGGTTTTGTTACGAAGACATAGAACCAGAAAATAATTTTCCAGTGGCCCTCCTGCCTCCATATTATAATAGAAGGCCATACGATTTGGGGTAGAATTAATTTGATTGATTCATGGATTTGTTCTTACGGCTTATCAACATTTTCAGATTCTATCTATCTATCTATCTATCTATCTATCTATCTATCTATCTATCTATCTATCTCATTATGTTCCTATCTATTTGCATTTATCAATATATCCAAGCATAATTTTTCATCTTCTTCGACGACCTTTGAGATATCCAACAGCCTGCACCGACATTCCCTACACGGAATTCTACAAGAAAGCCATCTAGATTCAAACCTCCGCTTTCGTCATTTTTCGCGAACTCAAGTTAAATTTCTCCATCCTCACTCGGAATTCTACAATTAAGCACGGATTCTATTGCCTATCGTCGATATTCTTCAAGAAATTAAACTCTAACCGACCCTCGTCGATCTACATACATCGAGGAATTAAACTACAATCGCTTTTGGCCAATTCCAATCTGTTCGATGCCGTGGCCATTTGATTCGCTGACTATGTTTTCATCTGATAAATTAAATACATTTGATATGATTCACCTTCCCAAGTAAACAGGCTTAGTAAGAAGCGTCAATTTAGACAGCAGTTTCTCGCAGAAACAAATTTGAAATTGAAAAAGAAAAAAACGGATTTACATTGTCTAAATAGATTGGCGTGTTGTCAAGTGAGTCTGGGACAGAGCGAAAAGTTGCGTCCGTTTGTGCCAATTTCGTATGGGAGGGATTTTCTTTTTATTACTCTCCGTCTATTGTGCCTGTCTTGATTTGGCTCATTCATATTGTATGCCAACGGCGTTAAATGCGGTGAATTCGCTATCATTGGCAAAGAAATCCTGGCTTTCTCCCTCACTTTTGCACATGTCTCATGTAGATTCTAAACAAGAAGACATGTCTGGTAAAAATATAATTACTTCTCATTTTTATAGATTTAAATTATATTCAAACTCATTACAGTGAGCAACAAATGCATTAAGTTCTTTTGTAAAAGACCCATTTTATGTTTATATAAATTTTATTTAAATTTCTTGAGGTTTCCTTGATGTATTCTTTGTGATAATCAGTCGGTTAAATGTCATACGTGATACACGCTTTGGGCGATCATGTCTCGAAAGACACATGACTGACCGGGCAGAAGATTATCCCGCAATAGGTTGCCATTGCCAGCCAAGGCTATAGAACCCAATCTGTCCTGTTATTTGACTCATAGCTAGAGGAAGAATAGATGTGTTAGATTATTAAGTAGTAATCAATCGGGGATCAGTTTATTACTTCATAACAATAGAAAACTGATCCCCCACTTTATGACCAGTCGAAACTTTAATCATTATTCCAACTATTATATTCAGTCAGTTAAGTGCCATACTTGATACACGATTTGGGCGATCATGTCTCGAAAGAGACATGACTGACTGGGCAGAAGATTATCCCGCAGTAGGATGCTATTGCTTTCTACGGTAGACTGGTTGCCAGCCGAGGCTATAGAACCCAATCTGTCCTATTATTTGACTTATTATAGCTAGAGGGGGAAGAGATGTATTATATTATTAAGTAGTAATTAGTGGGGAATCAGTTTATTACTTCATAACAAAAGAAAACTAATCCCCCACTTTATGACTAATAGAAGAATAAATCATGTGTCCAACTATTATATTCAGTCAGTCAGTTAAGTGCCATACGTGATACACGCTTTGAGCGATCATGTCTCGAAACAGACATGACTGACTGAGCAGAAGATTATCTCGCAGTAGGTTGCCATTGCCAACCAAGGCTATAGAACCCAATCTGTCCTGTTATTTAATCCATAACTAGAGGGAAGAGACGGATTAATTCCTTTTCCAAGGGTATTTGTGCGTAAGTGAATGCAAGAAATGTAACTGAAATTTGAACTCGGCTCTCCTATTTGTCGTTCCAAGTCGATATCCACTGCACTACAACGAACATCCATTGTGATAGTCACAACAGATAAATTACTTCTTCAAGATTTAGCTTATTTGCTTTGTGTTAATGAAATTTTTAATTGTTTTGAAGTCCTTGAAACAAATTTTATGTTAAGCTGAGATAATTCTTTTTCAATTGTCGTTGTGATACAGTTAGGGTGTAGAATGATATATTTTGATTTGCTGGATTCTTCAGAATGATATAATAAAACAGATTTAACGGTTGTTTAAAAGAGGCTCTGTTCCAGGTTTTCTAGATGTACGTTGAGGTGCAGTAGATAACGAATAGGAATGACAAATCGGGGAGCCGAGCTCGATTTCCAGTTGAATTCGCTGCACTCACTTACGCACAAATACCCTTCGGAAAGGTATTAATCCGTCTCTTCCCTCCAGTTATGGATTAAATAATAGGATAGATTGGGTCCTATAGCCTTGGCTGGCAACCAGTCTACTGCAGAAAGCAATGGCAACCTACTGCGGGATAATCTTCTTCTCGGTCAGTCATGTCTGTTTCGAGACATGATCGCCCAAAGTGTGTATCACGTATGGCACTTAACTGACTGACGGATGTGCGTTGTGGTGCAGGGATGTGCGTTGTGGTGCAGTGGATATCGACTTGGAACGACAAATCGGGGAGCCGAGTTCGAATTCCAGTTGAATTTCTTGCATTCACTTACGCACAAATACCCTTGGAAAAGGTATTAATCCGTCTCTTCCCTCGATTTATTGATTAAATAATAGGATAGATTGGGTTCTATAGCCTTGGTTGGCAGCCAGTCTACCACAGAAAGCAATGGCAACCTACTGCGGGATAATCTTCTGCTCAGTCAGTCATGTTTCTTTCGAGACATGATCGCCCAAAGCGTGTATCACGTATGGCACTTAACTGACTGACATTTCCATACAAGAGATGATTCATTGTCAGCAGGCCATGCATTACCAATGCGTGTATTAACATCGTTTTCACAGCTAAATAATTTACTACTTACACAAGTAAATCTTTATTTATACGGGTCATACTGTTTCTCCAACCGAACCCTTAATCACGGGGGTATATCATTCTCATTCCATATAGGATGCCCCTTCCGGGTGCCATGTAGATATTTTCCTTTAACTCAACTCTCTAAGTTATTTATTCACCACTGCTGTAGCCAGGTATTGAACTCACAACTCTTTGGGTCAAGTCACTGGAACTAACCAACGCCTATATCTACTTCGGCCATTGCACCCTCTGGCCTTTTTCAGGTGATAGACATTTTGACCCTAACACTTTATTTTGATCACTGGCATAGATTGTTCTTGTTTCATGTGCAATGTCACTTCCGGATGTCATGTAGTTATCTCTCTTTAACTCAACAAAGTTACTTGTTCACCAATGTTGTAGCCAGGTATTGAACTCACAACTCTTTGGGTCAAGTCACTGGAACTAACCAATGCCTATATCCACTGAGCCATGTGTCCTTGATTCCTATAATCGAAGTAATACTTCATCTCAAAAGTATAAACATATAATGAAGAAAATTACACAGGTGAGGGATGAGCCACGTTGTCTTTTGATCGTTCCATTTTAATCTAAGCTTATGGATTCTGTTTTGTCTTTGTTAGTATGGAGACCGATAGATTTGGCTGATTTTTTTCAAGCCTGTGGAAACTGGTTTCTGCTTTGATTATTAGATCAGAGGGTAACGCTAAATCATCTGCACGGTTCTTTATATCAAACCTGGAAAAAAGATTGGGTGGCTCCTGCGCTGGCAGGATAAGAGCAACTTTGAATGTCACTTGGAGAAATCGTCTAACAAATAAGCGATTTGTATGGGAAACTTCTTTCAGTATTAGATATCAAAGAACGTAGAGTTAAATTCGCAAGACATTGCTGGAGAGCTAAAGAGGAAACTTATTGAAGTTCTTTTGTGGGAGTCTACCAAATGAACATCTAGCAGGGGACGACAAGCCAAGACCGATTTCAAATAGATATGTGACAATATAAACTACCATTCTTTTAACTTGAAGAATTTGTTGAATAATAGATGGAAAAAAAGAAACTAGAAGTTTGTATATATATATATATATATATATATATAGTCATCCGCAGACAGATCTGTTTCGCTGTATCACAGCTCATCTAGACGAAGGCGAATTTTTGCATTTTGTATACAATCTAAACACACACCAGTAGCGGAGAGTGTTCAAATTCATTCCTGGATGAACGATGTGTAAATGCGTGAGTAGCTACTGTTTTTTCAAAGTCTACCTACCATTCCTCCATAGTCCCCAATCGGAGTATAAGAGTGTAAATAGTCATATATATATATATATATATTAAAAACCGAAAATGCGGTTATTCCAACGAGAGAAATTGGTATTAAAGAAAAATGTACGAGAAGCCGTGAATATTTTGTTCAAAGCGTAGAGTTATTGTTATTATTATTATTAATATTACTTGCTTATAGTATGATATATTAAGTGTCCATAATAGTATTTGTGTCGTATTTCGAGTCTAAAGTTGACTTTCTACAGGGGAATAAAACTGTGACTTCACATATCAAGATCCGTTTGTTTTTCTGATGGCCAAAATATCATGTATAAATAGATAAGTCAAATGGCGGGCATGTCAGAAAGGTCATATGTGTGCGTGCGTGTTGTTTTGTTTGTTTTGTTTATTCTTTTTTTGTTTTTTTTTTGTTTTTGTTTTGTTTTTTTCACACTCGCGCGTTAAGTTTCTCCTGTCACCTCCGTTGACTCTAAAAAGTTTTTTCACTGACTTGCGAAACTTGATTTTGTCTTTATACTTCAAATTTTCAGTGATTTTGATTCAATTCTGCGCTACGGATCATCTAGTTCTTTTTGATGTTTTTGGGATACTATTTGAATTTAGTGTTGTGTGTGTGTTTTGTTTTTGTTTTTGTTTTTTTTTTTAATTTCGTATGTCTGTGTGTGTGTGTGTGTCTTAGGTTTATCATGACGTTTGGTAGGCTTGTATTTTTTATAAATATTTCTTCCTGTGTCATTTTGGTAGATGCGCACTAGTCTGAATTGACCTCCACTGCATTCATATAATTGTTGGGAAACATATAATTTCCTGTTATTGACTAGATTTATGTTACTTCTGTGCAGGGCTACTCTTTTATTCAGGCCTTGTGTTGCTCCCAAGTATATTTTTATGCATTCATTGCATTTTAGAGCATAAATTACGTTTTTAAAGTAGCAGCTCAGGTTTGTTTTTATTTCGAATGTAGATGTGTTTTCGAACTTGAAGTGGTTTCCTTCTATTATTATGTTGCAGACCCCACATCTTTTTTGTTTCATTTTGTGAACCTCTGTGTTGTGCGTTACTCGAATTTCGAAAGTAAGTAATATTAATAATAATAGCAACAATAAATCTACAGTTTAAACAAAACGTTCACGGCTTCTCGCACTTTTTCACACACGCGATGTGAGCTTAGGATAAAAATAATAATTTTAGTACCATCAAGTGCTTATAAAAACGCGGGAGCATAAAATAAAGTTATTTTGGATAAATATACATTTCTCCTCTTTCATGATTTTCGTCTCTTTTCATGTTCAATATGGATTTCTCTTACATTTGAAATGTATTCCGCTAATCTGAAAACGCGTAGACAAAACAAATGTCAGAGTGGTTTGATAAGGTCACCCGGATGCCAAGGTCACTGTTTTAGCACAACAGTCCGAAGTGACCCGAGCTGGATTCGTTCGGTGTGAGTTGGCATGATCTCATTGATCGATCTAAGACATCCGCAAATCGAATGGGCGGAAACCGATTTTCATTATCCGAAGGCTGTGAGCCGGCCGGATCCCCAGAGACGATCGAAATTGGTTATAAAAATTGGTTATAATTAAACAATCAATATATATATATATGTATATATATATAAATATATAACGTAGCTCACTTGGTATACTATCCAGGTAAATTACGATAGAGACGAACTAAAAAGAACTCAGTGTTAAATTCATTTATTTAATTTAACAGAGTAATATAATTTAGAAAAAATTTAATAATTAAATAAATAATTTAGACCATTTAGGTTTGACTAGCCGCAATAATAACATCATTGTGCGGTGAAATATATATTACCCATTGGAATTGTAGTAAATAAAAAATCTTTTCTAAAATATATATATATATATATATATATATAGAGAGAGAGAGAGAGAGAGAGACAGACAGACAGACAGACAGACAGAGATAAAGAAATCTTCAAAACTATTTACAAAGGCCTTTATTTAGATAAATACAAATAAAAACATATTTATTCAAATAGAGAGCGGGGAGTGATTGTGCGAGAGTGAGAAAGAATGTGATATGCACATAGTGAAAATTTGATATGAGCAGATTTACATAAATACATTGAATACTGCTGCCATATCTGGTCGAGTGATCCTGCTATCCACCTGGGTGTCCTTGACAAAATACATTGAATACTGCTGCCATATCTGGTCGAGTGATCCTGCTATCCACCTGGGTGTCCTTGACAAAATACATTGAATACTGCTGCCATATCTGGTCGAGTGATCCTGCTATCCACCTGGGTTTCCTTGACAAAATCCAACGGAGAATCTGTAATGTGATCGATACTTTCACGACTTCTGCTCAGATGAACGTAGGTCACTGGTGCACCCTATATATAAATTTACACAAGCAACTAGGTCCCAAGCAACTAGGTCCCACTAGATTTGCAACTAGGTCCCACCCTTTTACTGTGAAATCAATAAAATGTAAGCGCAAATTCTACTCCAACAGCTTCTTTTCTCGCACTTCCAGCCTGTGGAATTCATTTCCATTTACTTGCTTCCCCGACAGCTATAATCTCCAAGAATTTAAATGTAAAGTCAATAGTCATCTCCTATCTCACTAACCTTCATCCTCTCTCTCATAATCCACTCTCATCATTAATCTCATGTTTCTCTTATCCACTTCCTGACACCCCCTATAACCTGTTACTCTTTCTCACAACTTTTCTTCTATGTAACCCCCTTCAAAACAGTTGCAGTATAATGCCTTGCTTGAGGCGATATGATTATAAAAAAAATTCTATACTATTATAATGTAGGTATAAAGTGGGGGATCAATTCTACATTACAATCAATATATAAACTGATCTCTCACTTTATGGCCACAGTCATCGATCTCTTACCTACTTCCTGACAACCCGCTATAACCAGTCACTCTTTCTCATAACATTCTTCCTGTGTAACTCCCTGCAAAACAGTGGCAGTAAAATGCTTTGCTTGGGGCGATATGTTTATAAAAAATTATTATACACTATTATAATGTGAATATAAAGTGGGGGATCAGTTTTACATCACAGTCAATATATAAACTGATCTTTCACTTTATGGCCACAGTCATCCTTTTCTTACCCACTTCCTGACAACCCCTATAACCTGTCACTCTTTCTCATAACTTTCCTCCTATATAACCCCCTGCAAAACAGTGGCAGTAAAATGCCTTGCTTGGGGCGATATGATTATTAAAAAAAAATTTCTATACTATTATAATGTGGATATAAAGTGGGGGATCAATTCTACATTACAATCAATATATAAAATGCTCCCTCAATTCCTGATAACCTCTTTAACCTGTCAGTTTTTCTCATAACTTTTCTTATATGTAACCCACTGCAAAACTGTGGCAGTAAAATGCCTTACTTGGGGCGATATGATTATAAAAAAAACAGACAGATCAATAGATCGATGAATATGAATATATGAATACAATCAGATCGTCTGATATGAACAATCTTAGCCAAAAAGAAACGGACGCAAAAGACAAAAAAGAAAAGACAACGGAAGCAGAAAATAGAAGTTCCACTTTTTTTTTATCTCCCTCGTTTCTAGCTTTTCCTTTATTTAACTCCTATTTTTAGACAAAGAATTGAATCACAGAGAACAAATTCGATCTTGCCCTGATGACGTCACTGAATAAAATCATTGTATCGGATCAAGTAATAAGAGCCCTGATTAGCGGAAGGGGAAGAGAATATCCTGAGAAATCGGTTAGAAATATGAGCGTTTCAATTTCTGGAAATACGTCCTCTTCCAACAGCCAATATACAGGAGGCTTCGATTACATTTCTCTTTACATATCTCCACATTCGCTCACTGTTCCGACATTTACTTTTGCTCCAAAAAAGAACATATACCGACCGTTTCTTGGATAATAAACTTCTCATTACATGATTTTTTTAAATGAACCAACTCCCATAATTCTGTAATAATTAACTGATTTTATCGAGGGCCTCAATAATAAAACTGTATTTCTTTAGAGATGAAGCTTGTCGCTCATTATTATTGATTTTTGGTTAGCATTTATTTAATTTATCTTTTTTATTACGTAAATAATTGCCAACCATTTTTAATTTTACTAGTGTGTATTCCGCCTTTTTTTTAATCACATTACCAAGGCAACAGAGCCACTAAGATGTAAAGAATATGAGAAAAAGAAAAAATATTATGAAGCAAGAACAATAAATGAACAGAAATCAAGAAAATAACGACTGCATTTAAATTTTTGAAGGATCAATGTTGATTGAAAAGGAAGACACTAGAAGAGTGTTCCGCAAGCGAGAAATGCGAGAGAAGAAACTGTTATCATAAAAATTATTTCTGGCTCGTTCAACTACACCACCGGCCATAATTATTAGGCCACACCAGTATTTTTAAAAAATGATGTCTTTCATACTTAGTATTTATTGCCAAGTGGATAATTGTGAATGAAAATAGAATTGTTCTGTTGTTATTATTACTTTGCAAAATTTTACAAGGCAAATAGCGACAATTTACTCATCGCACCCTGTAGATTTTTTATATATATATATATGCACTACCAGCCATAATTATTAAGCCACACAAGTGTTTTAAAAAGATTATGTATTTCATACTATTTTTAGTATTTATTGCCAAGTGAAAAATTGTAAATGAAAATAGAATGGTTCTTTTGTTAATACTGCACAATAACATGTGCATCAAATGAAGTTATAAATATTTAATAATTACCTATTCCAGTTAGAGATATTACAGAGCCACCGGTACTCAATAGAACGAACCTTGTTAGTAGCTATACAGTACCTCATTTTGTCAGCGAGCGAAGACTTAGCTCCTTCGAAGACACGTTTACAATTATTTCAAGCGGACAAAAAGAGACGCCTCTCTTGAAGGAACTATCATGTTGGTACAGACGGATAACCTGTTTCCCGTGGCTATGAACAGACAGGTGTGAATCAAAGAAAGGATTTTTGTTCCACTTGGTATCTTTGAGAAGGCACAACAGCAATAATGTCAGCAGAACAATTTTTAATAGGAAGGTTAAGAAAATAACATTAATGGGCGGCGTGAAGAAAATCCCAATTCATCGGCTAATAACAGAAAAAAATGTTTGAGATTCGTGCCTAATCTATCAATAAATACATCGTTTTTATTCGATGAAGAGTAATTTTTACGAGTAGACCAGTTTTTATAAAGTTCGGATTATTTTCTGACTTCAGAGAAAATTTGAATATAAATTGTCCAATCTAACTGAGCATTTTTGACTTTTATAAATCAATATCAAAGAATATTTTTATGTGCCTTATAGTGGGTTATCCGTTCTAGTGAAACGTAGTTGTGTGTCGAAACAGATTAACTGAATTTGGCCTCGTTAGTAGATAGCCCACTATAAGTTATAAAAGGGGTTATAAAACAAGAAAATCAAACTGAGTATAGAAACAACATTTTATATATACACATATATCAATTAAGGTTTTTTTACAAATAAAAGTAATGCCTTTAGGATGGGTCCAACGGACGTTAAAATATTTATAGCAGTAAAGTTTGTGCATATGTATGTGGGAGCGTCTGTCCGTTAGGAATGGCTTTGATGTATCCGCTCCTTTGGTCGGGTAAGTAGCTCAGGGACAGCGAAGAAGATGAGAGGAAAAGGAGGTGAGCATAGTGGATCGCTTGACGAGGTCAAGGGACGTGCTAATTATGCTCGTCTTTCTCAACTCTGGCGATGCTTTCTGTGTCGGCTTTTTATTTCGTTTTTGTGGGTTCCCAGCAGGTCATTTGGGAATTCACACCCGTATTTAATTCTGGGCTTGCCATTGGATGATAAATAAAATTCGCGTAGGCTCGCGAACAGAAATTTGATATTTATTACTTTTTGGTTTTCTGCCGAACACATGCGTGGAGCCGGGTGCGCAAAGATCAGTTTTGGTCATTTGCTTTCTGGTTCTCAGAGTGCAAATATCCGGTCCCTCGCTTTGCTCGGTCTCACCACACCTATTCATATACTTAATGGTTATGATGATATGAAAATTGTTCGAAAATAATTGTTTGGAAACAATTAATCGAAAAACTTGTTTGAAGGAAATTTACTGGAAAGGAAAATTATACTAAATGATAATCATTCGAAAAGCAAAATACTTCACGGCAATAAAAATGTAAAAATTAAAAGAGAAAATACACCAATGATAATTATTTGAAATAAAAATATCGTTAATAAAACAATTTAGTAAGAAAAATCCTTATAACCTTGTTATGTGATACTGCACGCAAATAGTCAACGACTAAAGAGTGCTCGTTAAAGGATGCCACTAATTTTTTTAAGTATTCCATTAACGTCGCGATATTTATGGGCTCTTTTGATATTTTGGTAAACTGCTCTTACTTTTGCAATATAAATTACTTGCAAGTTCTTTTCTCTTAAGAGTATCTAAGAATCTCCATATTGTGAAATTATGGGATGACACTTGCTGTAAAAAATAAAACCCCCGATGTCATGAGGGCGTTATTAGATCTAGGTAAATCACCATTGAGTCTCTGAAAGCAAAGACCACACACATATTTCAAACATAAGTATTTAGAATAATTATGATTTAGTATAGTTGTCCTTTCGTTTAATTTTCATTCAAAAAAATTACAATTCGACTAATCGCTTTCGAATAGCTTTTATCGAACAGTTGTCTCGATAAGGTTTTTCTTTGGTACATTTTGAGTGACGCACCTTCACGCGTCTGTGGATATAATGTCGGGTTTTCGGAAGCATCCCGTCTTCACGCATCCGCAAATATCGGGTCTTCAAGCGTCGGCAGAGATCAGATTTTTGCATGTATCGCTTCTTCACGTACATGTGTATGTCATGAGGAATTTGGAAAATATAGCTGCTTCACACATCTGTGCACGTCATATCAAAATTTTGGAAGTATCGTATCTTCACGCCTCGGTGGAAGCCATGTCGGTTTTTTGCATGTATCGCTTTGTAGTGTTATCTTGCATACATCATATCTTCACGCCACAAGTGTAAGTCATGTTTGGATTTTGAATGTATTGCATCTTTGTGGTGATACCGACCGAGCAAAAGCGAGGGACCGATGTTTGCACTCTAACGACCCGAAAGCAAATGACCAAAACTCGTCGGTGCGCATCCTGGTTCGCGCAGATGTTCGAGTTCAAAACTAAAAATTAATTAAATATTAAATTCCAGTTCGCGAGCCTACGCGAATTTTATTTATCGGCCAATGGGAAGCCCAGAATCAAATACAAGTGTGAATTCCCAAATGATCTGCTGCGATCCAAAAAGAATATATAAAATGCCGATACAGACAGACAGACAGACAGACAGACCCACACGGACTGACTCGAGTGAGAGGAGTGTAATCAGTATCCCCCTTGGCCTACATCAAGCGGCTTACTATCCTAGCCTCCCTTCCCTCTCATCTTATATTTCGTTGTTTCAAAACTACTTACTGACTTAAGGAGCAGATACATCAAAGACATTCCTTACTTACAACGCTCCCACATTCCTAAGCATTAATTCTCTTTTCAGCATTTTATTGCCATGAACATTTTAACGTTCGTTGGACCTATACTTCAAGTATTACTTTAATTGTAAAAACCTTAATTGATATGTGTATATATAAAATGCTAATTTTCAACTCAGTTTGCTTTTCTTGATTTATAATCATTTTATGACTTATAGTGGGCTATCTACAACGAGGCCAAATTCCGTTAATCTGCAGCAATATATAATTACCCTTCACTAGAACGGACTCTCCACTATAAACTGGAAAAGAATGGATAACCCACTATATCTTCACACGGTGGTGGATGGCATGATGAGTTTTTGCACGTTTTCATGGATGTCATCTTGCTTTTTTGAATGCATAGCGTCTTCACCCGTCGGTGTCTGTCATGTCTTGTTTTTGCAAGAATTACATCTGTATATATTCATTTTGGGGGAGCAATTCGAATTAATTTTTCATGTCACACGTCTCCTTTGAAGCAACAAAATCGAAGAGAATAATGTTATGTAATGAGTAACAAAGAATAAACAAATAAATAATAGAAAACAAAAAATAAAATAAAATGAATAAAGAAAAAAGAAAAAAAGAGAAAAACAAAGAAGAAAAACAAAAGTATAAATAAATAAATAAATAAATAACTGTCGATTTGGAATGTTTATTGGTGTTTCGGAAAGGAATCTAGACATTCCTAGAAGGTTCTGGAGTCATCTCGAACCGGAAGAGGAAGAGTTTCCCTAGTTAAAAATTGGGATATAAGAAAAAATAATTTTAAGAGAAAACGTAGAGTGAGTGGAAAGAAAAAGTGACCGAGAGAGTTGCCTGTGGTGTTGAGACGCATTTCTTGCTGTCTCACTTTCTATTTTCTCCCTCCATTGAAATGCAAAAGAAAAACAAAAAAGAAAAAGGAAAAAAAGAAAGAACATACACAGAACAGAATGGGCTGCTAAAAGGAATAAGCAGACGACAAAAATTGGCTCTACTACTACTCTCTCTCTCTCTCTCTAACATCTCCACCCTTTTCACCATTCAATCCACAAAACACAACTTAGGGTGTTGAAGCTGTGACCCTTTGTTTACAAAGAAAGAGAAGGAGAGTTCATCTTTATTATATAAACAAAAGTGAAATTTATCTTTCATTTATTATTATAAATTTCGGATTGTGTAACTGTGGAGTACATTATAACCATGAAATAAAAATGATAAAAATTATTATACGAAGAAAAATTATTATACGAAGAAAACCAATTCAGCATAAATAAAAAAAATTGTAAGTTAGACATCCCGATCAGCGGAACGAAGATTTGGCTGAGTTTGAAAGCTTGAGCTGAGATCTGGTTCCACTCTGCTAAAACCATCTAATCTACCAATCAGATAGCTTTCTACTGAATGTAGTTTATCGTCGTACCCAGGTCGTTTTACCCGGCCTCGTTTTGGATAATCAATCTGTATAGCCAAAGGCACACGGTGAAATAATGGTTGACAAAACTTCCAGAAATAATATTTTTAAATCTTGCGTCTTATCGAATGTAGATTCTTACATCAGGCTGTTGCAACGACCATCGTCGATATGGTTCGAAAAATCCTGATTTAAAAAAAAATGTTGTTTTTTCCACAAAATTTGTATTGCACACAAATATTATCTCACCTTTGTCGGTAGAAGATTGTAAAGATGTCATAATAGTTAATAAGGTTCAGAAATGGAATCGGCAAATCAAATTTTAGACACTGATTGAAAGAGTTTGTATTCATTGAATCCTTATAACAATGTTAAACCCCAGAATCACTCTCAATAGGCAAATGATTACTCATTTATATTTGTACCATGTAACTCAATGCAACCTGTCGCTTCTTTCTAGATGTAACTATATTATGATAATATAAATTATACTAATAAGAAAATGTTTTAACAGACGACAGAAAATGGGACAACAAAATCCAAAGAGGCATTGGAATTGCAAATGAAGCCTTCCAAAAGCTAAGTAAAGTATTAAGATAAAAAAAAAACATTTTAAAAACAAATAAAAGAACGTTGAAATGCTATGCAATATCAAATCCTCTTGCATGGTTTTCAATGCTAAATAATTTCCACAGAGGTGAAGAGGAATCTTCAGGCAACAGAAATGCCTTTTCTACTAAAAATGTTGAGAATACCATGGGCTAAACATGTGAGGATTTCTTTTAACCATTTCACCCCAAGTAAAGCTAATATCACACAGCGGATTACTGTGTGTTACAGAATATGAGAAAAAAGAACTATTAAGGAGAAAGATAATAAAAGAATAAGAATTAAGAAGACAGAAGATAACGATTGACATTGCATTTAAATTTTTATATTTCACTCTAAGGAAGGCAATAAAGCCAATAAGACGCAAGAGGTTACAGACTTAGAGAATATAAGAAAACCTACTATTAAGGAGAGAGGGCAATAAAAGAACAGGAATTAAGAAGACAGAAGATAACGATTTGCATTGCATTTAAATTTTTATATTTCACTCTAAGGAAGGCAATAAAGCCAATAGGACGCAAGAGGTTACAGTCTTAGAGAATATGAGAAAAACTACTATTAAGGAGAGAGGACAATAAAAGAACAAGAATTAAGAAGGCAGAAGATGACGATTGACATTGCATTTAAATTTTTATATTTCACGCTAAGGAAGGCAATAAAGCCAATAAGACGCAAGAGGTTACAGACTTAGAGAATATGAGAAAAACTACTATTAAGGAGAGAGGACAATAAAAGAACAAGAATTAAGAAGACAGAAGATAACGATTGGCATTGCATTTAAATTTTTATATTTCACTCTAAGGAAGGCAATAAAGCCAATAAGACGCAAGATGTTACAGTCTTAGAGAATATGAGAAAAACTACTATTAAGGAGAGAGGACAATAAAAGAACAAGAATTAAGAAGGCAGAAGATGACGATTGACATTGCATTTAAATTTTTATATTTCACGCTAAGGAAGGCAATAAAGCCAATAAGACGCAAGAGGTTACAGACTTAGAGAATATGAGAAAAACTACTATTAAGGAGAGAGGACAATAAAATAACAAGAATTAAGAGGACAGAAAATAACGATTGACGTTGCATTTACATCTTTGAAGATCAAAGTTGACTGAGACGCAAGAAGTCGGGGGAGATTCTCACAAGTGTGAAGTGTGTGAGAAGAAAGTATTAGCATAGAACTTACTGTTAAATTTAGCCATTTTAACTTTAACTTTAAGACCGTGCCGCCAATCTAGTACTGCGTCTAAATCCATAAAGTTTAAATACCAAAAAGAAAAGCTCATTCAAAGAATTACCATCAAAGTATTTATAATAAAAAAGTCACAGAGAAGCTACGTTAAGACGGTGGGAAAGTGAGTGACGCCGAAATGCCAGGACTGGATCTATAACATTGCAAATACTTTTATGTTGTTTATCAAGAATCTCTGAATATATTGTGAAGAAAACAGACCATATACTACCGGCCATAATTATTAGGCCACCCCAGTTTTTTTTTTAAAGAAATGGTTTATTTCATACCATTTTTAGTGGATAATTCTAAATGAATTTCTTCTTATTACTTTGCAAGATTTTACAAGGAAGCAAAGATGAACTCGTTCGAATCATCTTAAACCTTTTTTTTTTCATTCTTTCATCAATGAAACTGCAATGTAATTATTAAATATTTATAAATTAATTTGATGTACATGTTATTGTGCAATATTAACAAAAGAACCATTCTATTTTCAATTTTTTTTAAATACTGGGGTGTCCTCATAATTATGGCCGGTAGTATATATATATATATATAGAATCTACTGGGGTACGATGGGTAAATAGTCGCTATTTGCCTTGTAAAATGCTGTAAAGTAATATTATCAAAAGAACCATTCTATTTTCATTTACAATTATTCACTTGGCAATAAATACTAAAAAATAGTATGAAATGCATCATTTTTTAAGACACTTGGGTGGCCTAATAATTATGGCCGGTAGTGTATGTGCCAGTAGTATTAATGCATGGACAAATGGTAGACATATAAATGCATAAGATAGATTTTTTAGAGAAAGATTGTCTAGCGCGACACAGCGAACCTAGCAGTAGATTTTGAGGTTTTACAGGAAATAGAAATAAAAATGCCAATTACACCTACAATCCGAAAGTTGCAGATGAAAATCTCAAAAACACATGAGAAGGAAGGTAGGCTTGGAGAATATGACACTTGCATGACATATTATTAAGAGCAAAATTGAAAGAGAGGAACAGTACTTAATCTATCTAATTGTCAAACTAAAGTGAGATAAGGATATATGAAAAGAAGCTATAAAGAATAGAAAGTCATGGAGAGACATGATCGCCGACATTTTGAAACGATACTGGCCATAAAAATGAAGTTAAAATCGACGACCCGGTACTCATGAGAGTATTGAAAGAGAAAAAAGAAAGGATGGAGAAAAGGAGGGTGAAAGGGAGAGGAGAAATAGGAGAGGAGGTGATAAAAGAGAACATGATACTGAGATAACGTAATTGGAAAACAAAATGTTAAAAAAGGAGGAATATAAGGTCCTGACCCCCACCATCAGAAACGAAAACTTAAAGGTGACCTAAATATTTTTTCTTTTCTAGAATTGGTACTGTTATTATTCAAAAGGGGAGGTAACTAATGAAGAAAGCATTTCGTAAGTTGACAACGTCTAATCAGACGTTCTATATAATTAAAGAGAGGTCGAAGTTAGAGACTTGCTTTTTTCATATAATTTACCCTTCAGACGAGCATCTATTAATTACCATTAAGTCTTTATAATTCAATAAATTAGAGATCTTCCCCTTAAAAAAGGATTGTGAATATTTTTATAACTTATTTTGTAATAAGACATAACAAGAGGAGAAATTTAAAGTTAAAGATTTAAATATTTATGAAAAAAAGAAAGGTGTATTTTAAAGTCTATCAGCCTTATACTAAGTGATACTAAACACCTGAGGAAAAATGAGTAGTACCTTTGCGAACAAAGGATTATGTCAAAATAAATACTGGACATAATACCGTAAATAAAAAGAAATTAATCGATAAATACCTGTAAATTCTATGAAGTACCTGATATATATATATATATATATATATATATATGATGGTTCGCCTGAAATAGGCCTAGACTTCTGTTTTACCATAAAATAACGTCTGTCTTCATTTTATATTTCATTTTATGTATTTATATACATATATATTTAGTGCTCTCTTCGAGAGTCATCCTACCACTGTATGTACAGAATACTTCTTTGGATTCTTCTATATCTACACCGCATGCTGATATATATATATATATATATATATATATATATATATATATATATATATATATATTAGAACATGTACACATTTTTTAATCTACTACAAATTGTACGTTTTGTTTCGACATTGAAACTACAATGTCTCATCAGGTGGTGCGGAAAGGAATGGAAAGACTCTTTTCTCATATTTGGCGAGTTGTGTGTGGGATGTTGGTGGGGGTTAGCGACAAGGGAATAAGTCTTGTAAATTGTCCGTTAGAATTTTGAAGAAAGTGGGGTGAGTAGTGAATATAATTGATTAATGAATGTGTCGGTAATTTTGTAGAGAGATTTAACATTAAAAGATGGGTTATGGCCTCATGACTAGACTTTATTCTTTGGATTTACTAGAGGAGTGTAGTAGCGAAGTGTAAAGTGCGGGGAGAGGATGGAATCGGACCCCATCTTTAATGTTTATTCGTACAACTATAGAATATCTTTGTATTTAAGCACAGTTTTTATAATTAATCTAATTTTGCATATTTAGCATTGATTTTGAATTTAGGAAATCGATTTTTCTATAAAACTTTAAATTAGATCACAGTTTGTGGTGTGTAATAGGTAAGATTTTATGTAAGAGTGTTGATAGTACTATGAAGGTTTATCTTCTCTAACGGGTCCTAGCTTTGGCTTTTGTAGTATTTTTTAGCATGATTGTAAGGTTAGTTCTTTAATGTGTTTGCAGTTTACTGTGGTTTCATGTCTCTGTTTTAAAAGTTTGTTGCTATTCATATATTTTATGATTTCAATTTTTTCTTGAAGACAAAGATAGATCAATAAAGGTACCATGTTTCCTTTGTCTTCAAGAAAAAAAACAAGAAAAAAGCCGGTCAGTCGGTCAAATTTTTGTACTTGCTTGATTCTAGTATTCCCCACCTCTTTTTGGGTTGCCCTTTTTACTGATGGCCATGCATTCAGTTTTCCTACAGTTTATTTGTAGTCCCTTTTTGTCACTCTAATCAGCGGAAATGTGGTTCTACAGAAGGATGCTGCGGATATCATGGACCGAGCATGCGAAAAATGATGAGGTGTTGGAAAGCATGGCAACAAAAATAAAATTAATAGTGAACATCAGGAAAAGGCAACTGAAGTTCCTGGGACATGCAATGAGGAAGGAGGGCTTGGAAAACCTGATACTGAGAGGCCAGATAGAAGGAAGAAGAGACAGAGGAAGGCAGTGGACAACATATTTCAAGAGCCTGATGAGGTGGATGACGGAACAGGGGTTGCTAGGTGTAACAGGAGAAAGCGTGCTAAGAGCCAACAGGTATAGGGAGACGTTGAAAGCCATGATCGCCTACGTCATGAAAGGACAGGGCATACAGAAGAAGAAGATATATATGTCAACTGTTTATAAGAAAATATATGGATATAAAGTGGTGGGGTCAAATCTATATGATAATCAATACATAAACTGACCTCTCATCTTGTGGCCATGTTAGTTTCTGTACATTTATATTCTAGATTTATCGGCTTGAGCTAGTGAATGGCAGAGCGGGGTTTGGGTGGTGTAACAGAGGAAAGCGTGCTAAGAGCCACCAGGGATAGGGAGATGTGGAAGGCCATGATCGCCTACGTCCTGAAAGGACAGAGCACATAGAAGAAGATATATGCCAAATGTTTATAAGAAATTATAATGTGGATATAAAGTGGGGGATCAAATCTATATTATAATCAATATATAAATTGATCCCTCATTTTGTGGTTATGCTAGTTTCTATACATTTATATTCTAGACTTATGGGCTTGAGCTAGTGGATGGCAGAGCGGAGTTTGTGTGGTGTAACAGGAGAACGCGTGCTAAGAGCCACCAGGGATAGGAAGACGTGGAAGGCCATGATCGCCTACTGTCCTGAAAGAAGAAGATATATGCGAATTGTTTATAAGAAATTATAATGTGGATATAAAGTAGGGGATCAAATCTATATTATAATCAATATATAAACTGATCCCTCATTTGGTGGCCATGTTAGTTTCTATGCATTTAAATTCTAGATTTATGGGCTTGAGCTATTGGATGGCAGAGCGGGGTTTGGCTGGTGTAACAGGAGAAGGCGTGCTCAGAGCCACCAGGGATAGGGAGACGTGGAAAGCCATGATCGCCTACGTCCTGAACGGACAGGGCACATAGAAGAAGAAGAAGAAGAAGAAGAAGAAGAAGAAGAAGTGCTAATATTCTCGGTTAACATAAAGTAAAAGGACAACACTGAGTCCATTGTTAAATCAGCTCCCAGAAAGGTTGGTTTACGGTATTTTGCCAGGCAATTTTTCTCTCCAGAATCTATCTTACATATGTATATGTCTACCATTCGGTCATGCCACAAAAATTACTAACGCATATAGTCTGGTGTTCCTGCTTTATAATTCGAGATAACATCCAAAAGGGAATCATAAAAATTATTAGTCTTGACCTGGTGTTTCGGCTTAAGTCAATTTTCCACCGCCGTAAAGTCTGTCTTTTCTATAAATAATTTCATGGTAATTGTTCTGATGAACTTTCCTTTATTTTACCTAGACTTTATGAATATAAGTGCAGTACTAGATTGGCGGCAAGGTCTCATCATTTTACACTTGAAACAGCTAGATGTAACCTTCCCTAAGAATACTTTCATGATAATTGTTCTGATGAACTTTCCTCTATTTCCTCTATTTTACCTAGACTTTATGAATAAAATTATCGAACTTCTTGTCGCTGTTTATCTCACCCCGTAACCACGCTTCAAAAATGTTATTCACTGCAGAATGACTTCACGCGTAGATTGCCGATTTTTCGGCCTTTTTACTTCCTTTTTGCAATTACTACGCGGAAATTGAGTTCCGAAACCAATTAAATCGCGGAGTAATTGCTCAAAAGAAGTAAATAGGCCGAAATAAGTATCCTACGACTCAAGTCATTCAGCGTTGAATCAGATATGAGAACGGTGGTAAGGGGTGAGATATTGTCCGATATTTTTCTGGTCGATAACATGAAAAAAAGGTAGGTTTCTTCAATAAACAATTATTGATTTGAGTTCAGCATATATATTTGCACGGAATTAAGGATGTTTTGGAAAGATTTGACGGGGTAAAGGCCTTGAGGAACAAAACAAAAATTTACCCTTGGTTATTCTAATGAGCATTTCTATCAAGTCTTTGTGTCGTCTTTGCGTAGGCTATAAAACACAGGTACACGTCCTTCTTAGTTTGTATTGCCATTTCTGATAACAATTCTAAGTGCAAAAACCGGGTTTCTCGTTCCAGTGTCGTTGACGAAACCGCACTGTTCTCTGACCCGATTCTGCTGCTCGCTCTATTCATCAGATTTCAACCGTCTTGAAAAATATTATAGCTAGACGGAAGAGTCCATCATATACAGGGCGGCAATAAAAATACCATACCGTTACTTACAATAACAATTAAGATAAATCAATTAATAAACAGTCCGAAAATGTATTTTTAAAATGGTTCTGGTTAATTGAAAACCAATTTGATGATTTCTAAGTTACAGTCGTGAACGTGTTTCTGGGTCGTGTGTATTGTGTTTTCGGCTGATTCTTTATTGCTTATTTATTATAAGTAACTTTATAGTGATTTTATTGCCACCGTGTATGATATAAGGAGCTGCTTACCCAGTCAACCTGTACAAGTCTTAAAATTTAACCCATAGCTGGGAGGAGAAATGGATTCATACTTTTCCCAGGGGTATTTGAATATAACCAACCCAACTGCAATTTAAATTTATATCCTTGACAACTTGACCAATTTTCTATTCATAACACCACCTGCGCATCCGGGCAGTTTCTAATTGTAAAACAGAAACTGGACAAGCTGAAGGACAGATTGACTGTGATGACTGCCCGCTTCACCACGGACTCTCCCCTCCCTCACAAAAAAATAAAATACAACCAATGCTATCAAAAGAAAATCCACCTTGCCCCAAAGAAATCTAAACTTATTTATAAATGGAACTTTGTCTCTGTGTGTGTGTGTGTGTGTGTGTGTGTGTGTGTGTGTGTGTGTGTCCGTTACCTATAGACTCCGAAACAGCTGAACCGATTTTCTTGAAAATTTACACAGTTGTACTATAAGCGTCTGCGAGTGTTCTTGGCTAGGTTTTGTGTCGAGGTACCCCCGATAAATATCGAAGATTTTGTGTTTTTGGCTAGGTTTTGTGTCGAGGTACACCCGATAAATATCGAAAATCGATAATCGAAAAAATCGGGTTATAGAAAGAGTGGTCCGATTTTAATCAAATTTGATACACTCATAGACAAAGACATAAGAAACGATATTCAGAAGTTTCAAGGTTGCAGTTCTTACAATAATGCAGAAGATCGATGATATATATATATATATATATATATATATATATATATATATATAAAAGGCAAGATGTTTGTGTGTGTGTCTGTTTATCTGCCTGTATGTCTATATTTTTTCAGCCCTTTTATTTTAGATTTTGCTTCGGGTTTGGCTCTAAGTAGGTATAATTGTAGTTCTTAGTCTCAGCCATGATACCATTTACTCAGAGGACTTATTTAGCCTTCAAAATTCAGTTTACGACAAATAAAAACTTATTTGATATCGATACCAGGAAATGAAGAAATCGGGGAACCGAGGTCGAATTCCAGTTGAATGCCCTGCATTCATTTACGCGCTTATACCCTTGGAAAAGGTATTAATCCGTCCTTTCCCTCCAGTTATGGGTTAAATAACAGAACTGATTGGGTTCTATAGCCTTGGTTGGCAACCAATCTACCACGGCAGGTATTGGCAACCTGTTGCGGGATATTTAAAAAATGCCTGAGGTCTATACAGAGTAGGACTTGGGACCATACCCTTAAACAAATCCCAACGAATCTTTCTCTAACGCTTTTAAGGAAGCCGGCTCAACCCAAGAAGGGTGAACGCCGTACAGACAGACAGACAATTTGGCTCAGCATAAGAGGCAAAATAAAAAGAAAATTAGCGTATTTTCGTTTCCTACATATTTTAGAAATAGGATGCGTTTTCTTTGGACGGCGGGGTCACCAGTGTAAAAGTAGGGAGATGGTTAATGCTTATTGAATTGGCCTTGTGTCAAACATAGCCAAACTCCCTACAACTTAGGATTATTCGCTATCATCAGAAGTTTGGAGATTGGAATGTGTGGAAGAATAAAAGTATGTCTTTTGCATGTTTAAATAGAAATTTATATATGGAAAAGAATAACATGAATTAGTAGAAGTTAATGTTCAATGAGAAACTGTATTAAAAAGTTAAGGGTATCAAGAGTTCGTTGTACTTCTTACAAAAGTGAGTTTATGTGTACGTAGGCAGGAACGTATGTATGTACGTGTGTATAAATGTTTATTGCTGGGTTGGATTGTCGTTTAAGTTATCGCTTATGGGGAATGGTGAAAAGGAAGGAGGTGAGAGAGAAAGATAGAGACAATAATAGCGATCGCTTGACGTTTGTCAAGGGACGCGTTAATTACGCTTGTTATCTTATCTCTCTGGCGACGGTCGAGCTTGCTCCATCTGTTATTTCGTTTGTAGAGCTCCGAATAGGTCATTTAAGGATGCACTCCCAGATGTAATTCTGGCCTTTCTATTTTGTTTTTAGATGGTTCCTAGTTTTCAATTGGCCGAAAAACATTTCTCATCGAGGTGTGAAATTTCTCGAGTTTTGTGTGTTTTAAGCAAAGTTTGTAATTCGAGCAAATTAGTATATTTCTAGCAAAATCAGTTAGTCAGTGTTTAGCATTTGAATTTCTAAATATAGATCTTGTTTTGAAATCTACACACTCATCCCGCTTACATAAATACTATTTTGATATTAACTGATATCAAACGTTAATATAACACGTGATTAGATGTATGTTCCGCCACTCATAGTTATATGCTCACACATAATCTCCCTATAGCTATTTCCATAATTCTACAGTAACCCTATAAGAACCACGGGTAGAGATATCAGCTCCAATCAGCCTTTATTAATCGCTCTCATTCTCCTAAATTTTTCACTAGCTCCCCTAAAGTTTCTGTTTAATATTCCGATTCAAGAAGTTCAACTGAGTCGATTAGTAGAAATAAGCCCCAACGTTAGGTGTTCCTTGGGTCTTGCATTGGGTGGAAATGGCGAAAGAAAATATAACTATTGTAGCGTGGTATGCAAATGAAATACGCGCATAAATAGAGCGAACCCCAGGCACCAGGGACAAGAGAAAACACTTAGCTTTCGACGAGATCTACACATCACCACACTGGCGTCGCCGATAGGATATCTGACCACGCTCGACGATCCGGCGAATGTAGTTTGTTTGTTTGGAGATTTAACGACCTATCAATTCATATGGGATCATTTAAGATCATAACCAATGATTTTTGGTTAAGGTTATTTTATTTTTACAAAGTTTTTCTTTTCGAGTATCAAGATTCATTGGGATTTGTTTTTAAGAGCAGAGTCCCCAAGTCCTAAACCGACAGAGGGTGGGTAAACCGAAACAACAGAACATGGAGGAAAGTGGAAATGAGTTAACAAACCTCGGACGGAAGATGAATTTAAACCAAGGTCTCCATTAAAGAGGACACAAGAGAAACAAACAGAAGAGCAATGCAGACCATCCAGTATATTCAGAAGAAGCGATAGAGTAAATAAGGGCATCAAGCCTCTCAGGTTCAGGGAGGTCTAGTGTGGTCAGCAAATGAGATACACTAATAATTGTCTAAACAGTGAAAATGAGACTAAATGTATTTTTGCTTTTTAATGAGAATATAGAGGCATGTCTCCCTAATTTACATTTAAGCTATTAAATGATTTCTTATGTGGATAGAAAGCAAAAGCCCATCAGCTTTAATGAGTAGATTAGAGCTCTAATAATCTTTTTTTTTTTATCCCAGAGGAGAAAGTCTGGTACAAAAAATAAAAAACGATGCAGAGCCGGAAAGACCAAGGTTCATCTTATAAAAAGGACAGAACACTGCTGCAGTAGAAAAAAGTGGCAGCCAATATTAGTTCAAGCTGATTAATTTGGAACCAGGTTTGAGTCTGAAGGCGTAGAAATGCAAAGCAAGAAACAAAGAAAAAACAGAGGATGGGGAAACCAAAACAAAACAGAACATGGAGAAAAGTGGAAATGAGTTAACACACTTAGAAGAAGAAGATGAATCTAGACCAAGATGACAACCAATATTAGCTCACATTGTTCAATTTAGAAGCACGTTTGAGTCTGAAAACGTAGAAATGCAAAGCAAGAAACAAAAAGAAACAGAGGATGGGTAAACTAAAACAGAACAGAACATGGAGAAAAGTAGAAATGACTTAACTAACCTCGAAGAGGAAGAGGAAATTAGACCAAGATCTCCATTAAAGAGGACACTACAAAACCAAACAGAAGAGCAATACAGACCATCCAGAATATTCAGAAGAAGCAATAGAGCAACTAAGGGCGTCAAGCCTCTCAGGTTCAGGGAGATGTAGCATAGTATACATGTGAGGTACATACATAAATAGAGCGAATCTCATGCACCAGGGACGGAGGATTCACGTAGCTTCGTCCAGGAATGAGGGAATCACGTAGCTTCGTCCAGGGACGGAGCAATCACGTAGCTTTGTTCAGGAACGAGGGAATAACGTAGCTTCGCCCAGGGACGGAGCAATCACGTAGCTTTGTTCAGGAACGAGGGAATCACGAAGCTTCGTCCAGGAACGGAGCAATCACGTAGCTTTGTTCAGGAACGAGGGAATAACGTAGCTTCGTCCAGGGACGGAGCAATCACGTAGCTTTGTTCAGGAACGAGGGAATCACGTAGCTTCGTCCAGGGACGGAGCAATCACGTAGCTTTGTTCAGGAACGAGGGAATAACGTAGCTTCGTCCAGGGACGGAGCAATCACGTAGCTTTGTTCAGGAACGTGGGAATCACGTAGCTTCGCCCAGGGACGGAGCAATCACGTAGCTTTGTTCAGGAACGAGGGAATAACGTAGCTTCGCCCAGGGACGGAGCAATCACGTAGCTTTGTTCAGGAACGAGGGAATAACGTAGCTTCGTCCAGGGAGGGAGCAATCACGTAGCTTTGTTCAGGAACGAGGGAATAACGTAGCTTCGTCCAGGGACGGTGCAATCACGTAGCTTTGTTCAGGAACGAGGGAATAACGTAGCTTCGTCCAGGGACGGAGCAATCACGTAGCTTTGTTCAGGAACGAGGGAATCACGTAGCTTCGTCCAGGGACGGAGCAATCACGTAGCTTTGTTCAGGAACGAGGGAATAACGTAGCTTCATCCAGGGACGGAGCAATCACGTAGCTTTGTTCAGGAACGAGGGAATAACGTAGCTTAGCCCAGGGACGGAGCAATCACGTAGCTTTGTTCAGGAACGAGGGAATAACGTAGCTTCGCCCAGGGACGGAGCAATCACGTAGCTTTGTTCAGGAACGAGGGAATCACGTAGCTTCGTCCAGGGACGGAGCAATCACGTAGCTTTGTTCAGGAACGAGGGAATCACGTAGCTTCGTCCAGGGACGGTACAATCACGTAGCTTTGTTCAGGAACGAGGGAATAACGTAGCTTCACCCAGGGACGGAGCAATCACGTAGCTTTGTTCAGGAACGAGGGAATCACGAAGCTTCGCCCAGGGACGGAGCAATCACGTAGCTTTGTTCAGGAACGAAGGAATCACGTAGCTTCGCCCAGGGACGGAGCAATCACGTAGCTTTGTTCAGGAACGAGGGAATCACGTAGCTTCGCCCAGGGACGGAGCAATCACGTAGCTTTGTTCAGGAACGAGGGAATCACGTAGCTTCGCCCAGGGACGGAGCAATCACGTAGCTTTGTTCAGGACCGAGGGAATCACGTAGCTTCGCCCAGGGACGGAGCAATCACGTAGCTTTGTTCAGGAACGAGGGAATCACGAAGCTTCGCCCAGGGACGGAGCAATCACGTAGCTTTGTTCAGGAACGAGGGACTCACGTAGCTTCGTCCAGGGACGGAGCAATCACGTAGCTTTGTTCAGGAACGAGGGAATCACGTAGCTTCGCCCAGGGACGGAGCAATCACGTAGCTTTGTTCAGGAACGAGGGAATCACGTAGCTTCGCTCAGGGACGGAGCAATCACGTAGCTTCGTCCAGGGACGAGGACGTCACGTAGCTTCCTAAGAGATTTACACATCACTTATTAGTTTCATCTTCTTTTCTTTATCTTTCTTTATTGTGTATTTACAAAATTTCAACCCTTTTCTGAGCCTGCGTATCAGCTCTGTCTTCAAATCTCTTTAATTTCATTTTTAGCATTCGTCGGTAAACCCTTTTGGATCAAGTCGTTTCAAAATGTTTCTTCGACTGTAAATAGATTGTCCAGCCTTCAGTGGCATTGAAGAGATTAGATGTTACATAGCAGTCCAGCATTCTGTTTTTAGTTGCATAGTTATTAAATTCGAAACTAGCAGATAATTCCTACCTCGCAACTACAAATCATTTATGTCGACTCTTACGAATGCATAAGTCAATTACGGAGTGTTCTGTGATTCAAAAAAATTATGTGTGGGTTTTCAGGTAAATTGGATAGAATTATATTTCCTGTGCTGGCGTTTCTGAGTGAACCAATTCCTGTTGAAGTGTCTGTAACCGGCTCGTGCGCATGATTATTTCTTTCTTTTCTTTTTTTTTTTTTTCATATTTTTGCTTCGATTAATTGGGTCGCTTATTTCGTTGGCAACGGATTCGTCCAATTTGTTAGAAGTATGTCTTCTCGCTTTCTCTCGATTTTTTTCCTTTTCTCCGGCATTCCTTCCTTCCTTCCTTCCTATATTTTTCACTCATTCTTCGCTTTTCTTTATTTATCTTACTTAATCTCTACTTCTTTCTCTTTGTCACCTTCATTCATTCTTATTCCCTCTTTGACCTTCTCATCTCTTTTTACTGTCACTTTCTTCTCTTTCTTTCTTTCTTTCTTTCTTTCTTTCATTTTTTCACCTAGTCTTTCTTTCTTCTGTAAATTTATTTTTTCTTATTAATTTCTTTCTAATATTTTATCATTTTTTTTCTTTTATTGGTTTCCTATATTTCTTTTTCTTCCTTTCTGTCTTTTCTTTTCATTCCTCTTTCTCTTTCCCTCTCTCTTTCCCTCTCTCTTTTCATTTTCTTTCTTTTTTTTCATTATAATCTTTCTTCTTTTTCTTTCATCTTTATTTTCTTCATTCATTTTAACTCTTTTAACCTGTCTTAACTTTATTGTTTCTATCTTTCGTCCTTTCTTTTTTTTTCTTTCATTTTAACCTCTCCTCGTTTTTTTTCTTTCTTTCTTTCTTTTATTTTTATTTTTACCTCTCTCAATTTGTCTTTCTTTCTTCTTTCGTTTTAATATCCGTTAATTTTCATTTTCTTTCTTTCTTTTCATTATTTTTATTCATTCTCCTCTTCATTCTAAATATTTCTCTTTCTTTCCCTGATCGTTTTTCCGTCCCTCCCCCCAATTGATTTGTTTATTTCTTTAACGTCTGCTCTTTCCTTCATTGACAATAACCATGGACAGATTAAAATTCCGACGGGAGTCTGTCAACCAACCCAGCTAATCAATTTTTACACTCTGCTTCGTATGATATCACTTTTACTTCTAAGATGCTATTGTGGTAAGGTTTCCTATATCGTGCGTTCGGCTCCTCCAATGTTAAATCTATTCAGCGACAAATGCGCCCTCACCGGCCCAATTTCCTCTCATCGCATAAAAAGACATTCAGATTAAAATGTAAATATAGTTTCTGCTCCAGCCCCAGAAACAAACTAGGGTTTGACCACATACCGAAAATTCTTCTTTCTCCGTCACCGACCAGTTTTGTTTACATACAAAAACTTGATAAAAATAAATAGACTCTTCTGATTTCAGTGGAAGCCATTTTATTGATTTAACTACATAATTCATTGAAGGCACGATGGCGAGGAGGCACGGTGGCGGAGAGCCATGGTGGTGTAATAGATAGCGGTTTAGAGAGTCAAGTTTGAATTTTATATGGGATATATATCAATATGAGGTCGTTAAGTTGTTAAGGCAAATGTAATCCAGTAGAACAATCTAGTCCGTAGTCGTAATCGCCGTATACAGTCTCCTGAGATGTAGGTGTAGTCAGTAGACCTCTAGTGATAGATCTCTAGATCTCACTCACTCACTCACTCGATATTTACTCTTCTCCCCCACTTGAAAAAGATGTGACACAAGGTCTTTTTTAACGTGGGGACCCTGAGCGCGTAAGCCCGGGTAAACTGGTCACATAGAAGAAGAAGAGAAGCAATATATTACTTGTTCCGGTAGTTAAAAGAACAGAGGAAACCACATGGTCTCACGATGTACCTGAAGGCCACCACCGGCGTGCTCGTTTTTCCCTTCTTTTTTCGTTTATTCCTCACTGATTCTTGCATCTATATTCTACTAGCAGGATAGCACGGCGTTGCTCGGGTGTAATGAAGGCTTTAAAACTAATCAATGGTTCTGGAGCTCAGACTCTTTGGATGTTGGCACGAAAGACTAAAAAGCAATGGTTGTTTCCGGTTAAAGCGAAACCGTAGACTGAAAGAAAAATGAATGAATGTAAATCAAATTTTCATTTCCTGGTATCGATATCAAATAAGTTTTTTTCGTCGTAAACTGAATTTTGAACGCTAAATAAGCCCTCTGAGTAAATGGTATCATGGCTGAGACTAAGAACTACAATTATACCTACTTAGAGCCAAACCCGAAGCAAAAACTAAAATAAAAGGGTTGAAAAATACAGACATACAGGCAGATAAACAGACACACACACAAACATCTTGCCTTATATATATATTATCGATTTTCTGCACGTTGAACTGCAACATTGAAACTTTTGAATATCGTTTCTTATGTCTTTGTCTATGAGTGTATCAAATTTGATTAAAATCGGACCACTCCTTCTATAACCCGATTTTTTCGATTATCGTTTTTCGATATTTATCGGGTGTACATTGACACAAAACCTAGCTAAGAACACTCGCAAACGCTGATAGTACAACTGTGTAAATTTTCAAGAAAATCGGTTCAGCCGCTTTGGAGTCTATAGGTTTTCGATTTGATTTGAGTTTTGTTTAACGACATATTAACTTATGTGGGTTATTTAATGCCGAAAAGGTAGAGTTTAAAGATATTTTTTAATGTTCGGTTATAGTAAGAAAGTTGATTTAGTCAGATTTTGTCGAAAAAAATTTATTTTTTATTTTATTTTAAAAAAGTGAAGATGTCTTCCAGTTTCGTATTCAACAATTTATTGCTGGTAATAACTTTTTTGCATAAACAAAAGTATTGTTGGTAATATTTTTCATTCAAAAGTGTATATTTTTGTATAAAAGTCTTTGTTTATATATAAATGTAGTGCGATTTCGCGCATGGACGGCGTTCCTGCATGAATTTCCGATGGGCAACCCCGAGGCCACATTATGCTGTAGGCGGCGCTATTCTCCATCATTCACCTGCTGCAATTAGTGGCCATCTGACCCTACTCTACGTCTTTCTCTATCCACAACTAAACCATTATGAAATTAAACAAACGAAACAGCAAGACTAAACCAGCTAGTCATAAATCGCCCAAACCTATCTGCGTTTCCTTCACAAACATACGAGGTCATTTCTTCTCACCCATCTGCCCATGTATTTGGCTTGAAAACTCTGTCACCGACCTTGCTGGGATCCGCACCATGTATTTTTCAATAACCCAAGCTCTAACGCAAGTGGTGGACTTCCCCACGCGTTTCTCTAATAACCCTAACGGAAGGGACTCCTTACACGACCTCTGCTTTACTTCCATTCCAGACTCCTGCACTACCAGGCAGCTCTGCCCCCTCGGAAACTCTGACCACGCCGAAGTTTCCGTCCACTCTTACTCTGCCCAAGAAAACCAGACCAGCAGAATATCATACTGCTACTAGAGACTTTCGCAGGAAACAAATATCAATCCTTACATATAGGTGTCAATATTTTACCATCTTTTCCGAGACTTCCTCTGCGACGTCCCCTGGAACAACGTCTTCGATCTTCCTGTCGAAGATTGTGCGTCCGAGTTCTCCTCTTGGGTTAAGGCTGGCATCGATGCTTTTATCCCGGCCAGGAAATTCCAGCGAAAATCAAATTCGTCCCACTGGTTCTCACCCGCGTGCTCGGCCGCCATTGCCCACCGGAACCATTTCTTCCGGCTCTATCGAAGATGCTCGTAGAACCAAAATAGGCGCCTTTTCGCCTCAGCACGTAATAAGTGTAAAAAAGTACTGAACAAGGCAAAAAGTGCGTTTGCTACCAAAATGAGGAAACGCATAGCATCCTCTAAGTTTGGCTCCAAAGATTACTGGCGACTCTGCAAAAGCGTGCTCAACAAGAGCAAGACTTCAATGAATTTGAAGTTCTCACCTCCCAGCGGACAAGGCTGAATGCTTTTCCCGTAGATTCTCCACGAATTCGACACTGGACTCGTTAGGGATACCTACACCCGACTTCCCACCCAGAACTAAGGCTCAACTAAATAACGTCCATATTACACCCTCGCTGGTCTCCAAGATAATTGCACAACTTGACCCACACAAAGCGAGCGGCGGGGACGTCATCCCAATCATAGTACTGAAGAAATGTGCCCCAGAACTCTCCTCTGTCCTCTCTAAACTCTATAACCTCTGCCTATCTGCTTCCCGTTTTCCTGCCTGTTGGAAGTCCTCCTGCGTAGTACCTATATTTAAGAATTCTGGCGAACCCTCAGACGTCGCCAATTACCGTCCTATTAGTCTCCTTCCGATCTTCGGCAAAGTTTTCGAAGCCATTATCAACGCCGAGATGATTCAGCATCTCACAGCCCACAGGCTTCTCTCTGTCAAACAGTACGGGTTTCGCTTCACCAGGTCTACTGCTGATATGCTAACGACCCTCACCGAGTACATATACCGGGCTCTTGACAAGAATGGCGAAGCCCGAACCGTTGCCTTGGATATCTCCATAGCGTTCGACAGGGTCTGGCACGCTGGCCTCTTATGCAAACTGCGGGGCTACGGTATAACTGGACATCTGTTTGACCTCATTCAGTCATTCCTCTCTAACCGCACATTGAAGGTAGTATTAAATGGGCATGCCTCCCAAAACTACCATACGAACGCGGGCGTCCCTCAAGGTTATATCCTAGGTCCCACGCTCTTTCTGATGTACATTAATGATCTCCTCGACACCATTAGATCCCAAGTAGGCATGTACGCCGATGACACCACAATCTACTCTCGCCTCGATCAAAAACCCGGTGTGGGCGACAAAGCCAACATCGCTGCCGAGATTGAAAAGGACCTCCAATCCGTAGTGGCCTGGGGTAGGAAATGGCTAGTAAATTTCAATTCTTCTAAAACGAAGCTGTTATCAACTAACCACCATAGACAATCGCATCTACCTCCCATTAGCATGGAACAGGCTTGCATCCCAGAGAGTAAAACACTACGCCTCCTTGGCCTTACACTTTCGGCGGACCTCAAATGGAATGACTATATCGAATCCATTGCCAAATATGCCGCTATGAAAGTCGGCTCTCTGCAGGGCCCGGAAGTTTTTCTCGCCTGAATCTATTCTGCACATATACAAATCTACCATCCACCCATGTATTGAATACTGCTGCCATATCTGGTCGGATGCCCCTGGTATTCTCCTTGGGCTTCTTGACAAAGTACAAAGGAGAATCTGTAACGTGGTTGATACTGACTTGGCAGAGCGGCTGCAACCACTCTCTCAGCAGCGTGATGTGGCTTCCCTGTGCCTCTTCTACAAGTACTTTCATGGCTTTTGCTCCGATGAACTTAGATCATTGGTGCTGCCTAAGCACGAATTTACACGAGATACTAGATTAGCAACTAGGTCCCACCCTTTTACAGTTAAACAGATAAAATGTAACCGTAATTTCTGCTCCAACAGCTTCTTTTCTCGCGCTTCCCGCCTGTGGAATTCCCTTCCACAAGTCTGCTTTCCCGACAGAAACAATCTCCAGGTGTTTAAATGTAGGGTCAATAGACACCTCATATCACACTAACTTCCAATTATTCTCAGAACACTCTCATCTACACAACCCTCATTCTCGGTATCCTTACCCGCCTATCACCCACCCTCTGACATTTCCTATATTTAACCATTCTCGGTATCCCTACCCGCCTATCACCCACCCTCTGACATCTCCTATATTTAACCATCCTTTCTCCACTCTATGTAGCCCCTTGCGCAGTAGTGGCAGTGAAATGCTTTGCTCGGGGTGAAACGCTTATATATATATACATATATATATATATATATATATATATATATATATAAAAGTATTTTTGTACTATCATTGTGTTTTGACCCCAGTTTGGGAGTTAGCTATTTACCCATAACTGGGACCCTAACAGGTGCTACCACTCCGGATCAGGGTGGACCTGGGAACAACAGCAATTAAGAGGTGGTTCCATGTTCCTCACAACCTCCCAATCAGAGGCCTTGCTGCTGGATACAGTTTACCGTCATACCCAGGACCGAGGTAACGGACACACACACACACACACACACACACAGACAAAGTTCCATTTATAAATAAGTTTAGATAATCTCTCTGTAGCGGTATAAAAAATAATCTCTTCGAAAAGCCAGCCGGTTTGTCATCCATTTCTTCCAGGAATTCAAATGCAATGTCAATACCCATCTCTTAACCACTTAACTCTAGTTCTTTCTGCCTTTCCCTGTATATCTTTTCCTTACTTTCTAACTTTTCAACGGTCATCACATCTGCATTCCCATCTTTCTCTTGCTCCTTTCTCTGACACCCCCTGTAACTGGTTCGTCTTTCTCTTTACTCTCCTCCTATTTAATCTTTTTCTCTTATGTAGCCCCCTGCGCATCAGTGGTGTTACAGCCTTGCTTGGGGTGAAATGATTAAAAAATTATCCGAGAAAGTTCAATTTTCTAATACTGTGTTTAGATTTTGTTTCCATTTGATTTAAAACTTCCTCGTGCGTCACATTTTCCGTCTATGGTATTCGTAGAAGGATTTGGATTACATAACAGTTGAGTCACATTAAAAGATGTCAGTTTATGTGTCCTACAAATTTAAATTCTCTTTTTGAATCAATTTTTCTTTTTGTTTCCATTTGACTTAAAGCTTCCTCTTTACTCACCTGTTTAGTCCATGGTACTCTCAACATCCTTCTGTAGAACTATACTTCTGTTGTCACAAGTCTCCTCTTCATCTGCGAGGAAATTGTCCAGTATTCCCTGCCATACACTCTTAGATTCTTAATTCAAGTTGCTAGAGTGGCGGGACGGTTGACAGTCCTAATTACTACTGTAGTGAGGTCAGTCTTTAATGTTTGTCCCAAATTTGTACTCTTGTATTACGTCATGAAATAAAATCTTAGAATGACTGAGTAACTAATACGTAACAATGTACTAAATTTAGTTTTCTGTCGTTGACTTGGCGATAATCTCTTAAGAAAGACGCCCACATCACGCTCTCGCGAAAGGCGAGAAAGCTAAATCCACTCGTTATTTGGGGCTATTCTTCCCAAATGACTGCATGTGTATTTCAGTTCTCTACTTTATCTCTCACGGATGTGCGTTGTGGTGCAGTGGATATCGACTCGGTTCGACAAAACGGGTAGTCGAGTTCGAATTCCAGTTGAATTCCTTGCATCTACTTACGCACAAATACCCTTGGAAAAGGTATTAATCCGTCTCTTCCCTCCAGTTATGGGTTAAATAATACGACCGATTTGGTTCTATAGCCTTGGCCGGCAATCAGACTACCACAGAAAGCAATGGCAACTAACTGCGGAATAATCTTCTGCCCAGTCAGACTTTCGAGACATGATCACCAAAAGCATGTATCACGTATGGTACTTAACTGACTGACTAAATATAATAGTTGAAAACATGATTAAGACTTCTACTGAGCATAAAGTGGGGGATCGGTTTTTTATTGTTATGAAGTAATAAACTGATCCCCCACTAATTACTACTTAATGATGTAAAACACCTCTTCCCTCTCTAGCTATGGGCCAAATAACAGGATAGATTGGGTTCTATAGCCTTGGCCGGCAATTAGACTACCACAGAAAGCAATGGTAAACTACTGCGGGATAATCTTCTGCCCAGTCAGTCTCTTTCGAAACTTGATCACCAAAAGCGTGTATCACGTATGGTACTTAACTGAGTGTCTGATTTTATCTCTCAGCATATGACCGAATATGAAAGAAAAATAACATTCGTGAAAAGATGGTAAAATATTGACACCTATATATAAGGATTGATATTTGCTTCCTGCGAAATTTACCATTTTCATAATGCAGTTTCAGAACATTTTATTCGAAATTCCTGGAACTGGAAATGGTTTGGCTTTCAGATTTTTTCGGAATAGAGGCTATTCAATTTGTATATAACATCTATAAAACGAGATATATTGGGAATGGAACACTAGCATAAACACGCCTTTACATGTCATAACACAGATTATTCACGATGCAATGGATAAATTGCCGTCTAAATTGCACAAAAATGAAAATAAGACATCTAATTTTAACAGATATATTTAGCAAAATTAAAACAAAAATATCTTGAAATACCACGGAGTAAATTTATTCAAGAAAATCGTCATTGGCTTCAGCCACGGCTTCAAGACGTCTTCGGAATCCCTTGCAACTATTCAAAATAGTCTTTTTGTTTAAGTTAGTGTATGGTGCCATAATTCTTGCCTTTCCGTTCATCTTTGGGGTTACAAGAAGGTTTATTAGTCTCTCTCGCTTAACTGCAACCCACACATAATAATCAAGTTGGTTGGGGTTTGGGTGGTTAGGTGGTCGGATGTAAGGGATGTGGTTGTAGAAATTGTCTAACAGACATGATAGCTTGAATAATATCTTTACTGAGCAGGAAACACCTCATAAGTAATCCACGAACGAAGCTATTGCTTCTGACGATCCCCAACAAAAAGAAGATTGGTGCCAACGTACGCTACATAACTGCGCTGGGTAATCCCTACCCAGGCCCAATGAGGTCACTTAAAACAGGTGCACATCACCTAGGAAACTTCCGAGAATTTTTCTGAAATGTTCCATTTTTGTCAAGTCATGTCAGTAGATGAAAAACCTTCAGCTTTTGAAGGTTTTCTGATTTGGGAGTTTCGGTTAGTGGATACTCAACCTGTCGTTTCTTTTGATTTTAGAAGAACAAATTTGTTAGTCCGTTATGGTACAGTGGATATTGACTCGGAACGACAAATCGGGGTGCCGAGTTCGAATTCCAGTTGAATTCCTTGCATTCACTTACGCACAAATAACTTTGGGAAAGGTATTAATCCGTCTCCTCCCTCCAGTTATGGGTTAAATAATAGAACAGATTGGGTTCTATAGCCTTGGCCGACAACCAATCTACCGCAAAAAAGCAGTAGCAACCTACTGTGAGATAATCTTCTGCTCAGTCAGTCATGTCTCGAAAGAGACATGATCGCCCAAAGCGTGTATGACGTGTGGCACTTAACTGACTGACATTTGTTAGCCTTATGCACCTTCAGAATTCAGTGTTGCGTTTTACTTCATCTGATAAAACACATTCCAAATAATTTAATATTTAATTCCAGATAATTTAATCATATAATTTAATCTGCCTGATTTTAATGCCTCCAGTTTGTATATCGATTCTTCACTTGTCTTTTTTGCTAACGACCACACATTCCTGTTTTGTTATGGAGTGAATGATTAGTGCAATAATTACAATGCATCATTTCAAAACTAGGAAGTCTAGTCGAGCCTCGCTTTGAATATTTTCTCTCCTGAAATGTCAGTATACTTGATTTTCAGCATAGTATGTTTGTTGTTTTGACCACACATTGTATTTTATAGAATAAATCAAAACGCCATCTTGCATGGTTGTCTTCACTTTTATTTTGACAGTGTCGTTGGTCTTGTTTTAATGGTTGCTTAAAACATGCCGGAGAAAGTAATCGTTTATCGATATATCAATCGGACAAGCCACAGTAGAAGGAAAGACTTTCCATTGAGAAAATTGGAAGGAAAATAAAAAGAAAGGTAAATTTGCCTTAAACAATTGGCACAGTGACTACAGTGTGTGGGGCCGAATGTTCCTGTTGCAAGCAAAGGTCGGTAGAAATGTATCATAAAAATATTTCTAACGACGAGGCGAACAGCGTCACAAAAATTAGCACGAAACGAAAACTGAAATAAACTCATCGATTGTTGCTTTCTATTCCAAAAATATCTTTCTATCAACCGATCTATCTCAATATGTTCATGTCTGCCTCGTCTGGTTCAGATCTGACTATATATATATATATATATACTAGCAGTATAGCCCAGTGTTGCTCGGGTGTAATGAAAGCTTTAAAACTAATCCATGGTCCTGGAGCTCAGACTCTTTGGACGTTGGCACGAAAGACCAAAAAGCAATAGTTGTTTCCAGTTAAAGCAAAACCGTAGACTGAAAGAAAAATTAATGGATTTAATTCAAATTTTGATTTCCTGGAACCGATATCAAATAAGTATTTTTCGTGGTAAACTGAAATTTGAAGGCTAAATAAGTCCTCTGAGTAAATGGTATCATGGCTGAGACTAAGAACTACAATTATACCTACTTAGGGCCAAACCCGAAGCAAAAAATAAAATAAAAGGGCTGAAAAAAATTCAGACATACAGGCAGATAAACAGACACACACACACAAATATCTTGCCTTTCATATATATATATATATATATTATCGATTTTCTGCACTATTGTAAGAACTGCAACCTTGAAACTTCTGAATATCGTTTCTTATGTCTTTGTCTATGCGTGTATCAAATCTGATTAAAATCGGACCACTCCTTCTATAACCCGATTTATTCGATTATCGATTTTCGATAGTTATCGGGGGTACCTCGACACAAAACCTAGCTAAAAACACGCGCAGACGCTTATAGTACAACTGTGTAAATTTTCAAGAAAATTGGTTCAACCGTTTCGGAGTCTATAGGTAACACACACACACACACACACACACACACAAATTTCCATTTATAAATAAGTTTAGATATGTATATGTATTTTATCTTTTATGAGGCATAATGACAGAAAAACAATTAAAACAATTTAATTAATGTAATTTGTTTTGATTTAATCAACAAATGCTTTAACAAAAAAAATCCTTGTTACAAAATAAATTTAGTATAATAACCTTTTGCTTTGATGACAGCCTTCATTCTGTCAGGCATTGATATCACACGCTTCTTCAGTGTATCTAATGATATCTCCTGCCAAGCAGCTTGTATTTGTTCCCAAAGTGTGTCTTTCAAAGTAACATTAGATTTATTAATTTTTTTATCCAAAATATCCCATAGATGTTCAATAACATTGAGATTAGGGCTTTGTGGAGGCCAATTCAAATTCCGAAGCCTTCCTTTCTCTTCCTTTTTAGTTAAATCATTCTTACAAAGGTTTGAAGTATGTTTAGGCTTATTGTCTTTTTGATAAATAAATCCTTGTCCTATTAAACGTATCCCAGATAGGACACCATGGCGGATAAGTGTGCAAAAGTCTTGGGACAGGGGTGATTTTAAAATTTATTTTGATGCCTCATAAAAGATAAAATAATTTTTGTCCTAATACTTTTGCACAGTACTGTATCTTTCTTTTAATAAATTCAAGCAAGGAAGGAAATAAAGCCACTAAGAAGTAGGGGGTTATTGAGTGTGAAAAATATAACAAAAAATATATTTCTTTTAATCAATTCAAGCAAGCAAGGCAAGAAAGTCACTAAGACGCAGGATGTTGCTGGGTGTAAAGGAATATAAGAAAATTCATCATTTATATTATATGGACTATTGTTCTCATCTTTGCTGCCAGGTTTACGACGTTTCAGCCGTTGTACTCTCCGGCTTTCTTCAGGTGCTAGAAATTCCGAACCTTTTATTACGACCACTGGGGTACACCGGCGGAAGCGCCGTTAAGCAAAGTTAAATACAATAGTCCGGATAATGTAAATAGCGTAAATACTAACTCATCTCAGAATTTTAGACAAATACTGAAGTAAAACATTTATATTTCTTTTAACCGATTCAAGCAAGCAAGGCAAGAAAGTACCTAAGACGCAGGGTATTGCCGTGCGTGAAAGAATATAACAAAAAACATTAATATTTTTTAATCAATTCAGGCAAGGAAAGACAGTCACTAAGATGCAAGGGGTGACTGGGTGAGAAAGAATATAAAAACATTCGTATTTATTCAAGTCAAGCAAGCAAGGCAAGAAAGTTACTAAGACGCAGGAGTTTGCTGGGTGTGGAAGAATATAAGAAAAACATTATCATTAGGGAGAGGGTAAAATAAAAGAGCAATAATTCAAAAGACAGATGTTACCAACTGAAAATCTTTGAAAATCTTTGAAAATCAAACATGTCGAGAAATTAAGATGCCTCTGGGGAGACCCTTGGACAAAAATAAACTGTCAGCATAGAACATACGATTGCATTTCAATTGCAGAATGATGAAACATAACTGTCAATCTAGTCAGTCAGTTAAGTGCCATACGTGATACAGGCGATCATGTCTCTAAAAAGACATGACTGACTGAGTAGAAGATTATCCCGCAGTAGGTTGCCATTGCTTTCTGCTGTAGACTAATTGCAGGCGAAATCTATAGATTCCAATCTGTTCTGTTATTTGACCCATAGCTAGAGGGGGAAGAGATATATATTATTAAGTAGCAATTAGTGGGGGAACAGTTTATTACTTCATGACAATAGAAAATTGATCCCCCACTTTATGACCAGTATAAGCCTTAATCATGTCTCTAACTATTATATTTAGTCAGTTAAGTGCCATACGTGATACACGCTCGAGCGATCATGTCTCGAAAGAGACATGACTGGCTGACGGACAAACTGACTGGGCAGAAGATTATCCCGCAGTAGGTTGCCATTAATTTTTTCGGTAGACTGGTTGCCAGACAAGACTATAGAATCTAATCAGTTCTGTTATTTGACTAATAACTAGAGGGGTAAGAGATGTATTATATTATTTAGTAGTAATTAGTGAGGGAACAGTTTATTACTTCATAACAATAGAAAATCGATCCCCCAATTTATGACCAGTAGAAACCTTAATCAATATTCCAACTATTATATTCAGTCAGTTAAGTGCCATACGTAATACACGCTCGGGCGATCATGTCTCGAAAGAAACATGACTGACTAGGCAAAAGATTTTTTATGGAAGTAGGTTGCTATTACTTTCTGAGGTAGACTGGTTGCCAACCAAGGCTACAAAACCCAATCTGTTCTGCTATTTAACCCATAGCTAAAAGGACAAGAAATGAATTCATTCCTTTCCCAAGGATCTTTGCAACGAATTCAACTGGAATTCGAACTCGGCTCTCCTATTTCTCGATCTGAGCCGATATCCACTGCACCGCAATGCACAACTGACTATCCAGTGATGCACTTAAATTCATAAAATCTAAGTATTATTGAGGAAAGCTCATCATAACAATTACCATAAAAAGGCACAGGGAAGCTACATTATAACAGTGGAAAATTCCCCGAAGCCGAGACACTAAATCAAAATCAATGAGATTTCAGATTCTTCTTTGGATTTTATCAAGGATCTCTAAATAGCATTAAACCAGATGTGGCAGTAATATTCAAAGCAAAGACGAAGTCTAGACTTATAAATGTGTTAGATTCTGGCGAGAAGAATTATCTAGCACTATTGGTAAACGGAACTATTACGCTGGAACACCCGGACAAAGTAATTCCTTTGGGTTATAGAGGCTGAATAAGCTGGTGTGAACCATGCAAAAAACTCAGGTTTCACCGTGAAGGAAAAAAGCCATTTATATCAGCTTTAGCCTAAACCACTGTGATACAATTCTCAGGAGAAAGATTAGGGATATCAATCCAAACGGCATCTTGAAGAAAGTATGAAATAAATCCCAATCGTTACGCTGGTAACAGAAAGAAATCTTGTGAATAGATGATTCATTTCTATTAAAATAATAAACATTGTAGGAGTGCAGGCCTGGCGATAGACGAACCTATCTACTGTGGTGATACCAAACAAAACGAGAGACCGGATGTTTTCCCTCAGAGATTCAGAAAGTAAATGAAAAAAACTTGTCTTTGCGCATCTGGCTCCACGCAGAATTTCCGGAGGTAAACCAAAAATAAATAAATATCAAATTCCTTTTACGGACCTCTAGCCGGACTCTGGATCCTGATTGGTCATCAAATCGCAAAATTTAAAATACGTCAGAGAAACGGTTTTTTCATACCTAAAGAAAAAAAATGTTTCTGAGCCACACCACGTGACTATTCAATATTTAAGGATGGTCTCTAACCGATCACAGCGAGCAGTTCAGAGGAGGCGGTGTTCTGACACACATCAAAGAGGTAACTCTTAACTTCAAGTGATCCGGACATTGTCCTCCTCCACCTCTCTCTCTCTCTCTCTCTCTCTCTCTCCCTATCTCAACAATTACTGCTACAAATATACTGTTCGTACAAACTCTTTGATACCTCATCATTGAATACGAACTCTACTCATAACTTCTTACTAAGTTTTATAATAGAACATTAATTTCTAAAACTCTTGTTATTCCTTCTTTCAATAAATTTCTATTTTAAATGTAAAGTGTATATTTTATTATTCCACTCTTCATCCCTATTACACACATTCTAACTGCCGAAAACCAAACTTCTGATGAAAACTCTTCTGATAAATATAACTCAACAGAATTCAGTAAGCTGTGGGGAGTTCGGTTAAGAAAGACACAAGGCCTAACAAAACAATTATTAACCAGCTCCCTACACTTCACTACTTCCATTAACATGTACACATCACAAGAGACTGAGCGCGTTATATATTAGGTTGTCCCAAAAGTTCGTAAACACTTGCAAAAAAATTGAAATTTTACTCGCCAAGTAATCTAAGGTTACCAGAAAACACTGGCAAGAAATTGAAATTTTACTCGCAAAAGCAACAAAAATTATTGCTCAAAATAAAGACCATCATTTTCCAAGATTTTCTGCCATCGATCTGCAAGCTTTCGGATCTGGTCAAAGTACCATTCAGCCGGCTTCGAATCAAAGAATTCTTGACACGCTTCCTCGACTTCATCAAACGAGTCGAATCGACGGCCCTTCAGAAAGTGTTGCATTGAGCGGAAAAGGCCGTAATCTGATGGAGCACACTCAGGACTGTAGGCTGGATGTGGCAGAACCTCAACGCCGTCCAGCTCTTCAAATTTGTCTTTGGTCTTCCTGGCGGTGTGTGGCTTGGTATTATCCTACTGCATCAAAACGCGCTTTCGGTTGATCAGAGCCGGGTACTTTTGCTTCAACCTTTCGTAGACCCCCTCAAGTTGCTGACAGTAAAATTTGGCACTGATGGCACGACTGTTCGGAACCAACTCAAAATGTACGATTCCATTCAAAGTTCCACCAAACACACAACATGGCTTTCTTGCCGAATCGATCTTGTTTTGGAACCGACGGTGTCTCTTGCCCTTTCTGAACCCATCGCTTGTCTCGATTGTGCTGGACCAGAGAGACCCATTTCGCAAGTGTTTAAGAACTTTTGGAACAACCTAATATTCCGAAGCGTTGCTTAGCATTATATAGTGCACCTTAATACAGCGCACTACCGTAAGGTGGTTGAATGAGAACAAAGCGTGATCTGGTCACGGCAGTTTAAGTATACCTGTCATTAAGTGTTTTGCTATAAGTGCTTATGAAAGTTATTCAGCCAAGTATCTTTGGAGATTTAGAGAAATCTGTAGGAGGAATTTAGAATTTAAACAAACAAAGCGAGGGCAACTGGTTGGCTGTAACATCATTAGATCAAGTGACGTAAACTGAAAATGAAACCCCGTCGTTCGGTTAAGCACTCATTCTCTCTGACAAAAATCTAAACTTATTTATAAATGGAACTTTGTGTGTGTGTGTGTGTGTGTGTCTGTGTGTGTGTCTGTGTGTGTGTGTCTGTGTGTTCGTTACCTATAGACACCGAAACGGCAGAACCGATTTTCTTGAAAATTTACACAGTTGTACTATAAGCGTCTGCGAATGTTCTTAGCTAGGTTTTGTGTTTTTTGTAAATATCGAAAATCTATAATCGAAAAAATTGCGTTATAAAAGGATTGGTCCGATTTTAATAAAATTTGATACACTCATAGACAAAGACATAAGAAACGATATTCAAAAGTTTCAATGTTGTAGTTCTTACAATAGTGCAGAAAATCGATAATATATATATATAAAAGGCAAGATGTTTGTGTGTGTGTGTGTCTGTTTATCTGCCTGTATGCCTGTGTTTTTTTTTTTCAGCCCTTTTATTTTAGTTTTTGCTTCGGGTTTGGCTCTAAGTAGGTATAATCGTAGTTCTTAATCTCAGCCATGATACCATTTACTCAGAGGACTTATTTAACCTTCAAAATTCAGTTTACGTCGAAAAAAAACTTTTTTGATATCGATACCAGGAAATCAAAATTTGACTTACATCCATTCATTTTTCTTTCAGTCTACGGTTTTGCTTTAACTGGAAGCAACTATTGCTTTTTAGTCTTTCATGCCAACGTCCAAAGAGTCTGAGCTCCAGGACCATGGATTAGTTTTAAAGCATTCATTACACCCGAGCAACGCCGGGCTATACTGCTAGTTCTAAATGAAATGATATCTTTAAAAACATTATGATGTTTGAGATATGTTCTGAGGTTTTTACCAGAAAGACAAGATGATCTTTCTAAAAAAAGTAGACAAGAATGACGCTTGAAACACCCTTACCAGTAGGTTTTATACTTATATAGGAACTATATTGTGTTATTTTCAGCTCATTCTATCTAAAATTAAAATTGATAATTTGTGATTCGTTTTCTACAGCTTATCAACTATTTCCTGGTTATTTAAAGCCAGAAAATATTTTTAGATTGTAAACAATTGTAACTGATACGTCATTAATTAATCCATATCTGGGAGTAGAGGAGGATTATGCGTAATTAATTATAATGAAATTGATAGGAATTGGAACTTGGTTCCTTGATTAACAATTTTTAGTAATTATCAGTTACACTATCACTCATATTAACCATTTTTTAACTGAAATAACTGATTGGGAACACCATTTGAATGTACGAAATTTAAGGACTCAGCGCGCGAGGACACACACACACACACACACATACACATACACACACACATACACACACACACACACACACACACACACACACACACACACACATATATATATATATATATATAGTCATCCGTAGACACATTTGTTTCGCTGTATCACAGCTCATCAGTACGATTAGGCTCCGATTGCTTTTTAACCCAGAATTGAAACCTGACCGAATTGGCGTCAGTCGGCGATTCTACCTCTGAGCTATCGACGCTCGGTAGAAGGAGGCATACTTTTTTGTGTGTATATTATCATTATACACGTTTAATAGCTGAGAGTGTTCTAATTCATTTCTGAATGAGCGATGTGTATAGACAAGGAAAACATGAAGATGGCTAAAGAAGTGGTCGAAACTTGAGTTAATGAATAATACAGACATTTTTTGTATTCCTTTACTTCTCGCACTCAACGAAAAAAAATTTAAGAATGCTTAAAAAATGAATTCAATTGAAAACTAAATTATCCTAGTCAGTTATATTCAACGAACCCTGTTTAAAAAAAATTTTCTAGCCAAATATAGATAGATAGATAGATAGATAGATAGATAGATAGATAGATATAAACAGACTGAGATAGATAGATAGATAGATAGATAGATAGATAGATAGATAGATAGATAGATAGATAGATTAAAAGTTATAGTTTAGAACATGTACAAATTATGATTTACTACAAAAGTGTACATTTTGTTTCGAGATCGAAAAACAATGTCTCATGAGGTAGATAATAATTATGGTAAGTATCTTCATTTTTAACTACCTGACGAGACATTGTTTTTTTGATGTCGAACCAAAATGTACACTGTTGTAGTAAATCATAATTTGTACATATTGTAAACTATAACTTTTAATAAATATTCAATGCTCTGCTTCTGTATTGAGCACTGTTTGAAATTAATGTTTTGAAAGTTGTCAACACTTTCTTCGTTCTTTATTCACTTGGATATATATATATATAACCGGCCATAATTATTAGGCCACCACAGTGTTTTAAAAAATGATGTATTTCAAACTATTTTTGATTAATTGTTCCCACCTGTGGAACTCGCTTCCATATTCTTGCCTTCCTGACGGCTACAACCTTCAGGAATTTAAATGCAATGTCAATACCCATCTCTTAACCACTTGACTCTAGTTTTTTCTAAACCACCCTTTATATCCTTTCCTTTCTCTCCACCTTTGCAACTGTCATCACACCTGTATTCCTATCCTTCTCTTGCTCCTTTCTAACTGGTTCGTCTTTCTCTTTACTCTCCTCTTATCTAATCTTTTTACTTTATGTAGCTCCCTAATCTTTTTTACTCTTATGTAGCCCTCTGCACATCAGTGGCGTTACCGCCTTGCTCGCGGTGATACGACTGAATATATATATATATTGTAAGAAGGTGACAGAACACGTAGATTTTAAACCCACTGTTCAAGCATTTACTTTTATAAAGAGTGCTCGATACAGAGTAGAGCTTTATATTGTAACAGTTGTTACAATGGTTTATAAAAGCATAGTATCACTACACAAAAACTTTCATGTTTCGGAGCCGAACTGCTCCTCTTCGGGTGATATGTGGAACTGAAAATAAATGGTGGAAACGATTTATTTTTGGGAATGTGATATGTAGCTGGTTTTTGTAGGGGGTTGGAATTTAGTATGTCTAAGCTAGTCCATCAGCAATTTGTAATCATAGAGATACACATTTGGGTTAGGAGAGGTGGGCAAGGTGGCTTAGTTCTGGACAGGTCACTTTTTCGTTTTGTCTTGGTAAATCGCATAGTGGGACCTTACAGTTTTTAGATGGGTAGACAATTTTTATTTGACTACTATCTATGAGTGCATGAAATAGAGTAACATTTTAGTATTGTATGGGTTTTTCTATTTTATTAATATAATATTAATTTTTTTTATTTTGTGGATGAAACATGGATATTAATTAAATTTTAGAGAGGATTATTTTGTCTGAGTAAGGTATCTAGTGGGGGCCACATAATACTTAAAATTAGTAAATAATTTTTAACTGTAAATTGAATTCTTTATATTAGAGCACGAGTTATAACTTTTGATTAATTAAATTTTAACGAAAAAAATTTTCGATGTTTATATAAAACTGTTAATTCATCCCTATGGTTCAATAGTTCGTCATTTTTAGGGAACCGTAAAATATGCAGCTTTTCACTCAGGCACAAAGTCAGATGTCGTTGAAGGAATTACAGATTCTATTTTTTTTTTCCAGGATTTTCCATTTTACTCTGTGTTTTTTTTACACAAAATCTTCTGAACAATAAAGACAGAAGCTGATGATGGTTCGCCTGAAATAGGTTCATACTTCCGATTTACCATGAAATAACGTGTCTGCCAAATTTTTATCTTATATATATATATATGTATATATATATATGTATATATATGTATATATGTGTGTGTGTGTATGTGCGTGTGTGTGTGTGTGTGTGTGTGTGTGTGTGTGTGTGTGTGTGTCTATGTGTGTCTGCGTGTGTGTGCATGGATATAAATAAAATAACATATGCATATACACACAAGTACACGCACATATATAAATATATTTATAGTGTTAATAAAACAGTGCTCGATGTAATATAACCGAGAAATAAAGTATATATGTTAGGCGCCTTTCGACCGACACTTTTTCAAACAACGATCGTCGGAAATGATTAAAACTAAGTGACCAACAAGAAAAAAATAATTTTTATTAGCTACCGAGTTTAAAAGAATTATATATATATATATATATATATATTAGAGAGGGAGGAGAGAAAAATAAATTTTTTCTTCCCTTAAGTAATGGCTTCCCCCAAAATGGCCAATTTTAATTTCATTTCTCGTTGTATGCACAGGGCAGGCTTCTGCATATTACTGATAACGGACTTAAGAATATCAAGATGGAGTCTGTTCCATGTCCTATGCAATAACGTGAAAATTCCGGAGAATAGAAGGTAAAACGTAACGTATTCTAAAACGCTAACAGTAAATTCCTGAAATTAGGTGGCATCAAATTCTGGCGATAACTCAAGAACCGAAATTCGACTACAGAAAAAGCTGTTAGAATTTCATAAAAGAAAATTTTTGTCAAAAGAAATTTATAATAATATTCGTTCTATAGATTCCCAACCCCCTCGGATATATGGGTTACCAAAATTCATAGAGATGACGTGCCACTTAGAGACATTTTGTCTATGTCGGACTCAGTCTAACACAGTCGTGCTAAGTGATTGGTTGAGGTTCTTAATATGGCGTTGTTGTTCTATTCGGAATATGTGTGCCTGACTCTTCTCAGTTTGCGGAATATATGAGAAAATGGAAACCCAAATACGACTAAGAATATTTTGTGTCTTTCGATATAACGAGTCTTTTCACGAACGTCCCAATTGCTGAAACAATTGACATTTGTGTCGACTTCTTGTATCGTGGCTCCACGAAGTCCTCATCTTTTCCTGAGAATGTTTGTGTTGAGTTGTTGGAGATGACAGTTAAGTCTGTCACCTTCAGCTTTGACAATTACATGTATCAACAAATAGATGGAATAGCAATGGGTAGTCCAATGGATCCTCTGATGGCCAACATTTTTGTTGACTTTAATGAGGAACAGCTTTTTGGTAAACCCTCCTGTACTTCCGCTACGTTGACAGTACGTTTATGTCGTTTCTTAATAGGAGTAAAGCGGAAGAGTTCTTTTCATATTTAAATAGTCTCCAACCAGCGTTAAAGTATACCATAGAGGTAGAAGAAAACGATCAGTTAGCTTACCCGGATATGCTAGTGGAAAACATGTTTTATCACTAGCGTTTATCGTAAACCCACCTTCTCTGGGCTTTACTTAACCTGGGATTCTTTTGCCCCCCATCCAACAAGGAAAGTTAATCAAGTTAGCTGTCTTACCCGTCGGGCCTTAATGATTTGTTCTGAGTGCAAACTTGATGCTGAGCTAAGGAAAATCAGACAACTTTTATTAATGAATGGCTATCCCGAATGCCTGATTAGATCTGCCATTAAACGTAAAATTTCTAAGTTCAATGATACTAAGATTTCTAGGCGATCTAAATGTCTTGAATTTGTCATACTACTGTGGATTGGTCCCGTTAGTCAGACATACGCCGAAAATAAATTTCTATGGCGATTAACAGTTGTTATAATGCCGTTATGCTTCGGGACATTTTCACAACTAGAAGGGCTTTCCCCTCAATGCCGTAAAGATTTTTTACCTGCCCATCATAAGAATTTAGTTGTTTATCAATGATAAATGTCAATGTGAGGCCGACTATGTGGGTAAAACTATCCAGATGTTGGAAGTTAAAATCGCTCAACTTGTCCCGGGCCAGATAAGTCTGCATGAGCCTATGACATCACGGTGATCGTAGACTCATGCCTCCGCAATCGGCGAGTATTTATGAAATTCTCTTGCTAGCAGGATAAATTATTCTCCTGATTTTTATCTCGTTATTGCATAAGGCACAGAATAGACTCCATCTTGATATTTTTGAGTCTGTTATCTAAACTTATTTATAAATGGAACTTTGTGTGTGTGTGTGTGTGTATGCGTGTGTGTATGCGTGTGTGTCCGTTACCTATAGACTCCGAAACGGCTGAACCGATTTTCTTGAAAATTTACACAGTTGTACTATACGTGTTCTTAGCTAGGTTTTGTGTCAAGGTACCCCCGATAAATATCGAAAATCGATAATAAAAAATCGGGTTATAGAAGGAGTGGTCGGATTTTAATCAAATTTGATATAATCATAAACAAAGACATCAGAAACGATATTCAGAAGTTTCAAGGTTGCATTTCTTAAAATAGTGCAGAAAATCAATGACATCACAATATACTCCCGCACCAGTAAGAAACCTGTCGTGGCGGACAGACATAATCTCGCTGCTAACCTTGAACGGGATCTACACTCTGTGGTGAATTTGGGCAAGAAGTGGCTTGTCAACTTCAATGCGTCTAAGACCAAGCTGTTGTCTGTCAATCATCACAGGCAACCTCTTCTGCCTCCCATAAGCATGGACCAAGCGATTCTCCCTAAGAGCAACACACTACGCCTCCTCGGCCTTACCCTGTCCTCAGACCTCAAATGGAACCACTATATTGATTCCATAGTTAAATCTACTGCTAAAAAGGTTGGGTCACTATGCCGATCCAGAATGTTTTTTTCCGCCTGAATCCATCCTGCATATATACAAGTCAACCATCCGTCCGCGCATGGAGTACTGCTGCCATTTATGGTCAAGCGCCCCTGCCGTTCTCTACAGTGTTCTCGACAGGCTCCAAAGTAGAGTCTGTAATGTAATAGGTACTGATCTGGCGGCTCGACTGCAGCCACTTCCCCATCGTCGAAATGTGGCCTCCATTTTTCTGTTCTATAAATACTTTCATGGCTTCTGCTCAAATAAACTTACGTCACTGGTGCCTCCTCAACAGGTGTTTACTCGTGCAAGCAGACTGGCAACTGGGTCCCACCCATTCACAGTCAGGTTAGCCAAATGCAGACGACAATTCTACTCCTGCAGCTTCTTCTTTCGCACTTCCCGCCTGTGGAACTCGCTCCCATATTCTTGCTTTCCTGAAAGCTACAACCTCCAGTAATTTAAGTGCAATGTCTATACTCATCTATTAACCACGTGACTTTAGCTCTCTCCCCACCCCCGTATAACCTTCCCTTTCTCTCCACTTATGTATCTGTCATCGCAACTGCATTCTCAGCTTTCTATTGTTCCTTTCTAACTAGTTTGTACTCCTCACTCTTTTCTAATTAATCTTTTTACAGTTATGTAGCCGCCAGCTCATCAGTGGCATTTCTGCCTTGCTCGGGGTGAAATGATTAAAATATATATATATATATATATATATATATATATATATATAAGGCAAGATGTTTGTGTGTCTCTGTTTATCTGCCTTTATATCTGTATTTTTTTCAGCCCTTTTATTTTAGTTTTTGATTCGGGTTTGGCTCTAAGTAGGTCTAATTGTAGTTCTTAATCTCAGCCATGATACCATTTACTCAGAGGACTTATTTAGCCTTCAAAATTCAGTTTACGACGAAAAAAACTCATTTGATATCGATACCAGGAAATCAAAATTTGACTTAAATCCATTCATTTTTCTTTCAGTCTACGGTTTTGCTTTAACTGGAAGCAACTATTGCTTTTTAGTCTTTCGTGCCAAGGTCCAAATAGTCTGAGCTGCATGACCATGGATTAGTTTTAAAGCTTTCATTACACCCTAGCAACGCCGGGCTATACTGCTAGTCATTAATATGCGGAAACCTGCCCTGTGCATACAAAGAGAAATGAAATTAAAATTGACCCTCTTTGGGGAAGCCATTTCTTAATGGAGGAAAAATTTTATTTTTCTACCCTCTCCCTCTAATATATATACAATTCTTTTAAATTCGGTGGCTAATAAAAATTAATTTTTTCCTTGTTGGCCACATAGTTTTAATAATTACCGACAATTGTTGTTTGAAAAAGTTTCGGTCGAAAGACACTTCACATATTTTATACGTCGATACTTTTGTTTTAGTTTAATATGATCCCCCTTTTCTTATTTAAGAGTTTGATTTCATGGTGGCACTAGTAATTTGTTTAAGTACATATTATCCTGCGTCTATAGCACGACTCGGAGTTTCATGCATTATGCAATAATCAGGTGCTTATTATGAACACTACCAATATGATCCCCTGATGATTGCATAGTGAATGAAAATCCGAATCGGACTATAGATTTAGGATAATCTGCATATTTATTAATATATGGGTGTGTGTCTGTATGTTTTCCAATGCCTCGGATCGTGATCTCTTTTCTATGAAGGCCTTGGAGCAGGCATCTTGATCATTGCATCAGTCAGTCAGTTTAGTGCCATACGTGATACACGTTTGAACGATCATGTCTCGAATGAGACATGACTAACTGGGCAGAAGATTTTCACGCAGTATGCTGCCATTAATTTCTGCGATAGGTTGCCGACCAAAGCTTTCAAATCCAGTCTATCCTGTTATTTAACCCATAGCTGGAGAAAGAAGAGACAGATTCATACCTTTCCCAAAGGTATTTGTGCGTAAACGAATGCAACAAGGTCAACAGAAATTTGAACCTAGCTCCCCGATTTCTCGTTCCGAACAGATGTCCATTGAACCAAAATTCGCATCAAGACGCTGATAAGACCCACTAAAAACAATTAGAGCTAATAACGAATATAAACGGAGATATTTGTCAATTCTTCTCTTTTTTTTTTTTTTTTTACTTTCATTTTTTATTTCGAGGTTAAACGGCATGGATTCTAATTTGCGTTTCAAACGAAAAGATGCGTAATTATCAAATACTCCACAGTTTATAGGATGAATTATTCAAACAAGCATCCTTATCTTTTCTTTTTGAAACACAATATGAATAATTCATAAACTGTTATCTTCATTTTTATTGTTTTCATTTAACCTTTTATACATTTTATGGCACTAAATGATCTAAAGTATCTATTAAGCACAATAATGTAAATTAACTGACTGACTGGGTCGAAAAACCCCTATTTAATACTTATCCTCTAAAAAGGACTTAATCTTTAAGTAAGGTCTTATTGATGAAATTATATATATATATATATATATATATATATATATATATATATATATATATAGTAGGTACCTCCAATTTTACCGTGGGAAAATCAGCATAGTCTGAGGTAAAAGGCCTCAAACTAAATAAAAACAAAGTTTTCTCGGCAAAATGTTTATTCTATCATAAAGAGGATAGATCAAAGTATTTTTTAATTATTTTTACAATTTTTTAAAATTGTTCTAACAGGTTCTGAAAGGCTCATTTAGTGGTAGAAAATCTTTTTTTTTTCTCTCGTCAGTGAAAGGGGTAAATTGACGCTAGAGTTTATTACGTCAACAGCGTAATATTACGCGAAGGCATTTTTTGACTGTGAAAGACACATTAATTTGGAAATTCTTGCAAAACTCAAATAATCGTCTGATTTTGATGAAAATTTCAGGACTTATTCACAAATGAATGAAATGATTTTTGAAACAATTATTTTTTAAAAATATTGGTCAAAAATCTTTTTTTTAATTTGTTATCCCCCCCCCCAATATTTAATTTCCAGAAATGTCGAAAAATGCAATTCGGTCACAAAATATAGATAGTTTTCATTAAATTCAGAAGTCATTAAGGAAAGCTAATCAACTGTTTTTTTTTCTTCAAAACAAGCTACCTTTTAGAAAATCAGCTCTGAATTAGGAAAACAAAAATGCAATAAAACTATGCCAATTTTTATTTGGGTAAACTTTTAATTACTTTTATAAACATAAATTAAAATTGTGTCATCGTCTGAATAAAAAAAAAATTTCCGTTCGTAATAAATTTTTACAAGAATTGTTTTTATTTTTCATATTTTTTATTAAGTAATTTAAAAAGTTTCATAAGTCTTTTACAATTTTCTCCTTATAGGTCTCTCAGATGTTTTTTAATTAATGTGTGGCAAATATATTTATTAATCGAAAAATTTAAAAAGTTACTCTAAAAGAGAAGTTTTTTTTGTAATTTAATTAAAACTGTTTATTTTTGCATGTTAATTTCCCGTTTTTGGTAAGTACGGGTGCCCATAAACGATATAAATCTGTAAAAGGTCACGTGACTCAAGGGTTGTCTGCCCTTACATAAAATTTTCCCGTATATAAACCCCGAAGGTCCTTACTGCTATTCTTTTCATGCGTGTCTCTGAATCGCTCAAGAAAGAACTCATTTCTAGTCAGAATTTAAATATTTAAAGTAACTTTTATATTTTGAACTTATTAGTTTAATCATTTTTCATATTAATTGTGAATCTATCTACCTGACAGAATATAAAAAAAACATCAAAACTTCTTTTTTATTTGTTTTGCTTTTTTGGGCTGTTCATTCCAATGGCATGTGGTAATGATTCATAAAAGAAATTATTAGGGATAAAAATGTTTACTTTCAATGTGTGTTTGCAAAATGTGACTAAGAAATAAATATGTACTACAATGTTATGGTGGATAGGCTAAGATTAAAACAATTTGGAAAAGGTTTCATTTTTTCTTTTCAATTGAATGAAAAAGCCATTTTTTAGTTTCTTTATTTCATAGCCTAATCCTACTAATGAAATTATGCACATTCAATGTTAACCTAATACTTTAAAGTTTATTTTTAATTGTAAATGAATGTACAAAACACATGTTATAAAATTATTTTTACCCTTAGTTATCAAATTAAGGGAGATACCTACATTCACAATGGAAAAAATCAAAAGGAAAGTTGGAATTTTAAAAAAATATGTTTAATTTCAATTTGTCTTTGAAGAATGTTTTTAAGAAACAAATATGTACTACAATTTTATGGTGCCTAGCTAAGATTAAAACAAATTGGAAAAGGTTTCATTTTTTTAAATTTTCAATTGAATGAAAAAGACATTTTTTTCTATTTTATTTCATAGCCTAATCCTACTATTGAATTTATGCATTTTTATTGATTAACTCCTACTTTCATGTTCTTTTTTAAATTGTAAATGATTGTACAAAATACATGTTATAAAATTATTTTACCCTTAGTTATCAAATTAAGGGAAATACCTACATACCTGTACCTGGAAAAGCAGCTAAACAGTGAGGAAGATTGGAGTGCCAATTAATAAAACACCACGACCCTTTTCATGGCTACAAAATATTCCCGAAATTCCTTTCTCTTCAAGATATTGCATAAATACAGCATGACATGTACAAAAAATATAGATACTTATTTATAACATCTACAGTTATGTAAAAATTAAATTAGATATTTTTACCTAGTTATCTTACTAATTAATATGAATAAGGCATAATAAAAATATTAATAATTAGCATAATATTTCATAACTTTACTGGGTTATTTTAATTTCATTCTTTGTTATTAAATTGTAAAATTATTTTAAAAGCAATTTCAATTTTTATTTATTTAGCAAGCATATTCAATCATCCAGCTATAATGCTAAACGAACATTGTATAAAATATTATGTAATTGATGAAAATATTATGTTATGGTTAGCTATGCAGTTAAAAAACAGAAACCGGTTTTTTACATACATTAAAATTTGGCACTTACGGACGCCATACTTGGGGTGTTGACAGACAGTAGCTGACATATTCAATCAATCACAGCTCGAATTACGTTGATGACAGGACTACTGTATTTAAGATAAGTTTCTGTCTTAAATTTCATCAAGTAAGGAATTACTATTGTGTGAAATCAGATTAAGGTAAGGTTCAATTTAAACAATTAACTTTAAAAAAGTGTCTTTGATGTATATATTTTTTTTCAAAATTTTTTAAACAGAAAGTTGGCTAATGTTAACCTAACCTGTCAATAAATCAAAAAATGGCGGAAAATTTAAAGTTTGGTTTTTTTTTTCGAAAAATTTCGGATTCCAGTCGATATAATTTCAGTTTAAAATACACCAGTGTATTTTGATTATTGGAATTACTAACTTTAATCCCTTGGCTTTCAAATAGATCTAATTTTAAAGCTTGAAGATAGATTAATTATTTTTAAATTTTCAATTGAAATTTAGGTATCTAAGAATTGATTGGAGGTACCTAATACAGTCTTACTGATGAAATTATATATATATATATATATATATATATATATATATATATATATATATATATATATATGCAATACAAAAATCTAGCCTCTTGCCCTGAAGAACCGTTCGTGTGAAACCGCGATAGGTGGTGGCTCAATTCTAGATTTTTGTATAGTATTCTGCTCTACATTCGTACTTTCGTATCGAGTACTTTGCTGTTAAGTTTCGTCTTGGTTTTTTTTTTTCTTTCAAACGGGCACTAGACGTATTGTTCCAAAAGGATGATCAGATAAGTAAATCCCAAAAACCCGATCCTAATTAATATTAATTTCATTAATATTAAAATTGATCAAAGTGGAGGGCTCGATGCAAATATTATATTCTGTTTACAAACCCAAATGTAGAAAATAAAACAAAATTTTGATATTTAAATCCGTTGAATAGCCATTTCTTCGAGGAAATTTTCGCTTCTTCAGCAACAGCGAAACGAGAATTTTATTTACTCAAATTCAAATGTGTTAAAAGATTTTATACCGGTTGAAGTTCAAAATAAATCATCCATACACAGGAAAATAAAATAAGGTGGGATTAGCAATTTTTGAATTTAAGGAAGTCAAGAGGGGAAAGCAAGCAGATACCCTTTGTCTCGTATTAGAAGGCTTGCTGAAGAAGCGAGGATTTCCTCGTAGGAATGGCTATTCAACGGATTTTAATATCAAAATTTTGTTTTATTATATATATTTATATGAGAACTTGTAGCGGGATTTGACATATTAAGTCAGTAATTCATCGAGTTTTATTCGACCTCAACAGAATACAGAAAGCACTGGCCGGCTGTTTTTGAAACCCAGACAGATTTGCTTCTAAGCTTTCGAGCCACATGAGCCATCTTTAGAGAGATTATTAAACGGTAATACAATAACATCCACCATCAGCGACGATTTTATTTTGTGTTGACATAAAACTCCGCTTGGCAACGGCAATAGTTACCAAAAATAACAAACGCTGTTCTCAAATTTGCAATGCGGTTCTATGACTTCACACCGAGTGATAGCGCGAAATGACAACAAAACCATGTCTTCAAATGCAATATAACGTGTTGTGTCCGGATTTAAAGGTGACTTTATTAAGGGTTGGTTGTTTAGATTTTATGTACATGGCCTCCAATATCTGAAGGTTCCTCTTACTATGTGTATGAGTAAGGATCACCGTATTGTTGACCAAAATCTGTTTGATATTACCTACATGTTTATGTTTTTCAGAGAAATGTTGTTTAATTGCACTCCGATCAGAAAGATGATATGTAAGTCTACGGGAGAGTGTGGTTGTAGTAAAACCATATATGTACTGTTTTTTATTGGTATCAAAGATGCAATCTCTGAATGGGCATGTAAATTGGTACACTACATTGGTTTTTTGTAGAGAATTTAGTTTAGTGCTTGTAGGGTTATTAGAGACTATGAGGTCAGTTGTTTTGATTTTTTTATAATATATAATGAGTTTAATTTGATTAGTTTTTTTCATCTTGTTTGTAATTATTATGTATTTGGTTGCAATAGTATAAGTTAATAGTGTTATGTTTATTTTGATGTAAACCATTATTATTAATATTATCAATATTGTTAAAGCTATTGTTAACTTTGTTGAGATACATTTTAATTTGTTGATCAATAACGGAGTTAGGAAATCCATTATTGACAAGTGTTTGCTTAATGTTGTGTAATTCTTTATAAAATATAGATTTGGAAGAAGATATCATTTGTGTGCGTTGAAGTAAGTTTTTTTATAACAGCTAACTTATATCGTTGGGGGCATTCACTATTATAATTAAGAAGACACGAATTTATGCTAGTTGGTTTCCTATATAAAGAAATATTAAATCTATGTGTGCTAGAATCAATGAATACATCAAGGAATGGGATTTTGTTATTAATATTAAGTTCTAATGTAAATATGAGGACGGGGTGATTTTCAAATTTGTTTTTAAGATATGTAATTTGATTGATATTCTTAACTAAAACAAAGATGTCATCTATGTATCTTACATATATAGAGGGTTTATTGTTGTCATTAATTATTTTATTTTCTAAATTTGCCATATAATAATTAGAAAAGAGGGGACCTAAAGGAGATCCCATCGCAATACCATCTATTTGCGAATAAACATTGCCTAAGGGATCGTGAAAGTGTACTGGTGTGTTCCATGCTAATAATAGTTTTTTTTTTAATATAGTGGGTTTAATATTGATTGATGGGAGAGTAGCATGATTGTATACATCACGGATAATGATGTCAATCGTTTCATGAACGGGAACATTAGTGAATAAGTTTTGGACATCCAAAGATGCAATTATTTGATTCTTAGGTTTTACGGAATGGAGAATCTGTAAAAATTCGTCCGTGGAATTAATACTATATTTACCAGGAAGATAGGGAGTAATTAGTTTGTTAAGTGTTTTGGAAAGGTTATATATTGATGTTGGTATTTGAGAAATGATAGGTCGGAGGGATGATCTTTTTATGGATTTTTACCTTTCCATAAAGGTAGCCGGGCTGATAATCACCTATAATCTTTTGAAGTTTATAGAATCCTATTTCAGCATTGTTTGCAGTAATAAGTTTATTAATATGTTTTTTAAGTTGGGTTGTGGTATTACGAGTTAATTTTTTAAATTTATTGTGATCGTCCAGAATGGCCTGTAATTTGGGGTGATATTCCTGTCTGTTTAAAATAACAAATGTATTGGTTTTATCGGCACGACAGATAACAATATTTTTGCTATTTTTTAAATGTGTGGCTGCTTTTATGAGAGGCGTATTTATAATATCATCAGGGTTTTTATGGTAACGGTGTTTGATTGATTCAGCTTTGAGTAAATCTTTTAAGCCTACCTGTGTAGTAATATGGTTGTCTTGTTCGAGTTGAAGTATTTGTTGGTATAAAGCTTCAATTTCCATTTGTTTAAACATTGAATTAGTTTCTGTGCGACATGAAAATTTGGTCCGAGATTAAGGTATTCTATTTCATCTGGAGTGAGTTGATAATCCGATAGGTTAATGAAGTTGTCATTGATGTTTGGTAAAAGTATTTTTCCTTTATATAATTTGTTTAGCTTTTTTTGGATGACTTGTTTTTGAGATTCAAGTTCCTTTTGTGTTGTATTGTATAATAAATCCAATATTTCCTTGAAATTTTCACTTGTGGTAGAAGACTGTAAGATTTCTTTAATATGTACAATTTCAGTGTTGATTAGTTGTAATTCCTGTTTGGCTGTGTGCATTTGACGTTTAATGAGGTTCCATTGAAATTTCTTGGTGTCATGATCATTTAATGCTGCGGCATCATGTAACTTAAATTTAGTGTATCGAGGCAGCAGATAATTTTCTAAACATATACTGATAAATATAAGAGACAATGAATGTCTATTATGTTTAATCATGAGCCATTCTAAACATCCGTTCCTTAGAGTAGTTTTATGTCAATACAAGATAAAATCGTCGCTGATGGTGGATGTTTTTGTGTTACCGTCTTAATAACCTATCAGAAGATGGCTCATGTGAGCCGAAAGCTTAGAATCAAATTAATAAAAACTTATCCAAATGTTGGAGAATTTTTGTCTTTATTTTCAACTAAAATTAAAGCCAAAATACGACGTTTAGATTAAACATAATAGACATTCATTGTCTCTTATATTTATCAGTATATGTTTAGTATATGTATATGTAATTAAATATATATATATATATATATATATATATATATATAGTGTATCAAGGCAGCAAATAATTTTCTAAACATAATCGCCCAGACATTGTAATCAAAGACAAAAAATTAAACAGAATGTGCTTGCTTATTGACACAGAAATTCCTGCCGATTGTAATGTATCTTCGAAAATCTTCAATAAATATCGCAATACAAGGAACTTGAAGAAGAAATTTTAAAAGAATGGGGCATAAAAAGACATCAATAATTTCCGTTGTAGTTGGAGCCCTCGGTTGGACTGAAAATGGTTCTGATAAAGTCATTTAAAGGATTTCTGGTAGCACATGCGTCAAAGAAATACAAAATAAAATGTACTCACAAATACAGCTCACACATTACGAACACCTTTATCTAGGTAAAATGTATGTGATCTTCAGTGATTTTTTAAAAATGATTAGTAAAAAATATCATGAATCCATTCCTGACCTTGGATCTCTGGTTGGGATCCAGAAGTAAATGTGTATGCAACAGAAATTAACGAAATAAATAATAATAAACATATTAAAACATATTTAAAAGGACTAATGTTTGCTAACTAGAAATTGCCAAGCACACATACGGAAAAAACTGAGTTAACCCGAAATGCAGATGTTGTGATAAATGTCCAGAAACAATTGACCATCTTGCATCAGGTTGCAGATTGTTAGCACTCGACAAAATAGAGTGGGCCAATATTTGCAACTTTTACAGGAAGGAAGCTGCAAGAAATTGTTATGAACATCACTCAGACCAGGTTACGGAGATAGGATATATAATAATTGAATGCAAATTTGCAATACACATAAACAGAACAGTCAAAGATAATCGCCCAGACATTGTGATCAAAGAACACAAGAACAGAATGTTTTCTTATTGACATAGCAGTCGCTACAGATTGATGTATATCAAGGATATACAAGGATCTTGAAGTGGAAAATGTAGTACATGAGAACAACAATAATTCTGTTTGTAGTTGAAGCCCTCGGATAGATTGAAAAAAGATCCGATAGACTCACTGAAAGGAATTCCTGATACATAAGCAGCAATACTGCCTTCTTTAGGGCGAAGCGATTAAAAAAATTACTTGAGGGTTTTTAATATTTGATTTGGTGTAAAATGTGACACTGAAATTTAAGAATGCAATGGAATAATAAATGATGCCAACTAAAATGTATTAAAAATGTATTAAAATGTATTAAAAATGTATTAAAAATGTATTAAAATGTATTAAAAATGTATTAAAATGTATTAAAATGTATTAAAAATGTATTAAAATGTATTAAAAATGTATTTAAAATGTATTAAAATGTATTAAAAATGTATTAAAATGTATTAAAAATGTATTAAAATGTATTAAAATGTATTAAAAATGTATTAAAAAAACAGGAAATTCTCCTTAAGAAAATAAGAATTTCAATCCTCCTCTGTAACAGTGAATATGGAATAATTTCCTCAGATGAGGAGACAAGAGGCAAGAGGAAATATGGTTCTATAGAAGGATGCTGAGGATAACAAAGAGAGACCATTTGAACAAGAAGAATAGCCTGAAATAAAATGGAAACAAAAAGAATAACTTTTAAAAACCGAAAGTGGGGTATGAAATTTTAACCTACATCATTTGGAAAGAAGGCTTGAGAAATGAAATGGAAGAAGTAAGTAAATTATCTAAAATCTTGTTTAAATAGATGTCAAATCAGGGAGTAAGTAGAACAATTATAAAAGCAAGCATTCCTTAGAGTTACAAGACTGAGGAAGTAGTGGAGTACTGTGATTTCCCAAAACCTTAAGGAACACAGTGCACGAAAGAAGAGGAAGATCAGTAAATGAATAAATCTATTTCCAGTGGTCATTGTTTTTTTCTCGTAATATAAAAATATCTATTTTATATCGACACGTTTTTACATGAACAATCAAAATATTAACAAAGAGTTATACCATTATTTGGTTATTAATATATTTTTAAACCAGTCATTACTGATAAATTAATTTTAAACTGGAAACTTATTTAACTGAATATAAAGCATTTCCCCCTTCTTTTTTTTCTAAAGATTTTTTTAGCAAGAGACATGCATATATATATATATATATATATATATATATATATATATATACTAGAAGTATATATATATATACTAGCAGTATATCCCGGCGTTATTCGGGTGTAATGAAAGCTTTAAAACTAATCCATGGTCCTGGAGCTCAAACTCTTTGGACATTGGCACGAAAGACTAAAAAGCAATCGTTGTTTCCAGTTAAAGCGAAACCGTAGACTGAAAGAAAAATAAATGGATGTAAGTCAAATTTTGATTTCCTGGTATCGATATCAAATAAGTTTTGTTCGTCGTAAACTGAATTTTGATGGTTAAATAAGTCCTCTGAGTAAATGATATCATGGCTGAAACTAAGAACTACAATTATACCTACTGACGAGCCGTTGTGCGAAACCGCGGTAGGTCTTGGCGATCTTGCGATTTTTTTCGTGTGTTTTTGCTCTGCGTAACTGCCTTTTGGTTAACACTTTTGGTTAGTTTGTATCGAGCACTTTTCTTTCCTGGTGGTTCGTTCCGTTAGAGGGTTTTTTTCTTTACTGTGAAGAACCGTATGCATTGTCGGTCCTACGCAGTTTTCTTTTTTTGTCCCCTCTTTGTCCAAAGCTCTATAGCCGAGGACGGTAACGGAGTTAGATTCTGTTGCTTATTCATAGTCTTTAAAAGATTCTTGTGTAATATTTTAAGAGTAGAATACGGACAGAGTCGGTTTTATTATTATTATTATTATATATATATATATATATATATATATATATATATATATTATCGATTTTCTGCACTATTGTAAGAACTACGACATTGAAACTTCTGAATATCGTTTCTTATGTCTTTGTCTATGAGTGTATCAAATCTGATTAAAATCGGACCACTCCTTCTATAACCCGATTTTTTCGATTATCAATTTTCGTTATTTATTGGGGGGTACCTTGACACAAAACCTAGCTAAGAACACTCGCAGACGCTTTTCGTACAACTGTGTAAATTTTCAAGAAAATCGGTTCAGCCGTTTCGGAGTCTATAGGTAACGGACACACACACACAGAGACACGCACACACACACACACACACACACACAAAGTTCCATTTATAAATAAGTTTAGATAGATATATATATTTCATATTAATCACAAGGTAAGATTGCATTTCAGCAAACCCCAAAGTTAAAAGTGGCGACAGTCACAGAAATGCAATTAAGAAATAAAAAACCAAAGATCCATTAATCACAAAATGAAGTGGAATCGGATCCTAGAAGCAGTGATTAAAGACAATTTATTTTTAATTAGAAAAAAAAAGGATTGAAAAATAAAATAGAAATAATTCTAGAACAGAAATTCAAAAGCAATTTTCTTAGTCAAAAATACAAACTTGAAGAAGGCGTTAATGAGTTCTATGTTTAAAGAGAATTGCAGAAGCAAGGAAACAGAATGAATTTTCCACTGAATTTCTGTTGACAAATAACAAGTTGCACTTAAAAAGTTAATTAAGATGAAGATGTTTTCGTTATTTATGAGATTTTGCCGTTAGAACGAAAATCCAGTTGAAAAAACCAGAAAATCACAGGAGAAATATGGAGAACTACTGCAGCAAACATTATCAACAATTAAGAATGATTCCAGCAATCAATGTAGTCAGTAGTGGGAAATTAAACAAGAATTATTAAAAAGTAATTAACACAAAAATATGAATGGGGAAAAAATTCATTGAATATAAAAAAACACGTCAAAATTTCTAATAAAAATAACAATTCCGATGATGAGAGACGAAAAATTCATTGAATATTAAAAACAAGACATCTAAAAAAAAATAGACAAGAAACAGCATTAAACATGAGTGAAGTCCAAAATATTCATTAAATATTAACCAAACATCACTTTATAGTGACTAACAAAAACATCAATAAGGATGAGGACAGTTCAAAACATTCATTGAATATTAACAACCACTCATCTCAAAGTCTATGACAAAAACAACAATGAAGATGAGAATAATCCAAAACATTCACTGAATATTAACAACAGCTCATCTCAAAGTCTCATACAAAAACAATAATGAAGATGAGAATGTTCAAAAATATTCATTGAATATTAACAACAGCTCATCTCAAAGTCTCATACAAAAACAATAATGAAGATGAGAATGTTCAAAAATATTCATTGAATATTAACAACAGCTCATCTCAAAGTCTATGACAAAAACAATAATGAAGATGAGAATGTTCAAAAATATTCATTGAATATTAACAACAGCTCATCTCAAAGTCTCATACAAAAACAATAATGAAGATGAGAATGTTCAAAAATATTCATTGAATATTAGCAACAGCTCATCTCAAAGTCTATGACAAAAACAATAATGAAGATGAGAATGTTCAAAAATATTCATTGAATATTAACAACAGCTCATCTCAAAGTCTATGACAAAAACAATAATGAAGATGAGAATGTTCAAAAATATTCATTGAATATTAACAACAGCTCATCTCAAAGTCCCTGACAAAAACAACAATGAAAATGAGAATAGTCCAAAACATTTATTGAATATTAGCGCAACTTACTACAGTGTAATTTTTTCCATTCTTAATGCTTCGTCTCGGAATTATGAATGATTTACAATTGTTGGCATTTCTGATTTTTTAATCAAGTCACTCGTTAACATAACTAGTCTCCTCCCTATGTTCTTCTTGACATGATTTTTTGGATGCGAATCAAATCTCTTTTCCTTTTCAATGAATGGCTGTAAAATCTCTGTTCAGATCAATATAAAACTAATTCTGAATAAAAACTTTTTCTTTTGACTTCCAGCAGTTATAAAAAAAGAAATATCCACAGTATTCAATAATCTCTAATTTTAGAATCTTCCTGACTGTGCTGTTTTTTTACCACAAATTCATGCCAACAAATGAAGAAAATTTCTAATATGAATGTTTTTCTGTTCAGCTCTAAGTATAATTAACCAAGGTATTGAATTAAGCAGAGTATATTGAAAGATATCTGAAATTTTATATCAGGTCACCTTCCGGTAACTATGAGCACTTTTTAACACATTACTTCCTTCCGTGTGGTCGGATCATCTGCAACTTTGAAAAAGTCTTCTCAAATGACGAATGGGTGATCTTTTAGTGAAAACGGTTAGTTTGGTCACTGAAGTCACTAATCTCCATTGCTGTGGATACAGCCAGTTTGGTTATGATAAGGCATCGCTCTGTGTACGGCTTCCTAGACTGAAGTCAACACACAGATCGACCATGTGTCCGTGACCAAGGTGAACTGTCAACTTCGACTCTGGCCTGACTTCGAGGGGGACGGACTATGCCATGTCTACTTTAAGCAAGATATGCTACGCATAAATGACGACGTCTCTAACTTTAAATTAAGATAAGTGGAAGGATTTGGTCAGGTGCTCGGCTGTACATTCACCCTTCGACTACAGCCGGTCATTGGACTGATAACGATGATAATGATGATGACGATGATGATGATGATAAAGACATGCCGTTACGTTCCTAATTTTTTGCATATTTTTATCAATAAGATTTTCTAAAACCTGATTTACAGTCACTTCGTATGTTAACCTCAATTCTGAAGTTTATATATATTCTATAATCTACTGTCTTTACTGATTTATATATTTCGTCGTCTAGATATATGTTTTTCCCCTCATACCTTTTTTATTTGTTTTCTTTTCTTTTCGTTAGTTTAATGTTTTTATAGTTTGTAAATATTTTTAATTTTTATAAGATATTCTCGTGTCATCTTTTGTTGTTCTGTGTCTGCTTATTGTTCACTTTCTCACTGTGTTTACTGTTGTCTAGAATTGGAGAATTTCTCTTCCATTGTTCCTTTAACAACTTATGATTGAATCCTGGGATATTTTTTTTATTTTCTCGTTGTGTCCCGGCTATCGTTGTCCCAACAAAACCTCGGGCGTAACAGTGTGTGTATGAGCGTGTGTGTCAAATATATACAAATATATATATATTAAATAAACTGCAAACATTGTGTCTGCTTATTTTAAATAAAATCTCTTCATACTCACGGATAAACTTTCGCGTATTAAAATTGACAGATGACAGAAATGAGCTGTAACGTTGAGAGATGTTATTATCATTCATTTATGAATGTACCCAAGTACAACAACATTCCTGCCTATATTCACAATATAAAAAAATAATGATCGATAACACAACTATCCTGCAACAAGAAAACAACAAAAGCAAACTACAGATTCTCGAGGCAATATTCAGTAAAACAAGCTGTCAATTAATAGAATTAGCTATGAATACTGTAGTAATGTTCTAAAATGTTTGTAAAAAGAACAGTTTTTTCATGCTTTAACACGTACATGATCATGACATTACAACATATAAAAAATTCCATTTTGGATAATTTTCACGTTCTAATGAACGCTATGCAATTTGTCAACCGTTATATTTGAAGCAGAAAAAATGTACAGAAATTTTTAGCAACACAGTTTTGCGGTTATTTTTTTTTCTTATTACCATAACTTACACCCCTAAAGATGATCTTGGAAAAAGATTGAAAGTACTTGGGTACATTGAGAAATTAATGATAATAACATCTGTGAACGTTACAGCTCATTTCTGACATCTTTCAATTATAATACGCGAAAGATTATCCGTGAGTGTAAACGGATTTTATTAAAAATAAGCTGACACAATTGCAATTTATTTAACCTGACATGTCTAAAAGAAAATTTGCTGCCTAAATACACAAATTTTATGTATATATATATACCTTGCCACATAAAAGTTTACAACAAATTACAAAAATGATTTAAGGCATTTCCAATAAAGTTACATTAATTAAACTTTTACTGCACGTAGGACATATATTTAGGTATTCAGTCAAATAATCTGATTTTATTGAGAAAAACTTCAAAATTCATCCCACGAAGAAAAACCGATATTTAGCAACACAAAACTAAGTTTACAATCCGTTTTTTAAGTCTTCAAGATTTAGTCGAATAAAAAAAACAATTAAGCATGAAAAGTTTAAAATTGAACAGAAAAATGACTTACTTTTAAGAATATTTAAAACAAAGTTGATCCCATCCCAACACATAGGTACTACCAGGAAGATAAAAAAATAATTTTTAACTTTTTGGTCACTCCAAGTGATAGTGAGACGGGGGTGGGTTAGTCAAAACAGAATAGCCAGTGTGTGACCTGCAGAGCAAGAGGCTAGGAAGACAACCAAAATACAGCCGGGCAAGAAAAGAAATAGAAACAAACAATCTAACACAGGGCCAGCAAAAAAGAAAAGAAGAAACAAATAATTCAGTCAAAGAGATTTCTGCCAAGTTTGAAATTCCTTGCATTCACTTACGCACAAATGCCCTTGAGAAAGGTATTAATCCGTCTCTTCCTTCCAGTTATGGGTTAAATAGCACGACAGATTGGGTTCTATAGCCTTGGTCGGCAACCAGTCTACCGCAGAAAGCAATGGCAACCTACTGCGGGATAATCTTCTGCTCAAGCAGAATTCCCTTCCACACGATTGCTTCTCCGACGGCGACAATCTCCAAGAGTTTAAATGTAAGGTCAATAGACACCTCCTAACATACTAACCTGCTCCCATTCTATCAAGCACTCTTCCAATCTGCCCAACCCTCATCCTCGGTATCCTTACTCATCTGTCACCTTTCTCCTGACATTCCCTATGTCTAACCACTCCTTCTCTTTACCTTCCCCTGTGTAGCCCCATGCGCAATAGTGGCCGTGGAATGCCTTGCTTGGGGTGAGATGATTAAAAAAAAAAGCGTGTATCACGTATGGCACTTACCTGACTGACTGACTTTAAAAAAAAAACAATTAAGCATGAAAAGTTTAAAATTAAGCAAATCATGACTTACTTTTAAGAATATTTAAAACAAAGTTGATCCCATCCCAACACATGGGTTCTACCAGGAAGATAAAAATTTAGAATGGCTTTCTTTTCAGAACGCTCCAGATTCATTTCATGATTTCTTTTAGAAATAATTAAAATTATTGAGTCATTCATTTTCTGTCAAACTTTCTTTCAACATTGATAAAATGGGTTAAAGCAAAATAATTGATCAACACCTCCACAAAAGTATTGTTGACCGTCATACAATTGAACTTGGTAATTGGAAGATATCAAGTCAATTCCATGTCCGTCTCGTCGTCCTAGAGGGATAACGGAATGTACGGCAAGATTACTGGCGAAAAACTTGGCAACGAGCCCCGATTGATGCTTAAATAATCCCAGGGATGACAAGAAGTAAGCGGAGTGAAAGTGAGTATGGATACAGTTAGTCATTCACTTCGTTGATGCGCCATTTTTTCGAGAACTTCAAGAAAAAAAAGGTTCATTCTTAAGCAACGTTACTGCGAGACTGGATTTTGCAAATGGCTAATATATCAAATCTGCAGCATTTTAGGAAAATATACTTTGAGCAGACAAAACGAAAATTGAAGATTTTGGCAGAAATGCTATGGCAGAAGTCTGAAGAAAGAAAGGTGCTGAATATTCGGTGAAGAATAATATCCCAGCAGTAAAATTTGGAGGCAGATCAATCATGATCAAGTGTTGTTTTAGTGCCCAAAATGTGGGGAACATTGAAATTATAGCAGAGAGGATGACTGCAGCATATTAAAGATATATTTTTTTTTTAATAAGCGTTTCACCCCGAGCAAGGCATGTCACTGCCACTACTGCGCAGGGGGCTACATAGAGTGGAGAAAGGATGATTAAATATAGGAAATGTCAGAGGGTGGGTTATAGGCGGGTAAGGATACCGAGAATGAGGGTTGGGTAGATGAGAGTGTTCTGAGAATAATTGGGAGTTAATGTGATAGGAGGTGTCTATTGACCCTACATTTAAACACCTGGAGATTGTAACTGTCGGGAAAGCAGACTTGTGGAAGGGAGTTCCACAGGCGGGAAGCGGGAGAAAAGAAACTGTTGGAGTAGAAATTAAGGTTACATCTTATTTGTTTAACTGTGAAAGGGTGGGACCTAGTTGCTAATCTAGTATCTCGTGTAAATTTGTGCTTAGGCGGCACCAGTGATCTAAGCTCATCGGAGCAGTAGCCATGAAAGTACTTGTAGAAGAGGCACAGGAAAGCCACATCACAAAAATTTACGTTAGACTGTACATTAGCTGGTTTTGAAACCAAATTGGGTCTTTCAACAAGACAACAATCCTAAACATACTGCAAAGCTTACAAAAACATGGTTAAGTTCGAATAAAAACAATATTCTAAAATGGCCCCGTCACTCTCCAGATATTACTCCCATTGAAAATTTATGGAGAGAGCTGAAACTGAGAATTTTCAATGTACCCAAGTACAACAACATTCCTGTCTACATTCACAATATAAAAAAATAATGATCGATAATACAACTATCCTACACCGAGAAAACAACAAAAGCAAACTACAGATTCTCGAGGCAATATTCAGTAAAGCACTTAAGCCTTCAATTAATATAATCAGCTATGAATACCGTAGTAATGTTCTAAAACGTTTGTAAAAAGAACAGTTTTTTCATACTTTAACACGTGAATGACCATGACTTTATAGCATAAAAAAATTCCATTTGGGATAATTTTCACGTTCTAATGAATGCATAACAATTTGTCAACCGTTATATTTGAAGTAGAAAAAATAACAGTAATTTTTAGCTACACAGTTTTCTGATTAGTTTTTTGTTACCATAACTCACAGCCCTGAAGATTACCTCCGAAAGAGGATGAATGTACTTGAGCACCTTAAGAAATGAATGTAAATAATATATGTAAATAATATATGTCAACGTTCCTGACATCTTTTGATTGCAATAAACGAAAGATTATCCGTGAGTATGAACGGATTTTATTAAAAATAAGCAAACATATTGTATTTTATCATATTTTAAATAAAAAGCAAATAGAATCAATTGCCGATTGAACTTGGTAATTGGAAGATATCCAGCTTTCCCTGAAACCTAGGTAGGTCCGTCTGGCTCATTAGGTGCTATTAATATATATATATATATATATATATATAAAAGAGTGAACATCAAAGTCAACGCTTCGGGGCGACAGATTGTTTCACGCTAAGCGCAATCATCAGGCCACCTATTTATACTATAAATATAGCACATCTTAAAACTATATTTATTCATTATATATATATATATTGTGTGTGTGTGCGTGTGCGTGTGTGTGTGTGTGTACGTATGCTAAAAATCCTTCTTTTATACATGTTTCATTGAAAACAACGTAGAAGGAAGATTAATAATTTTTTATTCAGTTTTCTAGTATTCTTACTATTTTTCTAGGACGAGATGTGTGCAAAAATATTTATTTTCAGTTGTATTCAATATATATATATATATATATATGTGTGTGTGTGTGTGTGTGTGTGTGGAGATACAGAGATAGACGGAAATGTACATGTTTTCGATGTTTTTTTAGCATTATTAGATGAAACATTGTTCTTCTTCTTCTATATGCCCTGTCCTTTCAGGACATAGGCGATTATGGATTTCCACGTCTCCCTATACCTGGTGGCTCTGAGCACGCCTTCTCCTGTTACACCACTCGAAACCCGCTCTGCCATCCACTAGCTGAAGCCCATAAATCTAAAATATAAATGTATAAAAACTAGCATGGCCACAAAATGAGGGATCAGTGTATTTATTGATTATAATATAGATTTGATCCCTTACTTTATGTCCACATTATAATTTCTTATAAACAGTAGGTATATATCTTCTTCTATGTGCCCTGTCCCTTCAGAACGTAGTCGATCATGGCTGTCCGCGTCTCCCTATACCTGGTGGCTCTTAATATGTTTTCTCCTGTCACTCCACGCAACCCCCGTTCCGTCATCCACCAGATCAGGCTTTTGAAATATGCTGTCCGCTGCCTTTCTCTGTCTCTTTTTCCTTCTATCTGGTCTGTCAGTATGGAAACGGAAGGTTTTTCTTTGAGAAGCACGAAAAATTCAAAGAAAATTTCAAAACAGGTAATGTTAATCTATACAGCTTTGCAAACACTTCTGTCCTTGTTAGCTTAGACTAGGAGAGAAAAAATAATTCTTCGCTTGACCATGTTCCATGCTTTGTTTTCATATTTTCCTTTCCGAATTACTGATTTATTATTATTATTATTATTATTATTATTATTATTATTGTTGTTGTTGTTGTTGTTGTTGTTGTTTCACAACACTTTCTAAAATATAATAATGTCTAATTTAAAATTTAATTGAGTTTTGAAATGTGAAATATTTCAGTAAGAAGAAGAATATTCAACATGTTCATTCAAGAGTATTCAGTTCTCTTTCGTACTTCGCTAGCGGGCATCAGAAGTTCCCTGACAGGCACGGGGGGGGGGGGAGATGGGAATCTTACAGTAGCAAGCATGTTTATTTCAAAGATATTTAAAAGTAAAAAACCAAAAACATTTTTAACCTATAGAATCAAGTATAAAACTGTATGTTTATTTCAAAGATATTTAAGAATGAAAAAACACCACAGTATTTACCTATTGTCTCAAGTATAAACTCAAGCAATGACTCAGGTATAAACTCGTATGTTTATTTCAAAGATATCTAAGAGTAAAAAGACAATATTGTTAACCAGTAGAATCAGGTATAAACCCATATGTTTATTTAACAGATATTTAAGAGTGAAAGATGACAACATTATTTACCTATAGAATCAAGTATAAACCCAATCAATGTCTACCTATAGACGCAAGTATAAACTATAGACGCAAGTATAAACTCATAAACCTTCTGTCCTTGTTAGTAGGGAAAAAGAATTCTTCGCTTGACCATGTACCATGCTTTGTTTTAACATTTTCCTTTCAGATTTATTGATTTATTATTATTATTATTATTATTTCATTTTTCATCATATTTCGATTTCTGCTATGGTCGCACTACCAACCAAGTCTGCGGGGAGACCTAAGGCAGGTCGTGGCGTGTTGTTTTTTGCTCCATTTCATGTTTTTTATATCTCACCTATCATCTCTAGTGTTAAATAGACACAGTTTTCCTTAGTGTGTGGGCTGTACTTAACAAGACAATTTTTAAGCTGGGGTTTCCAGGGATTCTTTCAATGTGTTGTTTTGTTCCATTTTTTATCATTCCAAGTGCACCTACTATCACTGTCACGACTCTTGTTTTCAATTTCCACATTTTTTCTATTCAGTTTCCAGATCTTTATATTTTGACAGTTTTTCAAATTCCTTGGTTGCTATGATACAATCCGCTGGACAAGCCATATCAATTAATAGGCAAGTTTTTTCTTTCTGGTTTTAACAATAATGTCCTGTCCTTTGGTTCATTATTATTATTATGTCATTTTTTCATCATATTTCGATTCTGCTTTGGTCTCACTACCAACCAAGTCTGCGGGGAGACCTAAGGCAGGTCGTGGCGTGTTGTTATGACTCCATTTCATGTTTTTCTATCTTCCCTATCATCCCTAGCATTACATAGATAAAGTTTTCCTTGGTGTGTGGGCTGTACTTAATAAGACAATTTTTTGTATATCTCTTAAGCTGGGGTTTCCAGGGATTCTTTCAATGTGTTGTTTTGTTCCATTTTTTATCATTCCAAGTGCAACTACTATCACTGGCACAACTCTTGTTTTCAATTTCCACATTTTTTCTATTTCAATTTCCAGGTCTTTATATTTTGACAGTTTTTAAAATTCCTTGATTGCTATGTTACAATCCGCTGGACAAGCCATATCAATTAATCGACAAGTTTTCTCCTTCTGGTTTTTAACAATAATGTCTGGCCTGTTTGCTTCAATTTTTCTGTCTGTGTAGATGGTTTAATCCCATAGAATGGTTACATCTTCTATTTCTGTAACCGGTGCTGGGTGATGTTCATACCATTGTTTGTTTACAGCTTTTCCATAATGTTTGCACATTGCCCAATGTAAATATTGCCCAACTCTATCGTGGCGATTTTTATATTCATTTGAAGCAAGCACAGAACAGCCTGAGATTAGGTGGTCTATTGTTTCTTGGTGTTTATCACAAAACCTGCATTTTGGATCCATATCATTATGCATAATATTTGCCTGAAAGTTTCTAGTGAAAAGACTTTGGTCTTGTGCTGCAAGAATATTATTATTATTATTGTTGTTGTTGTTGTTTCTCAACAGTTTCTAAAATAATGTCTAATTTTAAAATTTAATTGAGTTTTGGATGTGACATATTTCTATCGTGTTTCTACTCCCTCTCAACTCTACGTGTTACTCCATATCTCTGACTTGTGTCGGCAAAGCATAGATGAACTGCAATTACCCAAATGAAAACGGAAGGTTTGTCTTTGAGAAGCACGAAACATTGTTAATTATTAATTAAACTATTAAATTTTGAAAAGTATTTTTTCATCTTTATTTCCGAAATCGGAAACTCGATTTCCAATTCCAGTCAGGTTCATTAAATGTATTTACGCTCAGATACCCTTGGGGAAGTTATGACTGCACCCCTATCTATCAATCAATGATCTTAATTTTTGTTTTAGTCCTAAGTATTACAGAGATTTGAGGTGTCGGAAGAGCATGGAACTACCTCTTAATTGCTGTTGTTCCCAGGAGCATCTTGACCCTGTTAGGGCCCCAGCTATGGGTAAATGGTGACCCTCAGACAAAAATAAAACACTATGAAAGTATAAAAATATATTTTTATAGTAAACATACTTTTTTGTAAGAAAATTACTAACAATATATATTGATAGTAAAATTTCCAAAAATACATTTTATCTCTAGTTGAATGCATACAATTGAGTTCAAAATATTTAAATTTCTGTATTAAATAAACCTGTGATATGCAGCTAAACAAAATCAACCAAAAATTTTCGTTACTTTTCATTTAATAATAAGTCGTAATCTTATATTAATATTTTATTAAATGAACCATTGATAATAATCATTAAGATTTAACTCGTATTGTTATACACTGCCTCTGAATCCGAACAAATAACGAGAAACACGTATATGTAAAAATATAATCTTATATTTTTATTCTGACGGTTGTGTGGAGAGGGGCAACCTGTATGGGCCTTGTTCAAAACACTTTTGTTATATACTGCAACTGGATTTAAACAAACAACGAAGAAGACCTATATATAAAAATATAATCTTATATTTTTATTCTGACGGTTGTGTGGAGAGGGGCAACCTGTATGGGAATTGTTTAAATCACTTTTGTTATATACTGCTACTGGATCTGGACAAACAACGAAGAAGACCTATATATAAAAATATAATCTTATATTTTTATTCTTCGACGGTCACGGTTGTGTGGAGAGGGGCAACCTGTATGGGCCTTGTTTAAATCACTTTTGTTATATACTGCTACTGGATTTGGACAAACAACGAAGAAGACCTATATATAAAAATATAATCTTATATTTTTATTCTTCGTCAGTATATGGCAGTAGGGTTGCCAGAAAGAGTCACGCACACGAAGGAGCTGGCGGGAGTCGTTGGCCAATCTCTGTCTCTTCAGCCAAAAATTTTAGATTTTATATAGTCTTACAACTCTCACACATTTCTGCTTTTTTTGGTTTGTCACTTTGTTGGATATAAGGCCGTATGTATCTGTCAAGCCCAACTGGTGGTCCATTGCTTTTCAAACCGGTTGTCATTGGTGTCGTTTTGTTGCACTTTGTTGGCATCATCTACGACCGGATATATCTGTCCACTAACCCTGTTGTTTGTTGACCCTATCTACGACCGGATGTACTTGTCAATTACCTCCGCCGTTCAAGATATTATACTATTTCACTTGGTTTTCATGACGATTATTTACCTATTGTTGTTGTTTATAGATTGACTGTTTAGACAATCGCGAAAGAAAGTAATTGAAATTAAGATGAAAGACATTAATAAACAGTTAATAATAAACCACATAATGATAAGAAACATTGTAGACACTAATACGAAGAGTAAAATTAAATACATGTAAAAAAAAACCCAGCAAAGATAGCAGTGACAGTCATTCGAGGAACATCTAAACTTATTAATAAATGAAACTTTGCCTCTGTGTGTGTGTGTGTGTGTGTGTGTGTGCGCGCGCGCTTCCATTACCTACAGACTCCAAAACGGCTGAACCAATTTTCTTGAAAATTTACACAGTTGTACTATAAGCGTCTGCGAGTGTTCTTAGCTAGGTTTTGTGCCGAGGTACCCCCGATAAATATCAAAAATCGATAATCGAAAAATCGGGTTATAGAAGGAGTGGTCCGATTTTAATCAAATTTGATAGACTCATAGACAAAGATATAAGAAACGATATTCAGAAATTTCAAGGTTGCAGTTCTTACAATAGTGCAGAAAATCGATAATATATATATATATATATATATATATATATATATATATATATAAAAGGCAAGATGTTTGTGTGTGTGTGTGTGTGTCTGTTTATCTGCCTGTATGTCTGTATTTTTTCAGCCCTTTTATTTTAGTTTTTGCTTCGGGTTTGGCTCTAAGTAGGTATAATTGTAGTTCTTAGTCTCAGCCATGATATCATTTACTCAGAGGACTTATTTAGCCTTCAAAATTCAGTTTACGTCGAAAAAAACTTATTTGATATCGATACCAGGAAATCAAAATTTGACTTACATCCATTCATTCTTCTTTCAGTCTACGGTTTCGCTTTAATTGGAAACAACTATTGCTTTTTAGTCTTTCATGTCACCGTCCAATGAGTCTGAGCTCTAGGACCATGAATTAGTTTTAAAGCTTCCATTACACCCGAGCAACGCCTGGCTATACTGCTAGTAATGAATAAGCCTGGTGAGTTAGATTTCTGTTTCAGCTAACACTGGTTTTCGTAGCTCGAGGGGTAAAGCTCAGTAATACCTCGACCGTTTCCCCTGTGCCCAAGTACACATCACCCGGTCCAAGTATTCAATCTACAATTGCTATTTCACCAGATTTATAAACAAAAGCGTTGATCGTCTAGCCTAGCTTAGTCAGTCGGTCAGTTAAGTGCCGTACGGGATACACGCTTGGGAGATCATGTCTCGAAAGAGACATTTCTGACTGGGTACAGTAGGTTGCCATTACTTTCTGCGTTAGACTGGTTGCCATCCTGTTGTGGAGTAGTTTTCGCACTGGAGGTAATAATCGTGCTATGTCGGTTGCTAATCGACTTAACATACCCAAAATGTTAGGAACTTGATAATCTTCTACTGTAAACTGACTCCTTAATATTCGGCTAACTGCCGACTCATATCAACTGCCTTAGTCCAACTATGTCCAAACTGGAACTAACTAGTAGTTTTACTGAACTCCACTAGAACTCAAAGAACTCTCTAGAACGCCGAAGAACTCTTAAGAACTCCTTTGAACTTCCTGTTAACTCTTATTAGTATAGGAGGGAGAGTCCATTATCTGAAGAATAGGTGTGTTTCACCATAAAACATCCAAGGCTATAGAACTCAATTTGTCCTGCTATTTAACACAGAGCTGGTGGGAGAAGAAATGGATTAATACCTTTCTCAAGAATATTTGCGCATAAGTGAGTGCAACGAATTCAACTGAAGCTCGAACTCGGTTCTCCGATTTCTCGCTCCGAGCCGATATTCACACTACCCCAAAATACACACCCGACTATCTAGTTCCTCACTTAAAGTCATAAAGTAAATCTTGAGAAAAGCTAATTTACCTTCATTACCTTATTTGCTTTTCTCTTATTTTAAATTTATTGATATATTTTATTCCTCTGTTTTGTATATTTTTTCTCGAATCAGAATTTGGGATTTTGAGTAAAATTTATAATGATTCGTGTTATGAGATTTTATTTAGCTTCTTTTTTTATTTTATTTTATTTTATTTTACTTTTTTTTTCTTTTTTTTTTTTTTTACTAATCCTATTTTTGAGCCACTCGATTGCCTGCCGTCAACTCAGGTGCATTGTAACTTCTTTGTCAGCCATTAGCACGACCTCTAGCGACTTTCTTTAATAACTATACTTCCCAAGGACGAACGCTCAGTTCTTTTTAATTTATTGATATATTTTATTTTTTTTATTTATATTTTTTTTTATAATCATGTCGCCCCAAGCAGGTTATAGGGAGGTGTCAGGAAGTGAGTAAGAGAAGGATGAAGTTGGCCATAAAGTGAGGGATCAGTTTATATATTGATTGTAATGTAGAATTGATCCCCCTCTTTGCATCCACATTATAATAGTATAGACCTTTTTTTTTTCATAATCATATCGCCCCAAGCAAGGCATTTTATTGCCACTGTTTTGCAGGGGGTTACATAGGAGGTAAGTTATGAGAACGAGTGATAGGTTATAGGGGGTGTCAGGAAGTGGGTAAGAGAAGGATGAGAATACTGATGAGAGTGGAGTGGATGGAGAAAGGAGCATGAGAGAGAGGATGCAGGTTAGTGAGATAGGAGATGACTATTGACTTTACATTTAAATTCTTGGAGATTGTAGCTGTCGGGGAAACAAGTAAATGGAAGGGAATTCCTCAGGCGGGAAGTGCGAGAAAAGAAGCTGTTGGAGTAGAATTTGCGTTTACAATTTATTGGTTTCACAGAAAAAGTGGGGAACCTAGTTGCTAATTTTGTGGCTCGAGTCAATTTATATATAGGGGGTACTACTGATCTAAGTTCATCGGAGCAGAAGTCGTGAAAGTAATTGTAGAAAAGAAACAGGGAAACCACATTGCGCCGGTGAGAAAGTGACTGTATCCGAGTTGCCAAGTCGAGATCTATCAGATTACAGATTCTCCGTTGGATTTTGTCAAGGACATCTAGGTGGATAGCAGGAGCACCCGACCAGATATGGTAGCAGTATTCAATGCACGGGCGGATGGTAGATTTATATATATGCAGGATTGTTTCAGACGTGAAAAACTTTCTGGCCCTACACAGAGAACCGACATTCTTAGCAGCGGATTTAGCTATGGATTCTATATACTTTATCTGTTTTGTTTATTTTCTCTCGCAACATTTTTAGGTTTGGAGTAAAGAGTGTTACATTTAGTTAATCTGATTTACGTAGCCTTTTTGAGTTTAAAGGATCTTCGGTTATTGCTATAAATACTTTTTATGTCTCCCTTCGGTTTTACTGTATCTTGTTATACTGTATTACTTTGTAGGCATTTAGCACTTCGTTCTGTTGTTACAGGTAGTTTTTATATTTTTTTTTACTGGTGATTTTTCTATTGCGTTTCTTTTATGAATTGAAACACGACGGTGAAGCTATAATTAGGTTCTAAGGCTTTTTTGCTGAATATTTTCTTTAGTTGACTTGATTTCGGGAAGCCTCCCTCGATGGTATTGGTGAATATTTACTTTTATAATTTTATTAAACCGGAGATTTAACCATATGATGTTCTCAGTTCTTCTGGCTTTTTGTTGTCATATTTGGTGTAATTTTGACTTTTGCCGAATAACTATGTTATTTTGATGCCATGTAGATTTCTTTCTTTAATTATAAGCTGTACGATATCACGTTTACCTCTTTGCTTTGGTTATCTGCGTGGGAGATATTTTCTTTCATTCTGTGTGTCATAAGAGTTTGAGTTTGAATTTTGTTTAATGCCATATAAGCTTCTGTCAGTTATTTAATGTCAAAAAGGTTGGGTTTTAAGATATTTTTTTAATGTTCGATTATAATGAAAAGGCAGATTTAGTCAGATTTTAATAAAGAATTTTTGTTCTTACTCTTTTTTATTTTAGGAAATTGAAAATGTCTTCTAGTTTTTTCTTGGGGATAATCTTTTTCCTTTGAAAATATCTTATGGCAATAATTTTTTTCTTCAAAAAAATATTGCTGGCAATATTTTTCTTTAAAAATGTATATTTTTCTATAAAAGTCTCTTTTTATGTATATATTTCTATAAAAGTGCACATTAATACTTTCACTAGCAGTATAGCCAGTCGTTGCTCAGCTGTAATGAAAGCTTTAAAACTAATCCATGGTCATGCAGCTCAGACTCTTTGGACGTTGGCACGAAAGACTAAAAAGCAATAGTTGTTTCCAATTAAAGCGAAACCGTAGACTGAAAGAAAAATGAATGGATGTAAGTCAAATTTTGATTTCCTGGTATCGATATCAAATAAGTTTTTTCCGTCGTAAACTGAATTTTGAAGGCTAAATAAGTCCTCTGAGTAAATGGTATCATGGCTGAGATTAAGAACTAGAATTATACCTACTTAGAGCCAAACCCGAAGCAACCCCCCCCCCCAAAAGGGCTGAAAAAATACAGTCATACAAGCAGATAAACAAACGCACACACAAACATCTTGCCTTATATATATATATATATATATATATATATATATATATATATATATATATTATCGATTTTCTGCACTATTGTAAGAACTTCAACCTTGAAATTTCTGAATATGGTTTCTTATGTCTTTGTCTATGAGTGTATCAAATTTGATTAAAATCGGACCACTCCTACTATAACCTGATTTTTTTCGACTATCTATTTTCGATAGTTGTCGAGTGTACCTCGACACAAAACCTAGCTAAGAACACTCGCAGACACTTATAGTACAACTGTGCAAATTTTCAAGAAAATCGGTTCAGCCGTTTCGGAGTCTATAGGTAACGGACACACACACACACACACAGACAAAGTTCCATTTATAAATAAGTTTAGATAGTGTTTTGACCCCAGTTCGGTGGTTAACTATTTGCTCATAGCAGGGATCGTAACAGGTGCTACCACTGCGGGTCAGGGTGGACCTGGGAACATCGACAATTATCAGGTAGTTCCATGCTCCTTACATCCTATCAATCAGAGGCCTTGCTTCCGGATGCAGTTTACCGTCATGTCCAGGACCAGTGTCGTAAGCATTCAAACAAGTGATACTACGAAATACCGAGTTATGATTTAAGATTTGTGACAATAATTTGTTAACATTAATCAAGATAAGCGTTAACTCAATTTCAATATTCGTTTTGCTTTTTGTTTCGTTATTAATAAAACTGTTGTAAGAGTTTTTATAACATTTTAAACTGATCAGTGTATCCTAGATGGGTCAAACGTGGAGGCGTCATAGATGATGTTGCAACAGTGCCCTCCATATGTCTCTCTGTTCTCTGACTCTTTTAGGATAGCACTCAACCTAACTACTACCCTAGGATATTGTCCTTCTCTTCCTCTACTTCTCTTTTCATTCATGATTGTTGATATGTCCCGGAATTGGATATATATCAATCAGTCAGTTAAGTGCCATACCTGATATGCGCTTTGGGCGATCATGTCTCGAAAGAGACATGTCTGACTGGGCAGAAGATTATCCCACAGTAGATTGCTATTGCTTTCTGCAGTAGACTAATTGTCGACCAAGGCTACAGAACCCAATATGTCCTATTATTTAACCCATAACTGGAGAGAAGAAACGGATTAATACCTTTCCCAAGGGTATTTGCGCGTAAGTGAATGCAAGGACAAGGTTGTTAAGTGGTTAAGGCAAATGTAATCGGGTAGAACAATCTAGTAGACGTAATCGTCGTATGCAATGTCCTGAGAAGTAGGCGTATTCAATAGTAGACCAATAGATCTCTAGTGGAAAGACTGGTATTTCTCACTCACTCACTCACTCACTCACTCACTCACTCTATCTACGTCCTTCGTCTATATTTATGGCTGATACCAGCCAATCATATTACAGTGAGGAGGAACCAAGGTGTGTCCATGTTCATTATACATTCATTACATCAACTGTCTTGCCAAGACCCGTAAAAATAAAGACTTACTAATACCATTTTTGCCTGTATCCCTTCAATTAGATTCGATGTTTTTGCTATCACCTGAAACAAAAAAATAATGTCCAACTTTTATTTCTAGATTGAGCAGCTTAAAAAAAATTTGGCAAACCTAGTTCTACCTTGGACAGCGAGAATATTTTGAGGACCCTAGATGACACGACAGGATTTGTTATTGGAGGCCACAACTTGAACACCATAAGGTATGCAGATGATACACTGCTGATTGCAGACACGGAAAGGAAACTACAAGACCTTCTACAGAAGGTAGCGGTGGAGAGTCACAAAAAAGGACTACAAATAAACTTCAAGAAAACTGAATGCATGGTCATCAGCAAAAGGTGCAATCCAAAATGCCAAATACAAGTGGGGGATACCAGAATCAAGCAAGTACAAAAATTTAAATACCTGTTCTAACAGGAGATGGAAAGTGTGACACAGAGATCCGAAGGCGAATTGGCATGGCTAAGGACGCGTTCCAGAAGCTGAGCAAAGTACTAACACACAGGAAAATTTCACTAGAAGCAAAGAAAAGAGTGCTGGATTGCTATGTGATGTCAGTTCTTCAATACGGCAGTGAATGCTGGACAATATCATCGAAAATGAGTACAAAACTGGAAGCAGCGGAAATGTGGTTCTACAGAAGGATGCTGCGGATATCGTGGACTGAGCATGCAAGCAACAATGTTGGAAAGAATGGCAACAAAAAGGAAATTAATAGTGAGCATCAGGAAGAGACAACTGAAGTTCCTGCGACATGCAATTAAAAAGGAGAGCTTGGAGAACCTGATACTGTCAGGCCAGATAGAAGGAAAAAGAGACAGAGGAAGGCAGCGAATAACATATTACAGGGCCTGAGCAGGTGGATGACGGAACGGGGGTTACCGGGAGTAACAGGAAGCAAACGTACTAAGAGCAACAAGGGATAGGGAGACGTGGAGAACCATGATCGCCTACGTCCTGAAGGGACAGAGTACATAGAAGAAGAAGTTCTACCTAGTTCCATGCCTAGTTCTGTTAATCAGGTTACCCTTGCACGTATATTTCGTGTTTCGACTCATTAAACGTTCTTCTTCAAATTTCCGTAATGCAAACGCATCTTTAAAAAAATCAATTTCAGTGAGGATGTCAGCGGAAAAATTGATGCAGCGATAAGTTTGAGAATCACTTCTGGAAAATGACAATTTGGTATGGCGGAAATTTAATTTCATCGTTTTTCCAAATAACACGTGTTGTTGTACACTTGATTTGCTTCTTTATCAATTAGGCATGACTGATCGAAAAGTAAATTAATTGAAGTGGCCCTAGAGAGTCTTTGAATTATCGATTGAAGTTATGGAAGCTGACTTTTCAAAACCCGAAAATACCGAACGATAATTTATATGACATGACTTGATAAAACACACACACACACACACACACACACACACACACACACACACATATATATATATATATGGGCATGCCTCCCAAAACTACCAGACGAACGCGGGCGTCCCTCAAGGTTCTATCCTAGGTCCCACGCTATTTCTGATCTACATTAATGATCTCCCCGACACCATTAGATCCCAAGTTGGCATGTATGCCGACGACACAACAATCTACTCCCGCATCGATCAGAAACCAGGTCTGGACGACAAAGGGACCTCCAATCCGTAGTGACCTGGGGTAGGAAATGGTTGGTAAATTTCAATGCCTCCAAAACAAAGCTGTTATCAACTAACCACCATAGACTATCGCATCTACCTCCCATTAGCATGGGACAGGCTAGCCTCCCAGAGAGTAAAATACTACGCCTCCTTGGCATTACACTCTCGGCGGACCTCAAATGGAATGACTATATTGAATCCATTGCCAAATCTGCTGCTATGAAAGTCGGCTCTCTGTGCAGGGCCCGGAAATTTTTCCCACCTGAAACTATTCTGCACATATACAAATCTACCATCCGCCCGTGTATTGAATATTGCTGCCATATCTGGTCGGGTGCCCCTGCTGCTCTCCTTGGGCTTCTTGACAAAATACAAAGGAGGATCTGTAACGTGGTTGATACTAACTTGGCAGACCGGCTGCAGCCGCTCTCACACCGGCGTGATGTAGCTTCCCTGTGCCTCTTCTACAAGTACTTTCATGGCTTCTGCTCCGATGAGCTTAGATCACTGGTGCCGCCCAAGCACGAATTTACACGAGATACTAGATTAGCAACTAGGTCCCACACTTTTACAGTTAAACAAATAAGATGTAACCGTAAATTCTACTCCAACAGCTTCTTTTCTCGCGCTTCCCGCCTGTGGAACTCCCTTCCACAAGTTTGCTTTCCCGACAGTTACAATCTCCAGGTGTTTAAATGTAGGGTCAATAGACACCTCCTGTCACACTAACTCCCAACTATTCTCACAACACTCTCATCTACCCAACCCTCATTCTCGGTATCCTCACCCGCCTATCACCCACCCTCTGTTATGTCCTATATTTAACCAGCCTTTCTCCTCTCTACGTAGCCCCCTGCACAGTAGTGGCAGTGACATGCCTTGCTCGGGGTGAAACGCTTAAAAAAAAAAAAAAAATATATATATAAAGTACATTTTTAAATTCAAAACTTTTTATTAATATTCTTTCCTATATATATATATATATTGTTTAATACTTAGTTTTTGGTCATAATAGGGTTAGACCAGTACACATTTGCATTAAAAAGTGTTCGATACAACTATATTGTAGAACTTTTGAATATTTTACATTTTTAAACGAGTTAATTCGCTACCCAGGTTTCTACCATGAGTGGTTTCTTCAGGCGATATTTAATAACTGATTTTACCGTTTACCGCTTTACTTTTTAAGAACGCTCTTGTAACGGTGATTTTTTGAACGCTCACGTGACAGAGAATTTATAAACGCGGAATTTTTAAATTCAAACGAATTATTGCGTTTTCATCCATGGTTGTATGAACCTAAGAGGTATTTATTAGCCTGGATGCATTTCGTCATAATTTCCTTTCTTTCATTAAACAGTTCGTTTTTGTTTGGGAATAGCATAATTTCTAATTTTTCTTCTTAGTACAGTCTACATATTTTGCTACCGTTGGTTGATTTTGCAATGCTCCACGTTATGTCTGGGTCTTTTCCATGTTTTGATTTTAATTTCCACACGTGGTTACCCAATTTCGTATAGTTTTTTAATTTTTCTATTTTGAATGTATATTTGGGATTAAATCAGAGATATTTTTAATTTATTTGTTTTAAAGGTTATTTTAGTGGCTATTCATATTTGGGTTGATACTCTCTTTTTAATTATTTATTCAACAGTTTGTTTATTTACATCTACTGGCCAGAATATCTGGGAAATCTTGTTAGAAAAATGTGCCTCCCCTTGCAGGATTGGAACCTGCGTTACGTACTGGAATTCGTTGTCAGATCTGACCACTCAGCTAAGTTGAGCCTCTTGATCAAACAAAGCCCGAATAGTGTTTTTGAACACATATATTACCCGACTCTCGAAATAAACATGTCCGATCTGTTTCGTATCCTAATGTAAACGAAGACATATTTTAAGAAATTGATTAAATCCGACATATTTTTAATTTCTTTGTATACGGGTCATCATTTCTAATGAATACCCACATTTGATTTGCTGCTCTACTTTTATAATTTAACAGATCAGTGAATATATATATATATATATATTCATTTAGATAGGTGTGAGTTTGTTATATGAATATGTCTGCTCTATCACTGATATTGAGCGCTTTTAAATATATATATATATATATATATATATATATATATGTAATATAATAATCTGACCCAACCCGAGAAGGCTGAGGAAGCGTGGGTGTTTCCGGTCATTGAAAGGAACGGATGTTTGTTTGACCCTATTTCCGACAGATGCGGAAATAACTCTGAGAAATTACGTAGGCGTCGAGTAGGCGTCGAGTAGGCGTCGAGTAGGCGTCGCGAATCGAGGCAAAACTTGGAAGATATATAAAGACTGCGAAAACACAGATAAGTCAGTCTCCAGAAGTCTGGTCGGCAGTAGAGAAGCAGTTCACAGCTGCCCCCAATAGCATACATGCTATTGGGGGGTACGCATTCGTCATTCGTCCATTCGTCAACGTCGACCCTTAGAAGCATTCGTCAACCCATTAGAAAAGCGCTCCCTCAACTCTCTGTCCACTAGGCGACACGGTCCAGCGTTCATTAATAAAAAATATTAATATATTTTTATATATACATGCTTGTTTGTTATTGAGTATATAACATATATATATATATATATATATATATATATATATATATATATATATATTGTATCGAGGTAGCAAATAATTTTCTAAATATATACTGTTAAATATAAGAGACAATGAATGTCTATTATGTTTAATCATGAGCCGTTCTATTTTGGCTTTAATTTCAGGTGAAAATAATGACAAAAATTCTCCAACATTTTGATATTTTTTTATTAAGTTGGTTCTAAGCTTTCGGCTCACATGAGCCATCTTCAGAGAGGTTGCAATGACGTTAACATAAAAAAGACGATTTGATCTTGTGTTGACATAAAACTTTGGCAAGCAACGATAACAGTTACCAAATAGCAAACTCAGTTCGTAAATTTGTAATACGGTTCTATGATGTCACATTGTCTGAGAGCTTGAAATGTTAGAAGAGCCTTATATTTAAATGCAATGTAATTACCAGATTTGAGAAGAATCTCTGTTTTTATTATCAAACAGTATCATTATTTATTTAAGTCTACCGGCCTAACTAATCGAGAAATGTTGTTAAACATATTTTAAGAAATTGATTAAATCCGACATATTTCTGTTTGGTTATTTTTAATGTTTCCATATTTGATTTGATGCTCTGTTTTTATAATTTAACAGATCAGTGGTTATGAGCTGTGATACATCAAAACAGGGTTGTATGTGGATGACTAATATATATATATATATATATATATATATATATATATATATATATATATATATATATATATATATATATATATATATTCAGTAAAAATGAAATTTGAGCACGCTAGCTATTGGGCGCGTAATATGATATGTGCTAAAAAGATTGCTTTCTTCCACCAAGCGTCCCGTGGCCCAGGGGTAGATTCGCCGACTGACTCCAAAGCGGTCGGGTTTCGAGCCTGGGTTGTGTTGCAATCGAAGGCTAACCGTACTGATGATCTGTTATACAACGAAACAGATCTGTCTGCGGATGACAATATATAATTTATATTTTTTAATGGATGCTATATTTGAGAAGAAGCTCTTTTTTATTATTAACCATTATAATTCCACCGGCCTAAATAATGAAGAAATATAGTTAGAGAATATGCGTTCACTTGTAGGATTAGAACCTGTGTTTCCTGTAGAAGTTGTCATTACACCTGACGTGTTTTGATCGCTCGGCCACATAGGACCTTCTGATTAGAGCCCGAATAGTGCTTTTGAACACATATCTTTCCAGACTCTCGAAATATACATGTCTGATCTGTTTCGTATCCTTAAACAAAGACATATTTCAAGAAATGAAAAATATGTCGGATTTAATCATTTGTTTTTTATATAGATACTCATATGTGATTAGATTCTCTGTATTTATTTATTTATTAAACAGTATATTTACTTATTTCTATCAATTGACCTGATTATTCGATAAATCTACGTAGAAAAATATTCGTCCTCAAGAGGAAAATGTCATTAGATGTTTACGTTAGGATACAAAATAGAGCAGATATGTATATTTCAAAAACAGAGCAGGTGTGAATTTTTCGAGAAAAAAAAACAGGGATGCATATTTCGAGAAACAGAGTAGAGATCTATATTTTGGAAAACAGAGCAGGGATTTGTATTACGAGAAACAACCGGGATTTATATTTCGAGAAAGAGAGCAGAGATGTATTTTTCGAGAAACAGAGCAGGAACGATTATATCGCGATAAACAGAGCAGGGATTTATATTTCGAAAAGCTGGAAAAGAAAATTATGTGTTCAAAAGCACAAATTGTTTTTAACAGAACAAATTGCAAACTATTAAATTATATTTCTTGAAAATATTTTCGAATTTTTATTTTCTTTATTTTAAAATAAATAACATTACGATTTACTTTAAAAATAGTTAAAGACAAAAACGTTTCATTTGTTTTGAATTTTACGTTATTAAAAATGATTAAAAATAAGTGTTTTATTGAATTATTTTTACATGTCAATTAAAAATCAATTTACCATTTAATTTATTAAAAATAATTAAAAATAAATGTGTATTTGTGATTATTCTTTATATCTCAAATAAAAATAAATTACGGTTTACTTTATTAAAAAAATTCAAAATAAGTGTTTTAATGAATTATTTTTAAATATCAATTAAAAAATAAATTTACGATTTAATTTATTAAAAACAATTAAAAATGAATGTTTTATTAAATTACTTTTAATCATCAGTTAAAAAATACATTTAGATTTACTTTATTAAAAACAATTAAAAATAAATGTGTTTTATTAAATTATTTTTACATATCAGTTAACAAGTAAATTTAAGATTTACTTTATTAAAAACAATTAAAAATAAATGTTTTATTAAATTATTTTTACATATCAATTAAAAAGTAAATTTACGATTTAATTTATTAAAAACAATTAAAAATAAATGTTTTATTAAATTATTTTACACATCATTTAAAAAGTAAATTTACGATTTTTTTTTACTTTTTTTTATAAAATAAATTTTAAAAAAAGCTGGTTCATATTTTTCATAATGTCTTTTGAAGAAAATTAAGGTTTTAATTCTTAATATATTACTTTTATTTATAAAATTATGTTTTTCTGGTTGAGTTTTCCCGATGTTGAATATTAGACAATAAATTTTTGCCCGGGCATTAGGGTCCGGGTAACCCACGTTAAAAAAGGCCATGTGCCACATTGCACTTCAGTGGGGAGCTAGATAAATATCTTCCCGATGTTGAGTCGCCCTGGAGCTCAATCGGCGGGAGGTGTTCAGTCGACGGTATTCAAGTGTCCTACACCCGGTATTAAAAGAAAAACATAGCTTAACCAGGTTCATAGAGAAACCTTTATAACTCCAGTTTTCCCTTCGTGAAATTGTAATGAATAAGAAATTAAGAATTAAAATCAACCTTCTTCTTCACTTTTACAAACATTCACAATGACGTGTGAAATCCTGGTTTTCCCAAATAGAAAAGGATTGACCATGTACTTAAAGAAAAAATCGAAACCAGATTTCGCAAGTAGGTGTTAAATTGATTTTTGACCAATGGGAGCGACTTGCAAGACTTGAGGACTCCTCGAGTTAGTGCAAAAATCTGAATAGAATAAAAGACAGTCAGGAAGGAAAGCAGCAAAGACGACAAGCTAAAATGTAACGAGTGAAGCTTCAAGCTGACCCGGACATTTGTCCTCTTTCTCTTTCCTTCTGCTGATTCCTTTTACTTCTTCTTCTCCATCGAAAGACATTTCTACTGAGTACATACATACGTATGTACGTATATCCTCTTTCAATAATTACTACTATGAACATTTTCTACAAATCTTGATACCCATAACTTTATCATTGAACACGAACTCTACCCTTAACTTCTTAATAATGTTTCTAATTGCACATTAATATCTACAACTTGTGTTATTCTTTCCTTTTAATAAATTTCTATTTTAAAATGCAAAATGTATATTTTATTCTTACACTATACCACACTATTGCACACATTCCAACCTGCAACCAACCTTCAGATAACAATGAAAACCTGATAATTCTGATGATGATAATTCTGCATAAAACTTGTAAGCTGTGGGGAGTTCAGTTATGTATGACACAAGGCCGAATCAAAGAAACATTAACCAGCCCCCTACGGCTACATTAGTGACCCCCGACGTTTGAAAAGAACACGCAACACGCACCTTAAACCTACAAAATATTACAAATACAGTTCACCTTTTTTTGCCCACCGTTTGTTGTTTTATATATATATATCATAATTTGTTTAAACATCTTACTTTTTGTACGGTGTAACTTTATAAAACTGTCTTTGAGAACAAAGCATGTTTGTCAGTTATTTTCGGTGGACCTGAAGCAGACTACCACCACGTTTAATTTCGTTATTTTTCATTTTTTTTTTTTGTACTTTTTTCAGCCCAGTTCTATCGAATGTTACTTAATATTTCCGATTATCAAAAAATTTTGAAAAATTACAATATTTAAACAAATTTGTAGAGGTGTCAGTTTCTCATACAACGTTAAAGTAAATCGATCCTCCATTTTCAATCCACTCGCGTTGGGGTCGCTTTGTTTATGTTAATTTCGTTGTTTTTATTTATTTATTTTTTTACTTTTTTTCAGCGCAGTTCTATCGGTTTTTACTTAAGCTTTCCGATTACCAAAAAAAATTTTGAAAAATTACAATATTTAAACAAATTTGTGGCGGGGGGTCAGTTTCTCATACAACGTTAAAGTAAATCGATCCTCCATTTTCAACCCACTATAAAGTTGCATGAGAAACTGGTCCTCACTCAAAAATTGTTTAAATATTGAAATTTGTGCATATTTTTTGTCATTCGTAAAGTTTAAGGTGTAAAAGATAATATTTTACTGAAAAAAGTCCAAAAGATTTGATAATGAACAAATTTACAGGTGGCGGTAATGTCGTACCGGTTGACTAGTTTCAAAATGGAGGCTCGAGTTACTATAACGTTTTATGAGAAACTGATCATTCCAGAAAAGGTTTGAATATTGAAATTTTAAAAAATTGTGTTGTCGATCGTAAAGCTAAGGGGTAATCAATAGGACTGCACTGAAAAAAAATTTTAAAAAATGAAATGACAACAAAAATAAACGTAGTGGTAGTCTGTTTCAGGCCCTCCTTGTTTTCCGTTCAGCTATTCCGTTCGGTCCATGAAGAACGGTGTTATTACGTCACGCATATAATGATGCCCATAACGGGATAAATTCAAATGGTAGAATAAGTTGTTGCTTTTTTTTTATAGCAACATTTCGTTATAATTTTCAGCCGCCCACGTGTCTTGATTAAACATCATTACAGAAAGAAACGTTTATTTTATTTATACGCCAAACTATTTTCATTTTTTTTTTCTTTTTTGAGGACGCTGTTGCGTGAAATAATTGATTGATTATGCGCCTGATATATCTTTTAAATAATCACTTTTTTCCGTTATGAATAGTCAGTTAAGTGCCATATGTGAAACACGCTTGGGCGATCATGTCTCGAAAGAGACATGACTGACTGGGCAGAAGAATATCCCGCAATAGGTTGCCATTGATTTCTGCGGTAGACTAGTTGCCGATAAAGGCTATGGAACCCAATCTGTCCTGTTATTTGACTCATAGCTTGAGGGGGAAGAGATGTATTATATTATTAAGTAGTAATAAGTGGGGGATCGGTTTATTACTTCATAACAGTATAAAACTGATCCTCCAGTTTATGCCCAGTAGAAGCGTAAATCATATTTTCAACTATTATTTTCAGTCAGTCAGTTAAGTGCCATATGTGAAACACGCTTGGGCGATCATGTCTCTTTCGAGACATGACTAACTGGGCAGAAGATTATCCCGCAATAGGTTGCCATTGCTTTCTGCGGTAGACTGGTTGCCGACCAAGGCTATAGAACCCAATCTGTCCTGGTATTTAATCCATAACTGGAGGGAAGAGATGGATTAATACCTTTCTCAAGGGTGTTTGCGCGTAAGTGAATGCAATGAATTCAACTGGAATTTGAACTCGGCTCCCAGGTTTCTCGTTCTGAACCGATATCCACTGCACCACAACTTAAGAAACTACGGCAAAGGGCTGTAACTATTCATAGTTTATTGGATCGGTATACGTTTAATTCACGAAATAAAGGTAGCGCCCTGTTTGGTTAAAGTTTTGGGTCAAAATTCAGTCCTTTGGTGGGAGAGGAGGACTCAAGTGGCTTCTTAATGGAAAGTGCGACACAGAGATCCGAAGGCGAATTGGCATGGTGAAGGAAGCATTCCAGAAGTTCAGTAAGGTATTAAGAAACAGGACAATTTCACTAGAAACAAAGAAGAGAGTACTGGATTGCTATGTGATGTCCGTCCTTCAATATGGCAGTGAATGTTGGACAATACCATCAAAGATGAAGGAAAAACTTGAAGCAACTAAAATGGGGTTCTACAGAAGGATGCTGCGAATTTCATGGATCGAGCATGTGAGCAATGATGAGGTCTTGGAAATGATGGAAACAAAAAGGAAATTAATACTGAGCATCAGGAAGAGACAGCTGAAGTTCCTAGGACACGCAATGAGGAAGGAGAGCTTGGAGAACCTGATACTAACAGGCCAGATAGAGGGGAAAAGAGACAGGGGAAAGCAACGGATAACATATTTGAAGGACCTAATCAGGTGGATGACGGAACGAGAATTGCATGGTTTAACAGGAGAAGGCGTGCTAAGAGCCACCAGGGATAGGGAAACGTGGAAGGCCATGATCGCCTACGTCCTGAAGGGACAGGGTACATAGAAGAATAAGAATAAGGCGTTAGGAAATATAATTAAATTAACCTATACTACCTGACGAAACCTCTCCGGTTGAAACCATGACAGCTGTCTCTCTCTCTCTCTCTCTCTCTCTCTCTCTGTTTGTCTGTCTTTCTGTCTGTATATATATATATATATATATATATATATATATAGAGAGAGAGAGAGAGAGAGAGAGAGAGAGAGAAAGAAATATGAAAATGCAGACACGAATACATATTTTCAAGTTTCTTAAAACATTTTAATACGGTAAATTTTTTTTATTATGTCTATCTACATATCAACATGCTTGACATTGTATTAATACGATTTATAGTAAATATTATAAAGAATTTTCAGGATTTTTTTTTTTTTTACTTCTGTATTTAGGAAGGCTACATTTTTAGGGTTGTATATGCGTTTGAACTCTTTATATGTACGTCAACGGAAAATTAATTTAATTAGAACGTTGATTTTCGAGCTCTTAAAATTTGTTCAAATTCTTTCCTCTGCGGTGAAATGGACTTTATTAAGGTGACACTTTCTAAAAATGGATATATTTTGGACATTTTGGATTCCATTATGCGTGATGTCATTAATAAGTTTCGTGAGGATAAGCCGTATGTTGCTAAAAATGGCCGATATATTTGTGTCTTCTTTGCATTGGTACAGAAGTTGAATCTTTAGAAAGACGAATTTCGTTTTCCATTAGCAAATACTGTTATTCTGCTAATGTTCGAATAATATTTTTTACTCGAACAATTCTTTCTTCCATTTGCAAGGATGTTTTCCCTCCTCATCTCATTAATTCTGTTATTTATAAATTTGAATGTAGTTGCGGATATGGCTACATAGGTAGAACATTTCAGCGTTTGGATTTTAGAATTAAACAGCATTTACCCACCAGAATTCTGAATCCGTCCGCAAATAGTGGTCAACTAGTAAATACATCCGGGTCTTCTATAGCATAATGGTATAACTAGCAGGAAATTTTTGGCTGGATTAAGTGATGATTGTTTTTCCGGATTGTCACTCGTGAGAATTGGCTATTATTGACAGTTTGTAAGAAGTGAGTACACGTATTTTCTTCATCGTTGCTGTATTGTCTACGTTTGTTTGCTTTTTGTACGTCTGTTAAATTTATTTGTTGGACTTTTTGTTTTGCCTGTTGTAGGGAGACGAAGACCAGTATAGCTGTATCTCCCTAACCATCGACTTCAACGGCATTACAGACGGTGGTTCCTTTGCCGTCTGGTATGGAACAAGTCACCGACTAAAAAGGACTCGGATTATTACCTGCAAATGCAGGAAAAATACAAGGAGTTTATTGTGGGAAACGAGTTGATTGTCGTCCCGGAAATATGTTTTCTTCTTTTATGTGCCATGTCCTTTCAGGACGTAGGGGATCATGGCTTTCCACAGCTCCCTATCTCTGGTGGCTCTTAGCACGCTTTCTCCTGTTGCGCAATGCAACCCTCGTTCCGTCATCCACCTGATCAAGTCCTTCAAATATGTTATCCGCTGCTTTCCTCTGTCTCTTTTACCCTCTATCTGGTATGTTAGTAACAGGTTCTCGAAGCTCTCTTTCCTTACTGCATGTCCCAGAAACTTTAGCTGTTTCTTCCTGATGCTCAGTATTAATTTCCTTTTCGTTTCCATCTTTTCCAAAACTTCATCATTGCTCACATGCTCGATCCATGATATCCGCAGCATCCTTCTGCTTAACCACATTTCAGTTGCTTCAAGTTTTTCCTTCGTCTTCGAAGCTATTGTCTAATCCAACATTCACTGCCATATTGAAGAACCGACCACACACAGCAATCCAGTACTCTCCTCTTTGTTTCGAGTGAATCTCCATGCTGACTTCGGACATAAAATCCCGAAAGTTTGTTTGAGTCAGCAGGGAGAGCATGGTGGAGGTACTCAGGAGCCTCAGTGTCACTCTAAAGGAGTTGGCACGACGGTCCCGTGCTATGTGGGACGTGCTGCTAAGTTCAGAGGAAGAGGCCAAAAAGTTGGCCGGCATAACGATGACAGCCAAATGAATCCGTTTACGGACGGAGTATATGGGGACTCGGCGGACCCGGATTGCAATTCATGGGATGCCGCTCGAGATCTCCTTTGATGACATTGGGGAATACTTTGCCCAGTTCGGTTCAGTAGAAGAAGTGGCTCCAGTTCCCCCAGAGGATGTCGGCGTACATGTGATTGTGGACCGGACAAGTTTTCTGAAGGTACCTGACATCCTATTCTGCAGAAGTAGGAAGCTTTTGTGGCTATGAAGGGTCGCAAGCCGCACTTCTGGATGTGCGGTGCGGCGGGCCATTTGTCCAAGACGTGTCCCACAAGGAAGCAGGACGAGGGACAAGTGAGACCGGCAACATCGTCGGAAGAAAGAAAAAACTAGCAGCAGAACCTAAAAAGTTTGACCGAACAACATCGGGAGAGTGGACGGAGGTCGTCAAGAGGGGGAAGAAGGGCGTTTCCCTCCTCCTCCTCAACAGGACACCTCCCCACAAAAAGCACCGTCGCCGTCCGAAAAGGAACGGAAACAACAGCAGCGGCTACAACAATAACCAGGAACCGTCGAGCCAATAGAGGTAGAAGAAATGCCTCCCCCGCGCTACTCGTCACTAAAAAGAGGTCGTGAAAAGGAGGAGAAGGGGAGGGTAGACATTAGCGAACGCAGCAGGACGGAACGGATCATGGATGCAGCCAAGACTCAATCCACCCCTGCATCTCCGGTAAAAAATGTATTCGTAAAGGGGAGGTGTCATTCTGTTTCCCCAGTAAGACATGTGTCTTCTCCTTCGCCCACACCCTCCACCCAACAAGAAACACCCTCTTTCCAACCCTCTTCCCAACCAGAAACACCCTCTTCCCAAACTGAAACACCCTCCTCCCAACGTGAGACACTCTCCCTTAAAACTAGTCAACCTGCCCCCAGGGATAAGAAAAAGAAAAGGGTTAATCCCTTCAAAAATGAGAATGTCTGTAAGGTGGACAGACCAGAATTAGAGAGGCACCTTTCTTTGCAGAGGAAAGTCCTCCTAAGGAAGACTTGTCGCGGCCAATGTTTGCCCCTGTCACCTTTTCGTACCGCTCAAGCGCCTTCTGTGCCATCTCAATGTCGTCCCGGGACAACACGAAAAATGGATAAGTCATCAGCTTACGCAGAAACCCTGGGTCGAACCCCACCAGGAACGGCGATTCCGCGTAGGGCCGGACTGCACGCCCTGTTCTTTAGCTGTCGGAGAAGGGGCCCCACGTCAAAGCGTAAAGTAAGGGCGACAGCGGGCAACCTTGACGAACCGACCGAGACAGAGCAAAAGTGAACTCACTATAAAAGTCTTCCTTCTTCTGCCGAGCACCCATAGCTCAGAGGTAGAATCGCCGACTGACGCCAATTCAGTCGAGTTTCAATCCTGGGTAAAAGCAATCGGATGTCTAACCGTACTGATGAGCTGTGATACAGCGAAACAGATCTGTCTGCGGATGACTATTTACGCTCTCACACCCTGATTGAGCACTTTGGAAGAATGGTAGATTTTGAAAAACAGGAGCTACTCTGGCATCTACGCAGTGTTCATTCAGCAATGAATTAAAACATTCTCAGCTATTGGGTGTGTATAATGATAATATACACGCTAAAATGTCTGCCTCCTTCTACCGAGCGCCCGTAGCTCAGAGGTAAACTCGCTGACTGACGCCAATTCGGTCAGGTTTCAATCTTGGGTTAAAAAGCAATCGGTGTCTAACCGTACTGATGAGCTGTGATACGGCGAAACAGATCTGTCTGCAGATGATTTTATATATATATATATATATATATATATATATATATATATATATAAAATGTTGAGTTGTGATGATGCTTAATGTTGTTTTTTCGGTCGTTTACTGATAAAAAGGTATTTTTGGCAAGCAGGTTTTTGTTCTAAAATGCTCGATATTGAGATAGACATTGCGCGTTAATAGGATTGATGTGGAGAGGTTTGTCACTTAACTGAGCAGAGTCATGCCGACTTCGAAGATTTCTGATGGCACCACTCTTATATCTTTCTTCCTTGGGGATTTTTTTTTCGTAATTTGGGTATGTGCATGTGGCTATGTCATAATATTTGTGTGTACATTTGTATTATGTTTGAAACTACATACTGGAGGTGTATATTTGTATTTGAATTATAATAATTTCTGGAGATAACTAAACGTGTATATATGTATATATTATCATTTTCTTTTATTAACCTTCATCCCGTTAATAAATGTACTGCTCCACTATCAATGCAGTACGGTATAAAGATCAATACTTAAATTATGTAACGACTAATCAGCACCTGACGATTGCGTTCTGCATGAAAATTAGTTCTTTGCAACCGGTCAGGTTAGAATCTATATATATATATATATATATATGTAATATAACAATCTGGCCCCACCCGAGGAAGGCTGATGCAAGCGAGGGTGTTTCCGGTCGTTGAAAGGAACGGATGTCGTTTGACCTTATTTCCGGCAGCAGCGGAAATAACTACAGAGACAAACAGAACAGGTGTCTCTGAGAATTACGTGGGCGTGCGTGGGCGAGGCAAAACCGGAAGAAAAAGTCCCGGTTCTGGAAGATTATAAAAAGACCTCGGCACACGGATTCGCCAGTAGAGGAGCAACAGAGATCGGCCGGTGAAGAGAGACACAACAGATAAGACTACACTCCCGTCAACCCATTAGAAGCGCGCTCTCTCAATTCTCTTTTCCCTATTCTACACGGTTCATCGTCATTAATAAAAATATAACTTCATATTTTTATATATATGCGTGTTTGTTGTTTGTCGATATATAACATATATATATATATATATATATATATATATATATATATATATATATATATATATAAACTTTCGATGTTCAAATCAGTTGTATGACCATTTCTACATGAAATCCCTAAGAGAAATTTCACACATCATCGTTAACTTCTTTATTTAAAAACAAAGCAAGATATATTACCGGCGGAAGTTAAAAAAAATACATCACAGAAAAATTAAAGGGGTTGGATTAATAAGAAATTTCTTATTAATCCAGCCCCTTTAATTTAAGTTATTTGTTAACTTCCGCCGGTAATGTACCTTTCTTTATTTTGAAATAAAAAAAAGTTGCCGATGATGCGTGAAATTTCTCTTAGGGATTTCATGTAGAAGTGGTCATACAACTGATTTGAACATCGAAATTTATGTTATATATATATATATATATATATATATATATATATAGTGGGGGATATATGTGGAGTATTCGATTAATAGATAGATAGATAGATAGATAGATAGATAGATAGATAGATAGATATCAAAAGAATGAGATAGATAGATAGATAGATAGATAGATAGATAGATATGAAAAGAATGAGATAGATAGATAGATAGATAGATAGATAGATAGATAGATAGATATGAAATGAATAGATAGATAGATAGATAGATAGATAGATAGATAGATAGATAGATAGATAGATATGAAAAGAATGAGATAGATAGATAGATAGATAGATAGATAGATAGATAGATATGAAAAGAATGAGATAGATAGATAGATAGATAGATAGATAGATAGATAGATAGATAGATATGAAAAGAATGAGATAGATAGATAGATAGATAGATAGATAGATAGATAGATAGATAGATAGATAGATAGATAAGAACAGACTCATTTAGAGTAAGAGAGTGAAAAATGAATGATTAACCGACTAAGATAGATTGTAAATATTCGTACAATCAGTTTGCAGTCTGCAGTCGTTTTTTTTCTAAATTCAGGATAACCAATTTCAAGTTTCATTGACTGGAACTGTCGTTTGGTGGAAGTTGGTTTGTATAATTAGACAGGATGTTCTCACAACCGGAAGACTCAGTTAGACGATGGGAAAAATTTACGCCATTCATTTGAAACTCTTCCTGAGCTGACACCAATTTTCTCCGGCACTATTCTACGTTGCTAAAGTCACGTTCCGCAAGCTGAAACACAAATTGAGAAAATATGCATGTGTGCGCACGCGCGATAAAGATTTCCGCTTACTTCCGTGACATTTGAGGTTTTCGCACAACTTAAAGAATAAAGATTTTTGAAAAATGTCTAATATATATATATATATATATATATATATATATATATATATAAAATAAAGAAATAAAGAAATATAATATATATATATAAAAGTCTGATATATATTTTTAAACAGATATATATATATATCTGTTTAAAAATATATTCTAGACTTTATATATATATATATATATATATATATATATATATATATATTGCAATTTGAACGTTGTAAATTATATCGCTCATTCAGTGAAAAGAATTAGAGCGCGCTAGCTATTGGGCGCGTATAATGATATGCGCTAAAAAGTCGACCTACTTACACCGAGCGCCCATAGCCCAGGGGTAGAGTCGCCGACTGACGCCATTTCGGTCGGGTTTCAATCCTGGGTAAAAAAGCAATCGGAGTCTAACTGTACTGATAAGCCGTGATACGGCGAAACAGATCTGTCTGCGGATGACAATATATATATATTATAATTTACAACGTTTAAATCTATTACAAAGTGTACATTTAGTTTCGACATTGAAGGGACAATGTCTTATCAGCACTTTTTTTTTTTTTTTTTGAAGGGAGATGCAAATTTCGTTTGGGTTGCGAAAATAAAAAACCAGAATGGATCGTAAAAGATCCCCATTCTTTATAATAAATATTCATAACTCTATTTCTATACTGAGCACTATTTTAAATTAATGTTTCGAACGCTGTTAATAATTTCATCCTCCCTTATTCATTTGGCTATATATATATATATATATATATATATATATATAATAATTAAAAAGTTAATTTTAGTGGTAACCTATTTGTATGACATCTATCGACCTGAACAGCGAAAAAACCTGTTAAAAAATATGATCTTCAATAGCGCTCGAACCCACGATCACCTCTGCGAGAGAAACCGCCAAAAAAAATAAAAAAATGAAAAATAAAAATAAATAAACGATTTGTTAATTCAAACAGTTATCCACTAAAATTAACGGTCGATTAAAGTAAACTAGGGTTCTGCCTAGTCAGTCATGTCTCTTTCGAGACATGATCGCCCAAGCGTGTATCACGTATGGCACTTAATTGATTGAAAGTAAACGAAAACTTAAAATTCTAGAAGCTATCTACATCAAACAGTTTAAACCTAGCCTAAATAAAATAAATTTCGACACCTCTACTAACATACTTCAATGCCTATAATCAACGGGAGAGGTCATAGTTATTATACTTACCTCCTACACCATAGTTGTAGCAGTTCCCAGACCAATCCCCTATACTCTCAATTGACTAAAAACCCACTACCACCATTCCTTCTCGGCCTGCAGCCACGTGCGACACAAAAAATGGACCTATTTAATTTTCTCTCTATAACTCCACTCTGTTAATTATTTAAATGTTCTATGATCACTGAATATTAAATGTTCATCCTTTGATAATGGCTTATGTAAGCCGAAAGCTCAGACCTGATAAAAAATCAACAATTATTGCGATTTCTTGTCGTCTTTTCATGACAACACTATCAAGCTAATCAGATCATACGAAAGGATCTTACACAAAATAAATAGACAGAACTTGTCTATATTATTCAATGAAACCTGTATTAATGAAAAAATGCTGCCAAAATACACACACAATATATATATATATATATATATATATATATATATATATATATATATATATATGATAAGATTAGGTTAATAATCCAAATGGATTCTAGTAATATTAGGTTAAATATGAAAATTAAGGTTCTATGTAAATTTAGTTTCAGTCAGTTAAGTGCCATATGTGATACACGCTTGGACGATCATGTCTCGAAAGAGACATGACTGACTGGGCAGAAGATTATTCCGCTGTAAGATGCCATTGCTTTCTGCTGTAGATTGGCTGCCAGCCAAGGCTAAAGAACCCAATCTGTCCTGTTATTTGACTCATACCTAGAGGGGAAAGACATGTATTATATTATTAAGTAGTAATTAATGGGGGATCAGTTTATTACTTCATAACAATAGAAAACCGATCCCCTACTTTATGCCCAGTAGAAGCCTTAATCAGGATTCCAACTATTATATTCAGTCAGTCAGTTAAATGCCATACGTAATACACGCTTGGGCGATCATGTCCCGAAAGAGACATGACTGACTGGGCAAAAGATTATCCCGCAGTAGGTTGCCATTGCTTTCTGCGGTAGATTAGTTGCCAGTCAAGGCTATAGAACCCAATCTGTCCTGTTATTTACCCCATAACTAAGGGAAGAAACGGATTATTACTTTTCCCAAGGGTATTTGCGCGTAAGTAAATGCAAGGAATATCAACTGGAATTCGAACTCGGCTCCCCGATTTCTCGTTTCGAGTCGATATTCTTTGCACTACAACGCACATCCAATTTAGTTTACAGATATTTATTTGCTTCATATGTAAATTCAAGTATTTTATTTGTGGAATAGCCATGTAAAAATAGCTATTCCCCAAATGTAAAATAGTGAATTTATGTGTGTGTGTACATCAAAGACGATTTTATCTTGTGTTGACATAAAACTTTGCTAAGCAACGGTAAAAGTTACCAAATTGCAAACGCAATTCGTAAATTTGTAATGCGGTTCTATGATATATATATATATATATATATATATATATATATTTATATATATTAATAAAAAGTTTTGAATTTAAAAGTGTACTTTTTTTGGACAGTATTTGTTTATTTTTATTATTGTATTTTATATTTCAGACCGCCCTCGGTCCTTCATCAGAAACGAGAGATTTTTTAAATTTGAATGAGAAACGTATTTCACGATAGCGTCCGAATATTTTTTTGTGTTTACATCACGTGGTGTGTTTGTTCACAACATGCAGCACGTCCGTAGAGAAAGTCTGTTTGTTTTAGATAAAAATTTCTTGGAATATCTAAAAAAAAATTTTTAGCTATTGAAATATTTGTAAAGATTCAACACACCTAAGTCCCTATTTAACCCTAGCTTGTGTGTATTTAATTTTAAAATCCAGTATTTTTCTTTCTTTCTGCGTATATATATATATATATATATATATATATATAGGAAAGAATATTAATAAAAAGTTTAGAATTTTACATCACGTGGTGTCGATAAACCAATCAACATGCGGCACGTCCGTTTGGTCATTTTCGGTAAACCAATCAACATGCGGCACGTCCGTAGAGAAAGTCTGTTTGTTTTAGATAAAAAATTCTTTGGAATATCTGAAAAAAGAAAAATTTACATAAACAAATGTAAACAAAAAAATATTCGGACGCTATCGTGAAATACGTTTCTAATCCAAATTTAAAAATCACTTGTTTCTGATGAAGGACCGAGGACGGTCTGAAATATAAAATATAATAAAAATAAACAAATACTGTTTAAAAAAGTACATTTTTAAATTCTAAACTTTTTATTAATATTCTTTCCTATACATATTAAGACAGTATACGTGGATGATCATCACTATATATATATATATATATATATATATATATTACCGATTGACTGAAGTTATATAATTTAACGTATGTCAAGGTGAATGAAAAGTGGTCAAAAGATATTTAGAATAATAATTATTGTTATAAAAATCTAACAATTTCAAGCAACTTATCAGATATCAAATTATCGTGGTATTTCGCCATTGTAATTAGTATTAGGAGACTAACTAATTATTAATTATTAATATATTTCATAAACTATTCTGCTAATAATTAACACTATATTCTTGTTTAGACTCGGATGAGCGGGACACTGCAAAACTTTATCTCGTTTTTTTATACGTATCGAGAACTTTTATATCTTATCTCTTTAAATATTACATATTCTGAGTGTTCTTAAATAGAATCGTATAATTTTCCCGGATTTAATTTTCTTGATATGGTGAGAATAGAAATTTATGAGATCATTTTTATTAGTTCATTTTGAACGGACACTTAGTTTTACGTTATTGTTACTGCGGTGTCACATGATATCGAGGAAATGTAAAGTATTGTTTCATAAATAAATTCTATTGCATATTTGACTTTGTTTAGTTTATGTACAAGGTCAGGTGTCAGCTCTGCGAAGATATATTGATAAAGCGCCATCATTATATCGGAGGTATGTAGATTGCTTAAACAAGATATTTATGAAATGACCAAATTCTAACAGAATTCATGCCAACACCCCCGCTTATAGGCGAACCCATTGATAAACCATTGTTTTATTTATAACAATTATTGTTAAATGTAAAATAGCTTTGATTGGTGCTTAGGTCGCATTTTTTTTTTTTTTTTGTATTTTATTAATATAGAGAGATTTATTTTTAATTATTGGAATTTGTTAACAGGAACGTTAGTAACGAGATTTAACATTTAAATTTGCCATGATTTTATTTCCTGTAGTGCTTATAACCCGGTTGCCTGTATTTTGCTATCAATACCTGATATAATTGAATGTCGTAGAATGCCTGCTTTGTAGGTCTTAAGTAGACCAAAAAGTTTAGGTATTTTAGATTGTATTACATCAGAAGGGTGTGCGTTGTGGTGCAGTGGATATTGGCTTGGAACGAGAAATCGGGGAGCCGAGTTTGAATTATCCGTCTCTCCCCTCTAGTTATGGGTTAAATAACAGGACACACTGGATTCTATAGCCTTGGCTAGCAACCAGTCTACTGCAGAAAGCAATGGCAACCTACTACGGGATAATCTTCTGCCCAGTCAGTCATGTCTTTTTCGAGACATGATCACCCAAAGCGTGTATCAGGTATGGCACTTAACTGACTGAGTGATTATGTCAGTATATACCATGATTTATATTCATTATTAATTAGTTTATCAAAATAGTGAAAGGCATAAGAAAAATTTTCAGTCATCTCGTCGGAACAATCAGTTGATCAGATGTTAAAGCTTTAGGTAATCTGGTTGTAAAATTAACACAATTATGACTGACAGACAAAAGTCCCAAAAAGAAGGCACTTGTATGAATAGAGGAGAAACAATTAAATGCTAAACAAAACTTTGACAGTTTTGTTTAAAAATAACGAATTCTCTTGGATGCTTCAGTGTGTATACACCGTGTATATATAACAGGTTGAAATCTCCTCCTCCCTAAGACGTGCGCCGACAGCTTAGTGATAGGCTCTCTGATGCCAAATCGGTCGAGTTTCAATCCCGGCTGGAAGCAATTGTATGTCTAGCCACACTGATGAGCTGTGATACAGCGAAACAGGCTTTTATGTGCATGACTATACATATATATATTAATAAATATATACATACAGTCCTACGTTGATGGCACGACTCGGAGTTTCATGCGTTATGCAATCATCAGGCGCAATTTTCAAACTCTTGATGTAAAACAAGATATATATATATATATATATATATTATCCATTTTTAAACGAGTTATTTCGCTACCCAGGTATCTACCATGAGTGGTGTCTTCAGGCGATTTTTGATTATTAGAATTATTAGAAATCGCCTGAAGACACCACCTATGGTAGATACCTGGGTAGCGAAATAACTCGTTTAAAAATGGATAATATTCAAAAGTTCTACAATATAATTGTATCGAACACTTTTTAATACAAATGTGTACTGGGCTAACTCTTTTATGACCAAAAACTAAGTATTAAACAATATCTATATAGTCATTCCGCAGACAGATGTGTTTCGCTGTATCACAGCTCATCACTATGTTTAGAAACCGATTGCATTTCACCCAGGATTGAAACCCAACCGAATTGGCGTCAGTCGGCGATTCTACCTCTGAGCTATGGGCACTCGGTAGGAGGGTGCAGACTTTTTAGCGTGTATATTATCATTTATCATTATACACGCCCAATAGCTGAGAGTGTTCTAATTCATTGCTGAATGAACGGTGCGTATATATATATATATATATATATATATATATATATATATATATATATATTCCGATGTTCATACTACATTGAGCACTGTTTTATTCCCGCCTGAATAATAATACTATACATGTGTTTCCCTCATCAATATACTTATTAATTCACGTGACTTCATGTGTGTATGTGAATAGAATAAGTAGAGAAGTGGAGGAAAAGTGTCTTTATTCTAACATGTTTCACAGATTTGTTAATAGGACAATGATTTTTTTAATTAAAAATTAAAAACATCAGAGACAATATGCTGATTGAGTTTTGATTTAATCGGTCAGATACGTGTCACGTGTAAAAAATCAAAAGATGATCATTTTTAAATGTAGGCAACTTATGCCTGTTTATATGCGTGTGTGCCACGTGTAATAAAAACAATAGATGTTTAGACGTGTATGAGAAGAATCATGGGTGGTTTAATGTAAGAAAGTGTCTTTATAAGTCGCTAATGATAGTATGTGTGTGAATGACTAAACGAAATACATTTCCGTTCAAAATTGTAGTGAAATAATGTATATAAGTGTCAAGTGATAAACGATTTTCTTTTATATATATATATATATATATATATATATATATATATATATATTCTTCCTTTCCTTTTTCCCTTTTCTTTCCATTTTGTTTTAGCCCACCCTGTCAAACATCACTTCCTTTACTTCCCTTTCCCCCTTTTTAGAACTAGACAAAGTCAAATTTTTAAATTTTTCATTTACAACTCAATCTAAAAGTAATGCTGTCCAAAATCTAAAAATAGACATTGATTGCTACCTACTTATTAATCCCACCTATCTATTTTTTTTTTTTCTGTGATGTAAATTTTTAAAAATTTTGAACTTCCGCCGGTAAGTTTTATTTTATTTTGAGTATAAGTTGCCGATGATACGTGAAATCTCTCTTAGGGATTTCATGTAAAAATGATCATACAACGGTTTTGAACTTCGAAATTTATCTTATTTTATAATTCGTTCTGTAATTTAAATATTAATTACATTGAGCCTTCCACCTGGATCATTTTTAATATTAAAATATTAATATTAATTAGGATCTGGTCTTTGGGATTTACCTTCCTGCTTTTCCTTTTGGATTAAAGGTTTAAAAAAAAAAATATATATATATATATATATATATATAGAGAGAGAGAGAGAGAGAGAGAGTTATGGTGATACTTAGTGCTAAGTTCATTATTTTTCAGTGGTTTACTGATAAAAAGATATTTTGATAAGCAGGTTTTTTGTCGTAGAGTGCTCGATATCGAGATAGAAATAAAGCATTAATAGTATTAATGTTAGGAAGTTTCTTATCATCAGGTACCCATCGATTGGCTGATGTAGATTATTTTGAAATATCCCGTGAAATCAATTACTGTTCTTTCATGTTGGAATCTCACTACAAAGTCCAAGGATCGAACTCATGACCACTAGATGATACTAACACATGTCTAACCAACTACTACATCCACTACGCCACCGTCCTGTTGTTTGTATGTTGCTTTTCTTGAGCGAAGACTTGTATTTTTTTATGAATCTTTCTTCCTGCATTATTAATATTTCATAATCTGTTTTGATATATATATATATATATATATATATATATATATATATATAAAACTCTTGGTAACTAACGTGTATATACACCACATATATAAAACACGCTAAAATTTCCTTTCTTTTATGGGTAAGGGAGTAAAAACTCCGACTTACACCATATCGATCGAATTTCGATCCCAGTTAGAAGCAAGTGGATGTCTAGCCACATTGAATAGCTGTTATACAGTGAAACAGGCTTGTATGTGGATGCCTAATATATTATATATATATATATGTGTGTGTGTGTGTGTGTGTGTGAGAGAGAGAGAGAGAGAGAGAGAGAGAGAGAGAGTGGCATCAAGTGATTTCATATAAATTATCGCTCGGTATTTTCGGGTTTTGCAAAGTCTGTTACTTCAATCGATAATTTAAAGAATTTAAAACCCACGTCTGTGAACACAAGAGAGAGCCCCATTAGGAAAATCAATTTAACATTCTATCCCTGTTGACAAAATAAAAGACTCAGAAATTTCAACGTATGTCACTTGAGGAAGGCCGGAGCGTACAACGGCAGTAAAGATGAAAACTACAGTCCGTATAATGTAAATAGTGTAACTACATGTATTATTATTGTCAGTTGTATGTTGTAAATTGCATCATTAAATATTGTCAATGGTAAGAGCCAAGTGATCAAATATGAACCTTTGAAGTGTCCCATTGTGTCATGTGTCCCACTTATCTCGAAGTAATATGGGAGAGAATCATGTGTGGAGTCTGAAGTTTAGCTTATTATGTAGTAAACTTTCAAGAATAAGGTTTGCAGTGAAAACCGAACTCTTTACCCCAATTTACAGATAAATCTTCTATCCATTGATCTACGGCAGAGGAGCCGTTTGGTCGTAGTGGGTGCAAAAGCGTCTTCAAATCGGTGTGACCCTCTCGTATACCATATTAATACAGACACTTTTCTGGGAGACACAACCAGGTGTTCGAAACAACTTAATAACGAACAGCCATCAATTTAATTCAGGACCCGTGTCAAGGAGCAAGAAGCAAGAGCCTATAGCTGAAAATAGTCTTAGACCTCGGCAAAGTTTCGCTTATAATCTGCAGCTTGTCACCGGCAGCTTTTGGTGGACAGCGTTTGAATGAAAGCGAACGGCAAATATTGCGCATTAAGCCAGAAGGTTTACTATAAATGAATCAAGAACTGTGTTTAGAACGTCAACAGCGGATTGTATAAAAGATTTGAAAGTACAAGGATTTCTGCTGCCAGAAATGGGGAGATTAGGGTATCAGCGGAAATAATGACGTGAATGTTGAGGATGGCGAAGAATTCCAACTTTCCAATTTCGAGTACGAAGAACATCAGTTCTTTCACGATAATTTTAAATATTTCGCTATACATGTACTTCATACAGTTTAATTGTACGCAAACACACACACACGCGAGCGCGCACGCACACACGCACATGCATATAAGCACTAATCATCTGAGAGACTCCTTTCTGACTTCCATCAGTATGGCTAATGCTAACCTCCAGAAGAGTGACTCATTTTGCATTTTTGAAATAATGGTTCCTGCTGACATGAAATATTGTAAAAATATCATCTTTAATCAACTGCTATGTCTGCGGGTTGGAATCTTGGTTTACTGTTGCACAACATTTTCCGTTAGTTTCCAAATATCAATGCACCTCTGCAAACTCCATCTATCGCAATTTCAGAAAATCTGCTTCTTTCATGGAGGTGGGGGACGGTTACTCCAAAACAATTTGGTAACGCAGTATCAACACAAGATTGTTGTCATAATGTATCTACCCTGATAAAGACTTTAAAATATTGAAAGCCGAGACGATATTTCGATATTAGACTAGAATAACTTCTACTCCAACAGTTTCTTTCCTCGCACTTCCCGACTGTGGAATTCTCTTCCAAACGATTGCTTCCCCGACGGCTACAATCTCCAGGAGTTTAAATGTAAGGTCAATAGACACCTCCTAACACACTAACCTGCTCCCATTCTATCAAACACTCTTCCCATCTGCCCGACACTCATCCTCGCTATCCTTACTCATCTATCACCTTTCTCCTGACATTCCCTATGTCTATCCACTCCTTCTCTTTACCTTCCCCTATGTAGCCCCATGCGCAATAGTGGCAGTGGAATGCCTTGCTTGGGGTGAGATGATTAAAAAAAAAAAAAAAAAAAAAAAAAATTCTGATACACACAAACATATGTAAAAATACACAAGTATACACACACACACACACACACACACACACACACACACACACACACACACACACACACACACATATATATATATATATATAAACAAATATGGTGCAAACAAAGAAGAGGATAAAAAATCATTATATATATATATATATAATAGACTTCTGATTTTTTATCCTGTTCTTTCTTAGCACCCATATATATATATATATATATATATATATTTTTTTTTAATCATATCACCCCGAGCAAGGCGGTAACGCCACTGATGTGCAGGGGGCTACGTAAGAGTGAAAAGATTGGAAAAGAGAAAGCCGGAAACCACGTCCTAAACAGGAAACAAGGGATGAGCCTCTTCACCTGTTCAATAAACGTGGGTGGAGTGTGAACCGGGTGATAGTTTAGTCTATCTACCCCAATTAGTCTATCTACCCCAATACTGTTAAATATAAGAGACAATGAATGTCTATTACGTTTAATCATGAGCTGTTCTAAACATCGTATTTTGGCTTTAATTTCAGTTGAAAATAAAGACAGAAATTCTCCACCATTTGGATAATTTTTTATTAAATTGGTTCTAAGTTTTCGGCTCACATGAGCCATCTTCAGAGACGTTACAAAGATATTAACACAAAAACATCCACCATCACTTGTAACCTCTCTGAAGATGGCTCATTTGAGCCGAAAGCTTAGAACCAACTTAATAAAAAATTATCCAAATGTTAGAGAATTTTTGTCTTTATTTTCACCTGAAATTAAGGCTAAAATGCACGGCTCGTGATTAAACATAATAGACATTCATTGTCTTTTATATTTAACAGTATATGTTTAGAAAATTATTTGCTGCCTCGATACACTATATATTAGTACATTAGTATATATATATATATATATATATATATATATAGTGTATATATATATATATATATATATATATATATATACTAATGATCCTCAAAATAGTACTCCTCCAAAAAAATATCATCTATAAATAAAAACAATTATAATTTGAGACCCAAAACTGAAGAGAAAATCTATATAAAATAAATAAATAAAAATTAAAAATAAACACCCCCTAAGCCTTGCGTACGTTTCTACACTCTTTGCTCACGTCACTACAATTTTAACCGCGTCACTACAGTCACCAGTTGTACGAAACTCACTGTTTGTCTCTATATACGCTGGCGAAGACTTAAGAATATCGACAGCTTACACGATATTTTGATATTAGAAACAAGCTTATAATGAAATTTCCTTCTTATCTGAAAAGGATTATTCGTAATTTGGAAATGTCGATCAATAAAATTCGTAATTTGGAAAAGTCGACCAGTGAAATGAATTAATGCAAAATGCCAGTTATATTTAATAAGATTTGTCTTAAAGAAACGTTGCTGCGTAACTGCACAATATATATATATATATATATATATATATATATATATATATATATATATATATGTATGTATGTATATTACTTATTAAATATCATATAATCATCTTCTTTTATCTGCCATATCCTTTCAGAACGTAGGCGATCATGGCCTTCCACGTCTCCCTATCCCTGGAGGCTCTTAGCACGCTTTCTCCTGTTACACCACCCACACCCCGCTCTGTCATCCACTAGCTCAAGCCCATAAATCTAGAATATAAATGTATAGAAACTAACATGGCCACAAAATGAGGGATCAGTTTATATATTGATTATAATATAGATTTGATCCCCCACTTTATATCCCCATTATAATTTCTTATAAACAATTGGCATATATTTTCTTTTAGGACAGTAGGCGATCATGGCCTTCCACGTCTTCCTATCCGTGGTGGCTCTTAGCACGCTTTCTCCTGTTACACCACCCAAACCCCGCTCTGCCATCCATTAGCTCAAGCCCATAAATCTAGAATATAAATGTATAGAAACTACCATGGCCACATACGAGGGATCAGTTTATATATTGATTGTAATATAGATTTGATCCCCCACTTTATATCCACATTATAATTTCTTATAAACAATTGGCATATATTTTCTTTTAGGACAGTAGGCGATCATGGCCTTCCACGTCTTCCTATCCCTGGTGGCTCTTAGCACGCTTTCTCCTGTTACACCACCCAAACCCCGCTCTGCCATCCATTAGCTCAAGCCCATAAATCTAGAATATAAATGTATAGAAACTAACATGGCCACAAAATGAGGGATCAGTTTATATATTGATTGTAATATAGATTTGATCTCCCACTTTATATCCACATTATAATTTCTTATAAACAGTTGGCATATATATTCTTCTTTTATGTGCCCTGTCCTTTCAGGACGTAGGCGATCATGTCCTTCCACGTCTCCCTATTCCTGGTGGCTTTTATCACTCTTTCTTCCGTTACACCACGCAACCCTTGTTCCGTCATCCACCCGATCAGGTCCTTCAAATATGTTATCCCCTGCTTTCCCCATCTCTTTTTTCCTCTACCTGGCGTGTGAGTATCAGATTCTCTAAGCACTCCTTCCTCATTATATGTCCCAGGAACTTTAGCTAACCTTTCCTGATGCTCAGTATTAATTTCCTTTTCGTTTCTATCCTTTCCAAAACCTCATCATTACTCACATGCGTGATCCATGATATGCGCACAACCTTTCTGTAGAAGCACATTACAGTTGCTCACTTTTTTGTTCATAGCGAAACTTACCTATTTCTTAATGCGTCCTTGGCCGTGACAATTCGCCTTCGGATCTCTGTGTCGAATTTTTTATCTTCTGTTAGAAAACTTCCCAGGAATTTAAATTTTTGTACCTGCTTGATTTTAATATCCCCCACCTGTATTTGGCCTTTTGGGCTGCTCTTTTTGCTGTTGACCATCATTCATTTTTTTGTAGTTTATTTGTAGTCCTATCTTGTCACTCTCCTCAGCTAACTTCTGTAGAAGGTCTTGTAGTTTCAATTCCGTGTCTGCTTTCAGCACTGTATCATCTGCGGACTTTATGTAGATCAGATTGTGGCATCCGATGACGAATCCGGGCATAACTTCAAGGGTGCTCAGAAAAATCTCACTGTACAAGTTGAATAGATCCAGTGAAAAGACACATCCTTGTCTTACGCCCCTTTCTATGTTTGTATATATGCTGAATTCGTTTCCTGTTCGTATGCAGTCGGTTTGCTGCCAGTAGAAATTCAAGATTACTCTAATGTCTTTCCCAAATATGTCGACGTTACTGAGCATTTCTATCAATTCTTTGTGGCGTACTTTGTCAAACGTCTTCGCATAATCAATAAAACTTAGGTACACGTCATGTTTCATTTATATTGCTCTTTTTGATAGCATCCGAAATATAGATATGGCATTCTCTGTTCCAGTGTCTTTGTTGAACCAACACTGCTCTTGTCCTATCGCTGGCCTGATTCTGCTTCACGCTCTATTCATCAGGATTCGGACGATCAGTTTTGTAATGTGGCCCATCAGACTGATTTTTCGGTGGAGTTCGCATTCGTTTACACCTGGCTGCTTAGGCAGTGCTATGAAAATTAACCTGCTTAGATCATCCAGTATTGCACCACTGTTATTGATTTCATTTATTATTTCTGTAATTTTCTCTACGCCGAATTCTTCCATGGCTATCAGCATCTCTATTACAATGCCGTCTGGTCAAGCTGCTTTGTTTCTATTCAGTTTGGTCATTGCAGATTCCACTTCCGGTCTGTTATCATCTTTGTGTATTGTCAGTTGCTCTCTCTTGTCGTGGAAAAGATTTTTTATATATTCTCCACATCGCTGTAGTATTTCTTCTTTCTCCAATATGATCGTTCTATCCTTGGATTTTATACATTCTGTTGAGGAGCGTGTTTTTGTCCTGACAGTTCCCTTATTTCTTTATGCATATCTGCTTTATTAGGCCTACACAATCTCGCTATTTCTGCACATTTGTTGATGAGCCATTCCTCTTTAGCCTGTCAGCATTTGTCCCTTATTTCCTTGTGTAGTTTTCTGTATTTTTTCCATGTCTTTGCATCATGTCGAGAATCTCTTCAGTCATCCACTGGTTTTTTCTTCTGTGTTTGATTTCCTTTTGGACAATGTTACTGGCGCTTCCTTTAGACTGAGATAGATAGATAGATAGATAGATAGATAGATAGATAGATAGATAGATAGATATGAATAGACTGAGATAGATAGATAGATAGATAGATAGATAGATAGATAGATAGATAGATAGATAGATAGATATGAAAAGACTGCGATAGATAGATAGATATGAAAAGACTGCGATAGATAGATATGAAAAGACTGCGATAGATAGATAGATAGATAGATAGATAGATAGATAGATAGATAGATATGAAAAGACTGCATAGATAGATAGATAGATAGATAGATAGATAGATAGATAGATAGATATGAATAGACTGCGATAGATAGATAGATAGATAGATAGATAGATAGATAGATAGATAGATAGATAGATAGATAGATTTGGTCAGCAATCATTATTTTAAACATGTGTCGTCAAAAACGACTAATAAGGAAGATTTTATTAATTCTTGATTTAATTTGTCCAGTATTCTTACACGTTTCCTTTTTGCCGGAGATCCCATTTCGAGTTTCCGATTCCAATTTGTACTTTGTATTTGTTTTTCGCACTGTCAGTGTATTTTTTCTGCAGACTGAGGTCTTTCATGATTGTTGTATTGGTACTGCACTAGGCTTCTTCAGTCTCCTGAGTTTCACCCTTAGTTTTCAGATGACTGGGAGGTGCTCACTTCCCAATTCGGCACTTGGATAGGTTTTGCATTGAACCATTACATTTCTGAATTTCCTCTTTATGGTTATGTAATCGATTTGGTTTTTGTGTCGCCTCCTGGGCTTCTCCATGTGCATAGACGTCGTAGGTGTTCTTGAAACCAGTTGTTCTTTATTACTTGCTCATACACTACACTAGAATCCGTTAAGAACGGGACAACATTTAGATACGTATTGTTCGACATTTAGATGATTACATTTTGGGATTTAACAGACACCAAACTCACCAGCGAATACATAATTCGGAAAAATGGAAACAATTAAAAATATTGATTTACTGATTAATAATTTGTTTATTTTGAATTAATTAGATGATTATATTTTCAATTTTAAAATTTAGAAGCAGGACCCTGATAAGCAGCATTGTGTAAAACTCTGGAATTGGTCAAATGCGTTAATGCCATTGAAGATTTATTCAGATATTGAATATTGTTGCTCTAGTTAGCTATTGAAGAAGAGTAAAGCAGCTTGGAATAAACTGACATTGAATTCTGCTGTTGCATATTTACACCACGTTCTCGTTCACTTCGTGCGGGTCTAGAAAAGTGTTTGAGCGGAAAGTGTGAATGCTGCCTCAAAACACCACAGAGGTTCCATCAGTGACGCTGGCTTGTGCAGCAGTTTTTAATCAAGGGCACCACTTCAGAGGTCCATATTCCCCTCAAGATCTAGATCGTTGCGTCTTTTTCCTCTTCAAAACTCAAATCCCACTTGAAAGAAAACACGATTTCAATTTGTGAAAGAAGTCACAGCAGTGTGACGACGCAGCTGCTCGCTATCTCAAAAAAAAAAAAAGAATTTCAGTAAGTGTTGTGGATTCCAGGGTGAGGAACCGCACAAAATAATCAACAACAAAACAAATATTTGAGATAGAAAAATAGGTTATATTAAACGTAAAGATACACACTGGAACGCAGGTTAGCAATCCAGTAATACGATTAGTAGGAATATATATATGTATATACAAGTCTTTGAAATGAAGCCGTGCTGGAATTAGTATATCCGTGTAATACTATTCTGGTTGAGTGGAGCTCAGAGCTACTATGATTACTGACGCGGTATTCTCTGTGTAACTTCGGTATTTCTCGGTAACTTACGAACCTCTTACGGTACTCGTACTGTAACTAACGTATGGTACTATGGCAGGACTATAAAGATACTCACGTCGAGTTCATTATCATAGAAAATGGGGAGATCCCACAACAGTAATGCTTCCATCAATAGAAAATATGCTAAATAATTTATGTGGATCCAGAAGGAGGCTACTTCGAAGATAATCAAATGACGAATTGATGTGTTATAGTTTATATTTCATTAGCATCAGTCTCGATATAATTTTATCAGACCGCGAACGTATAAAATAAATAAAAAAAAATAAAAATGGCTTGTATCCAGTTACTCATGTCGGCCATACTACCACTTCTTTGAGGATAAAATACCAACATCGGAAGAATAACATCTTCGAAAATAGTCAGTGAAGTTCCTGAAAATGCTTGGAAAGTCAAAAATTAAGGAATACTTTTACATTCCTTTTGTCCAGTAAAAAGAAAACATGTAAGAAGACTGGAAAAATTAAATCAAGAATTAATAAAATATTCCTCACGAAACGTTTAAAACAATGATTGCTGACCAAATCTATCTATCTATCTATCTATCTATCTATCTATCTATATATATATATATATATATATATATATATAGTCATCCGCAGACAGATCTGTTTGGCTGTATCACAGATCATCAGTACGGTTATACATCCGAATAATTTTAACTATGGGCGCTCGGTAGAAGGAGACAGACTTTTGTATCCTACGCCAGTGGCCAGAGTGTTCTAATTCATTTCTGAATGAACTATGCGTAGATGCTAGAGTAGCTACTGTTTTTTCAAAATCTACCATTCTTCCAGAGTGGACAATCTGGGAGTAAGAGCGTATATATATATATATATATATATATATAGTGATGATCCACGTATACTGTCTTAATATGTATAGGAAAGAATATTAAAAAGTTCTGAATTTAAAAATGTATTTTTGGGCAGTATTTGTTTATTTTTATTATTGTATTTTATATTTCAGACCGCCCTCGGTCCTTCATCAGAAATATATTTTATTTTATTTTAATATTTTTCCTATATATATATATATATATATATATATATATATATATCAGTCAGTTATGTGCCATACATGATACACGCTTGGACGATCATGCCTCGAAAGAGACATGACTGACTGGGCAGAAGATTATCCCGCATTAGGTTGCCATTGCTTTCTGCGGTAGACTGGTTGCCGACCAAGGCTGTAGAACCCAATCTGTCGTGCTATTTAACCCATAACTGGAAGGAAGAGACGATTAATACCTTTCCCAAGGGTATTTACGCGTAAGTGAATGCAATGAATTCAGCTGGAATTCGAACTCGGCTCCCCGATTTCTCGTTTCGAGCCGATATCCAATGCACCACAACGCACGTCCATATATATATATATATATATATATATATATATATATATATATATATATATATATATATATATATATATATATATATATATATATATATATATATATATATATATCCAAAATGAATAAGAACGAAGAGAATAATTGCAAGGTTCAAAAGATTAATTTTAAAGGAAGTGTTTTTTTTCTCAATAAAACCTTTATTACCATCCTTATTAACTACCTGATGAGACGTTGTTCTTTCAGTGTCAAAACAAAATGTACAATTTTGTAGTAGTTTGTACCTGTTCAAAAGTATTAATAATATACATATATATATGTGGGGCAAGTGATTGAGTGCTTAGAACGTTATATATATATATATATAAAAAATGAATAGAATTGACCTAGTTACTAAGGCTGCTTAAAAGAAAGGTTGCTGCCTTATTGTACCTTATATATATATATATATATATATATACAGAAAAATCTAAGTGAACCTACCTAGGTTTCACGCTTCGGCTCGTCAGGGTAATTTGGCTCCAGTTTACCCTGACGAGCCGAAGGGTGAAACCTAGGTAGGTTTGTTGGCTCTCACTTAGATTTTTCTGTCTTCGTTGCTCTACTTTCGTATTGAGCGCTTTAATGTTAGGGTTTTCGTCCTGGGGTTTTTTTTTTCTTTCCTACGAGTGCTTGACTTTTTGTTCATGTACTTCTTTTGTTTCTTTTTTTACTTCCCCTCCTCTTCCCTCCGAGTTCGTTTTCGGTGGGTTTTTCAAGACGAACTTAAATACAGTATATCAATTACTAGTATTAGCAGAATTATTTTTGTTACTATTAATATTGTTATAATTATTATCGTTATTATTATATGCATATATATATATGTGTGTGTGTGTGTGTGTGTGTGTGTGTGTGTGTGTGTGTGTGTGTGTGTGTGTGTGATTGTAAAACGTTCTGAAATTATCAAGCACGTTCTCTTTCAAATGCCACCTCGTCCCTTTAAGTGGGATTTGAGTTTCTAAGAGGAAAAAGACGTAAAAGTGAATAATATTTGACAATGCTTCAAATTTTGGGGGGAAATATACATTTAATATACTAAACTTCCGTCACTGCTACCATCACCAAATAAAAAAGGACGAGGTGGCACTTGAAAGACGAGGATCTCCTTGGTAATTTCAGAACCTTTTACAATCACACGATAGAATGACCAGAGTTTTCAATATTTTCTTCAAATTTTCCGCTGTTTTACTGGTTACTGGTTGCCCCGAACGTTCATCATCTTGAATCCAACCTCGAGTGGTATTAAAACGTAAGTGACACTCAAAAGAAAGTTCAGTAATAACCTGATGAATGGTCTCAGTAGCAAATTCGTGAAGTTGCAAGCTAAATTTACTTCACGTTTTATTTCCGATTTCGTAAAGATCACAGAGCCATTCCAACGCAACCGTACAAAATTTCCTGTGACAATTGGACACGAGTAGATGATATATAACGGCACTGACATTATTCAGTAGGCTGGATTTCATTGATTCAGTCGGCTAGATAGCAAGAAGCGCGTTCCAGTTGAAAATGTAGAGGCCTTGAACATTATGACATTCCCACATCTTCAAGATTCTTTCGTCTATAATTGAGGTCTCACTGGACCGATTAGCCATCCGCATCCTTCAATAGAGCTGTATTGCATAAAGCCCGGGAAAAACATCGATCGCTCCCAAAACACTTGATTAGAATTGTTTACAGTCGTAACTAATCAATCGTAATGAAGTTAATATATTAATTACAACTGATTTCAGGGCTGTGGCGTCCATCAAAACAACCAAATAAATTTGTAAAAATAAGCATTCATTAATAACAATTCGACAATTGCATAAATTAAAATTAAAGCATTTAATTACTGAGTCCCCTTCAAAAACACGGAAGCAATTATAAGCCTTAACAGCAATAATTAAAAGAGTTATTTCTTTTCGAAATTACGTTCGCGAGTGGATTTTTTTTTTTTTTTTGCTTTATTTTAATAAGGAATCTTCCATTAAAATTCCATATTTGACTCGGATTCCTTTTCATTACAATTAATCAGTAATGATAAGTTGGCAGTGATATCGGAAAAATAATAAAAAATTACAAAAAAATGAATATTATTTGACAATGCTTCAAATAGTAATAGGCTTACGGACATATCACGACGAAACACCGGTTGCCATGTGATCAGCAAAGCGAAGCGAAGTCGATCCTTAACTTCACATAGTAGGGTGACCCTTAAGAAAATCAGGTGCTGGCGACGTAATGGAAAACGGATCAAGTGTTTGCGTGACACATTGAGAAGACCAAACGGTGTAAGCTTGTATATGCGGGCGGTGTCATGAAAAACTGCTCGTCTATTTGGGTGAACCTTTGAGAAGACCAGGTGATATAAGCTTGTATATGCGGGTGGTGTAATGAAAAACTGCTCGTCTATTTGGGTGAACCTTTGAGAAGACCAGGTGATATAAGCTTGTATATGCGGGTGGTGTAATGAAAAACTGCTCGTCTATTTGGGTGAACCTTTGAGAAGACCAGGTGATATAAGCTTGTATATGCGGGCGGTGTCATGAAAAACTGCTCGTCTATTTGGGTGAACCTTTGAGAAGACCAGGTGATATAAGCTTGTATATGCGGGTGGTGTAATGAAAAATGGCATGCCTAGTTGAGTGACCCTATGAGAAAACCAGGTGATGTTAGCTTGTATATGGAGGGGTGTAATAGAAAATGATTCACCTAATTGAGTGACCCCTTGAGAAAACTAGGAACTGTAAGCTTGTATATACGAGTGAGGTAATGGAAAATGGCACGCTTATTAGTATACCCTTTGAGAAGACCAGTTGCCGTCAGCTGAAATATTCGGATGGCGTAATAGAAAATGGCTGTACTAATTGGGTGGCCCTTTGAGAAGACTGGGAAATGTAAGTTTCTTAATGCGAGTGGTGTAATGGACAATGGCTCTCCTATTTTTGCACCCCTTTGAGAAGACCAAGTGCTCTAAGCTTGTATATGCGGGTGGTGTAATTGTAAATGGCTAAGCAACTTGGATGACCCATTGAGAAGACCAGGTACTGTAAGTTCGTTTATCCGAGATGTGTAAATGGAAAATGGCTTAGCTACATTGATGTTCCCTTGAAAAGACCAGGTGCTGTAAACTTGTATATGCGTGCTGTGTAATAGAATATGGGTTGCTTATTTAAATGATCTCTTGGGAAGACAAGGTGATGTAGGCTTATATATGCGGACGGCTCGCCTATTTAAATGATCCCTTGATTAGATCATTTGCTGTAAACTTGTATATGCGTGCGGTTTAATGGAATATAGCTCACCTAGATGGGTGGCCCCTTGATTAGACATGGTGCTGTCTGCTTGTATATGCGGGTAGTGTAATGGAAAATGGCTTGCCTATTTGAATGACCCCTTGAGAAGACCAGGTGCTGAAAGCTTGTATATGCGTGTGGTGTGATGGAATATGGCTCGGTTATTTGGTTGACTTATTGAGAAGACCAGGTGCTGTAAGCTTGGATATGTGGGTGATGTAATAGAATATGGCTCGCCTATTTGAAAAAGACCAGGTGCCGTAAGCTTGTATATGCGGGTCGTGTAATAGAATACAACTCGCCTATTTGAATGATCTCTTGAGAAGACGAGATGCTCTAAGCTTGTATATGCGGGTTTTGTAATGGAAAATAGCTCGCCTATTTTGGATAACTTCTTGAGAAGTCCATATGCCATAAATTCGTATATGCGGGTGGTGTAATGGAGTATGGCTCACCTAGTTGGGGGATCCCTTGAAAAGACAAGGTACTGCCTGCTTGTATATACGGGAGATGTAATGGAAAATGGCTTGCCTATTTGTGTAACCCTTTTAGAAACCAGGTGCTGTAAGCTTGTATATGTGGGTGGTGTAATAGAATATGGCTCGCATATTTGAATAATACCATTGAGAAGACCAGGTAAAAACCAGGTAAGTCTTTGAGAAACCAGGTGTTGTAAACTTGTATATCCGGTTGGTGTCATGGAATATGTTTCACCTAGTTGAGAGATCCCTTGAGAAGGCGAGGTGCTCTAAGCTTGTATATGCGGGTGGTGTTGTGAAAATGGTTCGGCAATTTGGATGACCCCTTGAGAAGACCAGGTGCTGTAATATTGTATATTCCAAGTGCTTGTATATGCAGTTTGTATAATGGAAAATGGATCGCTTATTTTTTGTAACTCCTTATTAATACCAGGTGTTGTAAGTATGTATACACGGGTGGTGTAAGTATGTATACACGGGTGGTGTAAGTATGTATACGCGGGTGGTGTAAGTATGTATATACGGGTGGTGTAAGTATGTATACACGGGTGGTGTAATGGAATATGACTCATCTAATTAAGTGAGCTCTTGATGAAACCAGGTGCTGGAAGCTTGTATATGCAGATGATATAATGGAATATGGCTCGCTAATTTGGGTAAACCCTTGAGAAAACCAGGAACTGTAATTTTGTATAACTGTGTGGTTTATAGGTAAATGGCTCGCCTATTTGGGTGACTGCTTGGAAACCAGGTGCTGTGAACTTGTATATGCAGGTGGTATAACGGAAAATGGCTCGCCTATTTGTGTAACTATTTAAGAAGAGCAAATACTGTAAGTTTGTATTTGCAAGTGGTGTCATAGCTGACCACTTGAGTAGACCAAGTGCTGTCAGCTTGGATATGCGGGTACTGTAATGGAAAATGGCTCGCTAATTTGTGTAATGATAGATGGCTCGCCCAGTTGGATGAAAACCTTGAGAAAACCAGATGCTGGAAACTTGGATATGCGGGTGGTGTAATAGAAAAATGCTCCCCTATTTGGTGACACTATGAAAACATCAGGTGTTTAAGCTCGTATATGCAGGTGGGTTAATCGAAAACTGCCCGACTAATTGAATGTCTGATTAAGATGACCTAGTGCAGTAATCTTTGATATGCGGGTGGTGTAATGAAAAATGGCTAGCTCAGTTGGGTTAAATCCTTGAGAATATCAGGTGCTGTAAGTTTGGATATGCTAGTGGTGTAATAGAAAACGGCTTGTTTATTTAGGTGCCCTCTTTTGAAAACCAGGTAATATATGCTTGGATATGCGAGTGATGTAATACCAAACGTCTCGCCTAGTTGAGTGAGACCTTGAGGATACCATATTTGTAAGTTTGGCTATTCAGTTGGTGGAATGGAAAACTGCTCGTTTATTTGGGTGACCTATTGAGAAGACCAGGTGTTATAACTTTGGATATGAGCGTGGTGTAATAGGAAACAGCTTGATAAGTTGATTGAATGCTTGAGAACATTAGGTGCTATCAATTTTGATGTGGGGGTGGTGTAATGGAAAATAGCTGGGAATGGTAAATCGAAGTGCTGATTTCAAATTCCAATCAGTATATTCCTTTACGCGCAAATACCCGTTTTAAGAAAGGCAGTAATCCACCTCTTCCCCTTCCTAGCTAAAGACTAACTAGTAAGATTTTTACCACTAAACAATTATCCTCTCAAAAATAAATTACTAATTCCAAAATATTTTCTGGCTTTAAATAACCTTTGTGGTGATACCGAACAAAGCGAGGGACCGGATGTTTGCACTCTCACGACCAAAAAGCAAATGACCAAAACTCGTCGGTGCGCACCCCCGGCTTCGCGCAGATGTTCCGGTTGAAAACTAAAAATAAATATGAAATTCCAGTTCGCGAGCCTACGCGAACTTTATTTATCGGCCAATGGGAAACCCAGAATCAAATACGGATGTGAATTCCCAAATGATCTGCTGCGATCCAAAAGACGAAATAAAAAGCGATACAGAAATCATCGCCAGACAGACACACAGAGACAGACTCGAGAGAGACGAGTGTAATTAGTATCTCCTTTTCTTCTTCTCTGTCTCTAAATTACTTACCGACCAAAGGAGCGGATACATCAACGACATTCCTTATTTACAACGCTCCACATTCATACGCACAAATTCTCTTTTCAGCATTTTATTGCCATGAACATTTTAACGTCCGTTGTACTCCTCTTTAAAGGATTACTTTAATTGTAAAACCTTAATTGAAATGTGCATATATAAAATGTTGTTTCTAAACTCAATTTGCTTTTCTTGATTTATAATCTTTTATGACTTATAGTAGGATATCTACAACGAGGCCGAATTCTGTTAATCTGCAACAACATACAACTACTCATCACCCACTACACCTTCAAAGGTTTGATAAACCTGAGAAAACAAAACCATCAATTAAGTAACAAAAGTAATGATAATATAACTTTTAATGTTGTATTCACTAGATGAAAATTATCATGAAATAGAAAGAATAGATAAAAAGTAATCTTGTCGGAAATGATTGAATGTAATACTAGATTCTTTTTAGTTGCTTTAAAGAACACCAGGAGACTAAGATAAAAAATACTATTCAAAATTTAATAATGACTGGCAGTGCTTTATATAACAACTAGCAGTATAACCCGGTGTTGCTCGGGTGTAATGAAAACTTATATATATATATATATATATATATTATCGATTTTCTTCACTATTGTAAAAACTGCAACCTTGAAACTTCTGAATATCGTTTCTTATGTCTTTGTCTATGAGTGTATCAAATTTGATTAAAATCGGACCACTCCTTCTATAACCCGACTTTTTCGATTATCGATTTTCGATATTTATCGGGGGTACCTCGATACAAAACCTAGCTAAGAACACTCACAGACGCTTATAGGACAACTGTGTAAATTTTCAAGAAAATCGGTTCAGCCGTTTCGGAGTCTATAAGTAACGGACACACACACACACACACACACACACACACACACACACACAAAGTTCCATTTATAAATAAGTTTAGATAATAAAATTCAATAAAATAATACTAATTCTTTTTATAATTTCACTCCAAACAAGACGGGCTTGCGACCATATCACGTTGAATACACCGGTTCTCGTTGAGCCTGGTTAGTACTTAGATGGGTGACCGCTTGGGAATACCAGGTGCTGTAAGCGTTTAGTGACGGATGTGCGTTGTGGTGCAGTGGATATAGATGGGCCATAAAGCGCGTGGCCTTTGACTTCGACATTGCATATGGGAAAGGAAACACTATACCACACGTAGACGCTCTATCAAGACTAGTTTAACAATTAACTATTAAAAAGATCAGACAATTCAAAAGATAAAATACTGCACAGAGTTGAATCAGATGTATTACACTAGTAATCTTGCATCTGAAAATTTATAGGATCCGGTATTAAGCAAGGTAACATATAAATTTAAAAATAAATAAATAGAAGAATTGTTCTGTGTGTATTATATTCTTCTTCTTCTTCTTCTTCTTCTTCTTCTTCTTCTTCTTCTATGTGCCCTGTCCCTTCAGGACGTAGGCGATCATGGTTCTCCACGTCTCCCTATCCCTTTTGGCTCCTAGTATGCTTGCTCCTGTTACTCCTGGCAACCCCCGTTCCGTCATCCACCAAATCAGGCCCTGCAAATATGTTATCCGCTGCCTTCCTCTGTCTCTCTTTCCTTCTATTTGGCCAGTCAGTATCAGGTTCTCCAGGCTCTCCTTCCTCATTGCGTGTCCCAGGAACTTCAGTTGTCTTTTCCTGATGCTTACTATTAATTTCCTTTTCGTTGCCATTATTTCCAACATTTCATCGTTGCTTGCATGCTCAGTCCACGATATCCGCAGCATCCTTCACATTTCCGCTGCCTCAATTTTTGTCCTCATTTTAGATGATATTGTCCAGCATTCACTGCCCTATTGAAGAACGAACCTCACATAGCAATCCAGCACTCTTTTCTTTGTTTCTAGTGAGATTTTCCCGTGTCTTAGTACTTTACTCAGCTTCTGGAAAGCGTCCTTTGCCATTCCAATTTGCCTTCGGATCTCTGTGTCGCACTTTACACCGCTGAAAAGCAACGATCGCCTTGAAAGACGAGGTGACGCTTGTGCGGAGTAGGAAGATAGCAGAAAGAAAACACGCACATAAAAGGGAACCATCGGGAGTCGTTAGCCAGCCTCTGCTTTTTCATCCAGCGGGGGTTTCTCTTTTTAACCAAAAACCCCAAACTTATATACCCCCCTACTCAATTTTTCTTTTTCGGGTTGTCGCTTAATTGACGTCATCCACGGCCAGATACATCTGTCAATCATCTTCGCCGGCTATCGTCTTTCAAGTCAGTTGCCGCCTGTATTTCTGCGTTTGTTGTCCTGCCGACACCATCTATGGCCGGATATACTTGTCAATCATATCCTTGCCGTTCTCGGTAATAAATTACATAAAATAGAAAGGTCCTATAAGGCAATGAGGCACGTATTAATATTTGATAAAGATTTTATATGCAATAGCGATGTTTAAAACCTCTAGATAGATTTAAGAAAAGACGTAATAGTGTGTATACGATAATGTTCATTGCCGAATAAAATGGGGAATAACATCCACACAGAGGCGATGATGATTGAAAATGTGGTGGTTTGGGTTTTCACGGGGTGTAGAAAAATGCGTACAAAATGTAGATAAATAAAACAATTCATCAAACGAAAATACATTCATGGCTAAAAGAAAAAAAACGATGAACATGCGTTCGTATGGATCATGCGTATGTTAAAGGCATGAGACCATTTTTTTTATTTTGGTTAACTCATTCTCTAAGTGGCCTGAAATGGTTGGAGTTCAGGATAAGCAAAAGTTAGGTTCTGACCAAAATTTGGTGATGAAACTTTGTGTTTGGGGTTAAAGCAACTAATACCTCCATTAAAAAAACACCACCATGCGACCCAGTAATGGAATCCCAAAGATATTCCGCAAATGGTGAGAATGGGGTTAAAGTCATTTTCAATATACAGAGACACTATAGACAATTACCCACCGTGACTATTACTGGGTTACAGAACTATTCCACATGCTGGTAGAATGCAAAGCCCTTCCGCATTGATGGGAAGATAAATTAGATCGTCTCTAACAATGTCCGATTCAACAAATGAAAAAATGTGGTACAAAAAAGAGAGATAAAAAAAAAAGTTGATTTCTCGTCTGTCTGGGAAAAAGTGAACTTTATTGCACAAAGGGAACATTTCGCGGCTATAATAGAAAGAACTGGACAGAATTTATTGGATCATTCTGATCAAATAAAACCTAGAATTGACAAAGGAGAAGTCGAAATGGAAGAGGAAGTAGGGACCTGAAAAAAAAAACATGAGTGTTTCTGGTGAAGAAAATAAACATTGTAATAAAGTATGTGCGTTGTGGTGCAGTGGATATCTACCTGGAAACGACAAGCCTGAAATCCGAGTTCGAATTCCAGTCGAATTCTTCGCATTCACTTACACACAAATACCCTTGGGAAAGGTATTAATCCGTCTCTTTCCTAAGCCTTAATCCTGATTCCAATTATTATATTGTCAAACAGTTAAGTTCCATACGTGATACACGCTTCGGGAATCGCGTGTCGAAAGAGACATGACTGACTGGGCAGTAGGTTGCCATTGTTTCCTGTGGTAGACTGGTTGCCAGCCGAGGCTATAGAACACAATCTGTCCTGTTATTTGACTCATGGCTAGAGAGGGAAGAGATGTATTATATTATTAAGTAGTAATTAGAGGGATCAGTTTATTACTTCATAACAATAGAAAACCGATCCCCCACTTTATGCCCAGTAGAAGCCTTAATCAGGATTCCAACTTTTATATTCAGTCAGTCAGTTAAGTGCCATACTTGAGACACGCTTTGGGTGATCATGTCTCGAAGAGACGTGACTGA